>JAPXFQ010001473.1:4200000-4512500 GCA_028564705.1 Apricaphanius iberus
TGAAGACAAATGAGTAAATACTTTCAAAATATGGCATTGCTGCAGATTAAGGACAAAAATAGTAATTGTGAGAGATCAAAAGAGAAATAAACTTAAATGTTGTTTTATTCCTTGCATAAAGAGAGCAGGGCTTTCAATCAGGCATAATTCCTAAAAAAAAAAAAAAAAAAAAAAACTACTAGCCACAGAATATGTCAAATAAACGAGTAGCTTGTGATAACCAGAAGACCAGAAAGACACAGTGACCATATTCGGTTTACAATCAGAACGGAGGCTTAGTGAGATTAGCTATGAAACACTACAGCAAAAAAGCTTTTTATATGAAGTGTTTCATTGATAATTAACAAAAGATGAAGTTAAATAAAAGACATCCTGGTAATTTATCACTAGCTGGATGAGTTTTGACAAAGTTCCAAGGAAACATTTCCAAAAACTGTAAAAATCCCATAAAAATATTTGATGGGACTAGTGAAGACAAACAACAGCATGTGCATTTGTGCTTAGCTCCAGGACCCCTCCCTGATCTTTCCCCTCATCATAATCCTCCATACACGCAGGTTGCACAACAGAACAGCAAACACTCTGCTGCCAGACGTTCATAACGTTTATCCATATTGTACAAGACTAAAAATAACCTAACCTGCAGTACACCATTGTGCAAGCACCTCGGATCAAGTGGAGAATGTAAACACACCCTGCTAAATCCACACAACCGCGTCAGCCAGGTCTAACCATTTACAGAGGTTAGGTTGTGATATGCAAATAATAAAAAGCTGCAAACTTAATAATTTCCAAGTGTGCTGGGTTCATATACAATTCCTATGATCATAGTGTATCAATTATGTCCTGGACTCCAAGCCCAAGAGAGAACACAGGAAAAAGAGATGCAAGCAGTGTGTGCCAACAGGAGTGTCAATTATTTAATATGTCTAAACTCTGCTGAGTGCAGCAAAGCTTGCAGGCAGGCTGACCGGCTGCTCCAGCATGGAGGGAGGCGGTTAGTGTGTGTATTAACAGGGATGGGATGCAGGCCTCTGTGTCAGAAAAATAAAATGAGGCAAGAACAATTGCATTCGACGAGGAAAATATGTTTTATCTTTTCTTTTTTTTTTACTTTCTGAAAGATCACAAAAGCTTTTAAATCCATTGAGATTTCTACTCTGCAGCTATTGATCTTCATAGGTGGCGTTCGCTTCTTCATCTATAAAGATTGTGTGCCGAGCCTGCAGTACCTCTCCTCCTCCACCAGGGGCCCTCCCGGATGGTGTAGGACAGCTCTATGAACTCCAGGTCCACGGCGGAGCGCCGAGGGAGGTGAGAGAAGCGCTGAGCTTCTGTGATGTGGTTCTCCACTTTTTTGAGGTGGGTGAGCAGCGGCGCCTCCTGGGGGGCTCCTCCTGGGAGTTTGGTCTCTTCCATGGGAATGCTGACCGAGCCAGGGTCCAGTGTTTTCTCAGCCATGCTGAAAGACTGCAAGGGAGGACAGACTTAATTACTAAATACTTAAAAAAGCTAATTAGATGTTGATTGTTTCAGACTCAGATTTCTTTTAATAGATAAGAAATCACTAACTGTTGATTTACCGTTTGTATAACAGGTACATTCCCAAACGGACTCACACTTTACTGGATCAAATGCAACAAGGTCCAACTTGATACTTGTCAGTAAAAATAAAGTTCTATGTCTAATGGTTTTCATAATTTGAGGTATTTTCTAGCCTTAAAGAGATTACATTGAGATTTTTCACACTTTGTTGCATTATACCTACAAACTTTAACTTATTTTATTGGGATGTAATATTATAGATCAGCACAATGTACAGCTTGATTGTGAACTGGAATGTAAAGGACACATAATTTTCAAAATTATTTAAAAAATGAAAATATGGAAGAGGTGGAGAGCATCTCAACTCAGGCCTATTTACTAATCAGTAAAGTACTTAATCAACCGATACAACTAATTTGAGAGTCCAGCTTTTTGTAATTAATTCCCAGCTGCTCTGTGAAGGCCTCGGAGGTTTATTAGAGAAGATTAGTGAACAAACTGGTTTGTGAAGACTGAAGAATACAACATACAGGTCAGGGAGAAAAAAGCGGGGACGTTTAAAGCGGCGTGAGGTTATTGAACAAAATCCTACACTTTAAATTTCACAAGGCAATGTTCAATTCATCGTGTGAAAATGGAAAGAGAATGGCACAGCTGCAAACCTACCAAGAAATGGCCGTGCACCTAAATCGACAGACTGAGTAAGGAGTTTAGATCCATGAAGAAATATAGAGGCCAAAGTTTTGAGGAGCTGAGGAGATAAATAGCACAGGTAGACGTCTGGCAATAGGACATACAGACCCTTTCCAAAAAATTTGAATATCATGGAAAATATTCATTTTTTTACATAATTCTATTGAAAATGTTACATTGTATAGCTCATGGATTCAGGCCCCACATCTTAAACAATTTCAGGTATTAAGTTGTTTGTTTGTACATAATTTGGGCTTCCAGCTCATAAAACCCAGAAAAACATGACTAATAAAAAACATCAGAATACTGTGAAGAAATCAGCCAGCATTTTTACAGGGTATGAATGCCCTGTAAAAATTTGGGCTGATTTCTGAGTGTCACTCACTATTCATCTACTAAACTTAAAGCACCTGCACACGCTTTCCTAGGTGTCATTACATTGCTTTTGGTTCAATTGTCTTTGTCAGGTTCAATATGGGGAAGACTACAGACTTGATGACTGGCCAGAAGACCATCACTGACAGTCTACCAGAATGTTTGAGAGGACTTTATGAATCATTCTGCTGAGGATCTGTGTGGAGATGCAGATTTCATCTTCCAGCAGTACCTGGTCACCATCGATACTGCCAGAAGCATCCAAACTCGGTTTGATGCCCATGCCATCACAGTACTTGACTGGCCAGCCAAACCTTGACCCCATTGAGAATCTAGGGGTATTAAGAGAAAAATGAGGGGCACCAGACAAAAAACAAAACAAAAACAGAGCTGATGAAAAGAATCAAGAAAGTCTGGGCTTCCGTAACTCCTAAGCGATGCCAAAGGCTGATTGCCTCAATGCCACGGCAGATGAAGGCAGTGACGCAAAAACTGAGAAGTAAATGGTGATTTCTTCACTGTACTCTTAATTTTTTTAATTCCTGGTTCTGTGGGTTTTATGAGCTGGAAGCCCAACATTGTGTACAAATAACTAAAAAAATTAAATTGCGGGCCTTGGATCTATGATCTATAAATGGAATTATGGAATTATGGAAATAAACTTTCTCATGATATTCTGATTTTTGAAAAGCATCTGTACGCTCTTCCCTTTATGATAGAGGAGCAAGAAGAAAGACAATGTTTAAAATAAATCAATCTTACACTTTGATTAAAGCCACATGGATAACACAGCAAAGAACTGCACAAACTGAGCTTTTGGCCTACTTGCAAAACGATGTGTGTAGCGGAAAACTGCACAACATCCTAAACACACCATCCACACCACCAAGTATGTGATAGGTTAATGAATAAATAGCAAACTATGGAAGAAAACCCTTCTTGAAAAGACTTAAGTGTGGGGAAGGGGTTCACCCCTTAAAATTTAGTCTAGAAGTAAATTCAATTAGGAATCTGTAGAAAGACTAAACAATTTCTGTTTGCCAAAACAATCAATCCACTTGGATTGAGGAGAGATCACTTAAAATAGCTCCAGCCCTAAGCATTGACTCAGAAAAGCTGCTTACAAGTGCATGCGACACTTCAAAAAACTCTTTCCACGTTACATGCAATATTTTGTGTTGATATGTCACATAAGTTCCCATGGTAGAAGTCTGTGGTTGTAATGTGTTAAAATGTGGAAAATTTCAAGAAGTATGAATTTGCAACTCAATGTATTCAGTTTTATGCACACAAACAAGGTGATGAGCATAATCTGACAAGCATTTAGTCCGTGGAACAGCCACGTAAAGCCAATTTGAGTGAGAGGATCTGGTTTCAGTCCTGCAGCACAACTACAGTCCGGTAATGCTGATCCACATAAATTTCCTGCCAGACAAGGCTGCCTGTCTGAAATCAAAGGCATGTAATGCTTAAGAATCTATAAGGTTTTTAACTAGCTAAAGCAAAATGCTAAACAATGTCTCACTAATGTGAGCACACAGTGAGTAGATCTCCAGATGTGTGCTGAAAGCTGCTCTATGATAGTGAATAAATAAGTTGTCAAAAGAATGTTGATAGTTCTCAACCTAAAAAAAGTCAAAATTGTTAAACTTTGCAGAATCTGAACAGATTGATTACACATTTATATGCGCTAAGTATTATATAATGAAGCCATAGGACAGTTAGGCTTAAAATCATTTAACAGAGGGCTATAACCCAACTCTTAACACCTCTAATGTAGTTTGTAAAATAGATCTTAGACTCCTGCTGACAGATTTGAAATTCATAGTTCAATCACATGATTTTAACAAAAACAAGAAGCAAAATGTTTTCTCACTGAGGTTAGGTTTGACATGTTAAAGTGCACTGGGGAATAGTGGTTACATATTATCCATTTAGGTCCCAATATATTTGTTTATTTAGGAGAGGAGAAAATGTCTTCTTCATTAGAAAAAAATATGACTGAACAAACAACCTGTTTGTGACCAAATATCACAGAAATAGACCAATAAACTATAAATCCACTTTCAGAAACATCTGTAAAGTAACTTTAAATACAGTCTGTGACCTAAAGTACAATATCCTGCACCCCCCCCCCCAGTGGGGGAAAAAGCATTTAGTCAACGAGCAGTTGTGCAAGTTCTCCCACTTAAAAGATTAGAGAGCCCTGAAATTTTCATCGTAGGTATACCTCAACTATGGGAGACAAAATGGGGGAAAAAATCCAGAAAATCACATGATCTGATTCTTAAAGAATTGATTCACAAATTATGCTGGAAAATAAGTATTTGGACACCTACAAAAAAAATTTCAATTTCTGGGTCTGACAGGCCTGTAAGAGTCTCCTCGGTCTTCCCCGCGTTACCTGTATTAATGTCACGTGTTTGAACTCATTATCAATATAAAAGACACCTGTCCCCGAGCTCAAACAGTCAAACACCAACCTCTATGGTCAAAACCAAAGAGCTGTCAAAGGACACGGAAAAAAAAAATGTAGACCAGCACCAGGCTGGGAAGACTGAATCTGCAATAGACATACAAGGCATACAAGGCCAATAATAATGTCCCTTGATCTGGGGCTCCACTAAAGATCTCACTGCAAGGGGTCAAAATGATCACAAGAATGGTGAGTAAAAATACCAGAACCACATAGTGATGACCTAGTGAATGACCTGCAGAGAGCTGGGACCAAAAGTAACTAAAGGCTACCATCAGTGAAACACAATGGAGGAATCCAATCCTGCAGTGCTAGTCGTGTCCCCCTGCTTAAGCCAGTACATGTCTAGGCCCATCTGAAGTTTTCTACAGAGCATTTGGATGATCCAGAAGAGGACTGGGAGAATATCATATGGTCAGATGAAACCAAAATAGAACGTTTTGGTAAAACCTCCAATGTCATGTTTGGAGGAAAAAGAATGCTGAGTTGCATCCAAAAAACACCATACCTACTGGGAAACATGTGGGAGGAAACATCATTCTTTTTGACTATTTTTCATGCAAGGGGACTAGGACGATCTGTGTAAAAGGAAAGAATAAATGGTGCCATGTACAGTATTGTAACATTTTGAGTGAAAACCTCCTTCCATCAGTATGGGCGTTGATGATAGCTGGGTCTTCCAGCATGACAATGATCCCGAACACACTACCCAGGTAACTGGACTCATCACAGTTCATGTCAAAACTTGCCTACCAAACTGTTGTTGTTGTGATGTCACCAAGCCAAATACGCAAGAAGAAGAATTAATACGATTCTTTTCCTTTCTTTTAAAAAAGCATTCTCTATTGTAAAGTCATGCAGTGGAAATCCTAACCTTGTTATGGATTATTATGGGCTATTATATGCTTTTATTGTCAGTATACTATTGTTAGTGGGAAATGTATATGTGGAATATAGGCCTGTAAATTGCTTGAAAACTATCATTTGAGGATTTTATGTTTTTTAGCATTTTAGTTCATTGTAAGAAAACTATTCAAAGTATGATTATAACAAAAAGAAAAATACCTCTTTATACTCTTACTTAGATTACTTAGGTTTTCATAGGCTTTTCACATTCAGCTCTGTCTTTTTTTAAATAACGGTGAGATTGTATAACCAGATGAGTCGTTTGGGGCATTTTTAGATTAGATTTAAATAACTTTTGAAGCTGGTAAGGAAATCATAGAGACTTTGCTTTCTTTTTGCTGTGACTGTAGGGTTAATACACAGAAACCTTTTCCAGTCACCCAGTTCTTCTTTTGTACTTTGATGAGCTAACCCACACACTTTTATTGCACACATGCAGTCACACAATGTCCCAGAGGCTTGTAGTACTCCCCAACTACTATGACCCACTTTAGCCTATATATTTGCATGATGAAATAACTTACATGAGAATAACTAGTGATGTAAAATGACTGTGGCTCTTTATTGATCACACTGCCATTAGTAAATCCCCATTACCAACCCGGTTATAACCCATGCCCAACATTGACAGACAGACTTTAATGAGCCTTCTGTCAGACAGAGAACTCCATGTTCAGCTCCAAACGGAGGACATGTGAACAGCGCAGGGCCACAGCAAAAGTCACCTCTAAAAAGAGGGGGGGTAATATGGCAATCGAATGAATCTATGCAGCTTTGCAGTGGAGAGATGATCCAGTGCTCTGCTATGACTTTTGATGTGGCAAGCACCTGTTAACCCGCAGCAAGCACTACAGAGAATACAGAAACTGACTAAAAAATTATATTTTTAAGATTAATGAGATATTTGTCGAATTTATAAGCATGTCTTTGAAGTAGCTTTACCAAGCAGCTTTACCAGCGCCCAATGCATGCATACGTTCACATGCAAACATGTAACATACTTATTAGTTTGTGTTGAAAGGACCAAGTGAGAAGCTCAGTCCTGGTCCTGTGAGAGCAACAGCGATCAGTTGATCTCTTCAGAGAAAACAGCCCAATCCTTCAGCATTAGATCTCCAGCGCAGTCCCGGACAGGAATAATAAAATAAATAAATCAAATAAATAAACAACCACCACAAACAAGATGTTCACAGAATATACCACAGTTCGGCTAAAATCCGGATTTGCTAGGGGCAATAAAGGACCGAGCTATATTATCCTTATCAGTATCTCTCGGGGTGCGGCGCTGATCATCCCGCATCGTCTACAGCAGCAGCCCCTGAGATCAAAATCATGTCCGGCCCGGCCTCAAACTAGGACTGTATCCCAGAGAGTCGTCAGGGGAGCGGGGTGCATGTTTTGTTTTCCCTTGGAAAGATTACTCCACTCGTGAACTTCGTCCACAAACATCCTCGGCTTCGATGTGCATGACAATTCCCAGTATTCCCCCCTTTTGCAACTGCGATCAGAGCGAAAGCACCGGATGAGGCAGACGCTGCTGCTGCAAATGCCTCAGCAGCATCAGCTGCAGCCTGACGGAGCAGCCGCCGCTTTCCTCTTTAACCGGTTGGTGCGTCTGTGGGGCGCGCACGCTGGCTGGGGATGGATACAGGGCGTTGCTGGGGAGATGCTGAAAGAAGAAATAATGTTTTGGGTCTACTGATTTCCATTCTCTGTCCTAACTAGACAAATGTAGACCCCTCCACCCCCCCTGGAAACAATAACATCGTTTTGTGCTTTAATAATATCCCTAACCTGTGATTCATTAAACATAAATTCCATCATAAACAAATCTTACTTAAAGTTGTTGATGAAAATGTTATAATTCCTTGAATTATGTAAAGTTTCTTAAAGCGAACGTTTAAATGAAAGGCCATTCTTTTTTTTTAAAGCATGATATTCAAATGTTTCCACACAGATTAAATCAATCTTGATGGATTAAGCTTCGCCACATGACTGCTGACAGTCGGAGTAAACATGAGGGAAGTTTTGGTCTGTCTCTTTAAGGGCCGCACCTGCGCAGCTGCCTGGTGCTGATGCTGCAGTGCCCGGGTTATTTTCGGTAAAATAGCCGGGGTTACTCTCGTTCAAACGGGCCCCACACGCCTTACATCACCCCTGAGAGGAAATGAAGCTCAGTTTTAGCCAATCGCACCTGCTTCTTAATCAGACCTTTTTTTTAAAAGAGCTCGTTTCGTGAATACTTTGAGCTCTCGAACATTTCTCTCCCTTACTGATCAGCCTCTTATAGCTGCTAATAAACCAGGATATTTCTTTCATATCCACCAGATGCAATGCCTTGTAAAAGTATTCACACCTTTTCACACATTTATCACGTAAGCAGACACTTTATTCTATGTTAAGAAAATTCAGTTTAATTCAGGTAATCCGTAATGCGGCAGTTGAGAAGAAATCTCACCGCATTTTGAAAGAAAAACAGAGGTGATGTAAGCAGAGAGATGTATAATGCATTGTGATCATGTGGACAAAATAACGTTCAGTTACATATGTTGTGCAATTGGATCCTAGTTATAATGCACTGACAGCAAATTTAGTTTACAAACCCGCAAATTGGTAGAAAGCTATCCAACCAAGAAAGCAGAGCTGATGGCTGTCACTAACTTTGCAGAAATCCCAAACCTTGGAAGACTAACTTTATTAAAACTAGTTAATGCAACAATACCACTTTTTTTTAAAACTGATACCATACCTTTACGTTGATCTGAGTGCTTGCCGATCTGTACCAATACTGATACTTCTGACACCGATAAATGCAATGGATTGGACAGGTTTTATTATGTTCTCTGCTTGTTACAACAGATGATGGTGAATTAAAAACATGAACACAAAACAAAAATTTCAAGTGATAAATGAACATTTTCTGTGAAATTATTGCAGTTTTAATTTTAAGTATCATTCATGGTATAGATTAACTAACTAACTGATGCCGACATTAGAACAGTATCGGCCCAGATACCCGATACCAGTATCGGGATGGGTGCATCCCTAATTTAAACACAATGTAAAGCATGTTTTTTTTATTTTTTTTATTAATAAAAATACAAAAATGCATTCTCTATTTGTGTTCAACTCCACCTTTGCAATTCTTTTTGGGGTAGGCTATGCCTCTACCAAGTTTACATATCAGAAGATGGAAGGTTATGGAAATTATTTTGAAAATAACTCCAAATCAGTCAGATTAGACGAAGAGCATTTGTTTAACATCAGTTTTTAAGTCTTGCTACAATTTATTAATGTGACACAAATCTTATTAGTCTAAAATTCATTGTCAAAGCACAGAAAAGGCTGCAAACCTTTTCCCTCAAATTATTGTTATCAAAAGGAGAATGAAATTGTGTTTATTACCTTTTCCAAAGAATAAAGGTAAATTATCTACAATGATACTCTGAAAGCAAACCATTCTTATTCTTAGAACTTGGAAAAAAATTCCATTATGGCAAATTATTAATCTAATTATAACTAATCATTAACAATTGTTCTGTTCATAATGTTCCCATTATCAATGACTGATACTCAGCTATGTGAGATAACAGCACAGGTATTGGTTTTCTTTTCATGCTGTCAAATGTGGGCATTTAAAATGACAAGATGGGACTGTATAATAACGGAGTATAGGAGGGTTGTAAGATCGTTTGCCAATAAATGAGGGCTTGGTCTTCTATAAGTACCGAGGTGAAGCTCTGAAGGAAAACATCACACACGATGGCTCTATTCCCTGCTGCTCTGCTCTCAGTGGGCTTTATCCTGCTGCTGCCACATGAAGCGATCACAAACAAAAGTATGCTGGTGAGATGGTTTTCAATCCATGATGGTATGTTTTGCTGTGCATCAGTGTGAATTCGTGTGCAGGTGTGGCCTCTCATCCAATAAGGCTGACAGTGGAGAACGACCTCTCCAGCATGGCCCCCGAATCCTTTTCCACCTCAGTGGTAAAAGGAGGTGTCCTGCTCGGAGCTTTGAGAAGATTGCAGGAAACCCAGCAGGACTTCAAGTAAGGCCAAAGATGAAATCCCCTCCATGTCATCTTTTCATCTCGGAGGCATAGTATTTACTCACTCGCTCCCTGTGTCATCAGGTTCACAGTAAAGGAAGATCCAAACTATGGCTGGTTTCTAGAGAGCGTGAACGGAGTGGCTGGGGATGAGCACAAGCAGACCTACTGGGAGATCCTGTCTGAAAACTCTGGAGAGTACACCAGACTGGATGTGGGTGAGTGTCCTCCCCTTGGAGATTGAGCGGAAATAGGTCTGAGGGAGACCTAATGAGCTTTAATGAAGCAGGAGGGTAGCTAGTTATTTAACTTATTTTCAATTATGCTGTTCAGAAAGCTATCTAAAACTGCTGGGGAAAATCTGCTTTCCTTCTTACATCTGATCTTAGATAAACAGTTTCACACTGTGGAAATTGCCTCTCTTTGGTTGTTGTGGGTAAAAAAAAAAGAAAAAAAGAATATGTCTAGAAATAAAACAAAAACACCCTAATTTTGTCTGCTTTCACAGGAATCGGCTGCTACGTTCCAAATGCAGATGAGCACATCGTCCTGAGGTTCAGCACTTGGGAGCCTGCCACTGAGGAGTGATCTGCAGTACCTCTTCTGGATCACATAACGTAGAGAAGAATGAAGCTTTGCATTTCATTTTTACCATCAATTAATGAACATGATTGTGTTTAGATTAAAAAATAATGATACAAAGTGATTGTTATGCAATGTGAGACAATAAAAGCAACAGCAACACCTAGTGGTTTTAAGCAATAAAGTCCTTCTTGAAGAGTAAATAGTAAATCGGAATATAAGAAGTTTTCAGAAAAATATAGTGCTTGTAAAATAAAATATAAAGGTTTGCATCCTTTGATGTTACATTTATTTATGAAAGTGCAACATAAAAACTTTACTGATCAAACTTCACACACAACCGATTAACTAATCTAATATATATTTCAACAAGGTTTAAATCAGGGATCTGACTAAATCTGCCCTTTGTAACAAGATTAGTGTTTTAGCTTCTTTCAAAACAGATGGACTTAGGAGCAGCAGTGGAGCTCAGCAGCTCTTAGCTCTGCAGGTTCCCTTCACAGTTTCCTTTCCTTTATCAACTTTACAAACAAATAGACATTTTCTAGTTTTAAACCCGAGGCATCAACTTAATTTTGCCCAAGACAATAAAGAAATAAAAACTGCTGGCTTGCAAGAGGAGTAAAAATATATTTAAGTATCCCAATTTTATTTTACTGATTTGTCCACAGAACCGGATGAAGACTCTTGTCTTCGTCGGAAGTCCCTCTCAGGATTAGCCCGCAGCTGCTAAAAATAAGATAAAAAAAGAGCAGAAGCGTTCATCAAAGCAAAATAATGAAGCGGATTCAAGTTTATTTGTGCAGAGAAAAAACAGACAGATTGCATTAAAAGTTCCTCACCGCATGATAAGGAGCAATCACAAATACAAGGGACACACTGCGTGAAGAATCTCTTCCAGCCTGTCTCCTTCTTCCTACAGTTGTTCATCAGCGAGCAGCCCAGCTTGGGTGGGCCAAAGTAGCTCTTACCCTCACAGGTGGAGTCACACGTCCCGTTCAGTTCGCTCTCCCTGACTTCAATGCTTCCGCGCTGACACATCCCTGACAAGCGGGCAGAATCTCAACACGACAAGAAGAACTTTCTGATTTACGTTGCAGTATTTGGCATTTACTCACTGAGGCAGATGGGTTTTGGGGTCCAGAGGCCGTTGGGCTGGCATGATCTGGTGGGGCGTCCCACAAGGATGAAGCCAGAGCGACAGGCGTACCTCACCACAGAACCCACCCACCAGTCATTACCGTAAACTACTCCGTTATAGTCCACATCAGGCCTCCCGCACTTCACTGACACATAAAGAGAATGAAAATCATAACAGGAAGCTATTTTAAAGAACAAAATCACATTTTTTATCTAAATTTGAGCGAGTACAAGAACACAAAGAAATCCAGACTGACTGACCTCTGCAAAGGGACTTGTAGCCAAGCCAGCAGCAGCTAGAATTTCCACAAGGATCTCTCCTGAGCTCCTGGTGACGAGCTTTACACCCTCCTAAACAAAGGGGCGCCGTCCCGGACCAGTAGGTGTCATCTAAAAGCTCCGGCTGGGGACTCCATTCTGTTTCACCTGTAGTAAAAGCATTTCATATTTGCTATTTCATTCCTCTATGAGCACATTGTCATCTACAAAAACATACATGAATGCATATAAGAAATATCTTCTTTTAAAAGCGAGCAGGCATATTAGTGAGTTCATAACTGCATCCATTAATAAAGGGAAAGCCTACTGGTTTTACTGTATGCTATGTTGCCAGCAGAGAAAGCAATTTATAAGAAATTCATCCCTCCCTTATGTATTCTGCTTATCATTGAAGGGTCACGGGGGGGTTCATCATATGAGAGGCAGGGTACAAATGACATGTAGTACCTAAATGCATACCTAAATGCATGAAGGCAGTGCAATGCACTGCTCTTCTTGCTTTGCATAGGGCAGGCCCTAATGATATTGAAAACAGCTATACAAATACACAAAGCTGAAACCAGATATTTACATAAGCTGTATAAAATGAAAGAACCTTCTTTTTTCTCACTGTCTGACACTAAATCAAACTAAACATGAACGATTTTAGGCCAGTCAAGGAAGACAATATATACTTCTATTTGCTAAATGTCAGAATATTATAGAGATTTCTTTAAAATGAATACATTTACAGTAAAAGTACTATTATTTTAATCAACTACAAAAAGCCCAGATAAGGATGCCATTGATTTGTAAGTTTCTGATTGGTTAACTAACACCTTAGACACACTGCTCTGCTGTGTGCCATCATGGAAAAATTAAATGGTAACTGGTTTGTACTTATATAGAGCTTTTCTTAGTCCTTACAGACCCCAAAGCACTTCACACTACATTCAGTCATTCACCTATTCACGAACACATTCACACACTGGTGATGGAAAGCTACATTGTAGCTACAGCTGTGCTGGGGCGCACTGACAGACAGGAGGCTGCAGTACCCTGGTGCCACTGGGCCCTCTGACCACCACCAGTAGAATTACACTCAACAAAAATATAAACGCAACACCTTTGTTTCTGCTCCCATTTTTCTTGAGATGGACTTAAAGATCTAAAATTCATTCAAGATACACAATATTACCATTTCTCTCAAACATGGTTCACAAATCAGTCTAAATGTGTGATAGTGCGCACTTCTGCTTTGCTGAGATGATCCATCCCACCTTACAGGTGTGCCACATCAAGATGCTGATCTGACATCATAATTAGTGCACAGGTGTACCTTATACTGCCCACAATAAAAGGCCACGCTGGAATGTGCAGTGTTGTCTCACAGCAAAATGCCACAGATGCCAAAAGCATTGAGGGAGCGTGCAATTGGCATGCTGACAGCAGGAATGTCAACCAGATATGTTGCTCGTGCATTGAAGGTTCATTTCTCCACCATAAGCCGTCTCCAAAGGCGTTTCAGAGAACATGGCAGTACATCCAACCGGCCTCACAACCGCAGACCACGTGTAACCACACCAGCCCAGGACATCCACATCCAGCAGGTTCACCTCCAAGATCGTCTGAGACCAGCCACTCAGAAAGCTGCTGAAACAATTGGTTTGGGTAACCAAACAATTTCTGCACACACTGTCAGAAACTGTCTCAGGGGAGCTCAACTGCATCCTCGTCGTCCTCATCGGGGTCTTGACCTGACTCCAGCTCGTCGCCGTAACACACTTGAGTGGGCAAATGCTCACATTCGATGGCGTCTGGCATGTTGGAGAGGTGTTCTCTTCACGGATGAATCTCAGTTACATTGTTCAGGGCAGATGGCAGACAGCGTGTGTGGTGTCGTGTGGGTGAGCGCTTTGCTGATGTCATTGTTGTGTACCAGTTCCCACTAATATCCAACAACTTCGCACAGCCATTGAAGAGGAGTGGACCAACATTCCACAGGCCACAATTGACAATCTGATAGACTCTATGCGAAGAAGATGTGTTGCACTGCATGAGGCAAATGGTGGTCACACCAGATACTGACCGGTTCCGAGTCCCCAGACCCCCAATAAAGCAAAAAACTGCACATTCCAGGGTGGCCTTTTATTGTGGGCAGTATAAGGTACACCTGTGCACTAATCATGATGTCAGATCAGCATCTTGATGTGGCACACCTGTGAGGTGGGATGAATTATCTCAGCAAAGCAGAAGATCTCACTATCACACATTTAGACTGATTTGTGAACAATGAGAGAAATGGTAATATTGTGTATCTAGAATGAATTTTAGATCTTTAAGTCCATCTCAAGAAAAATGGGAGCAGAAACAAAGGTGTTGCGTTTATATTTTTGTTGAGTGTAAATCAGACGGGAGATCAGGAAGAGAACCGTGGACCTCCTCAAGTCAAGTTCTCTACCAGTTTGGGCTGAAAGGCCATTCAGGAAGGAAGACATTACTTCAAAAGGATCATAAAACACCAGATTGGAGTTTGTAAATGCACTCAGGTCGTGAGAAAATATTGATGGAACCTCTCAAGGCAGTAATCAAGAGGTCAAGGTTGGGTATAACTGGATTTTTCAAATGGACAAAGGTGACCCTAATCCTACTGCAAACATACTAACAAAGTGACTAATTTACAATAAAGTTCAGATTTTGAGATGGCTATGGGAAAGCTTTGCTTATCAATTTCATATAAAATCTGTGGGCTAAGATGAAAAAGTGTGAATAAGGAGGCCTGAAAACCTGAGTCTATTTTTAACCCATCCTAAGCTACTATTCTGCTTCAAAGACAGAAATCCAAAATCAGACAGAAATCTTGAAAGCCACTCCTGTACATAACATGTGTTGGACGCCGACATTATTGACAGTTTTGCCTAAGGTAGAAGAAAACATAAGAGGATAGAGTCCTTACCGCTAACTTCCAGCTCTCCATTCCACTCGGGTGTTTGAGAAATCCCTTTGTGGAAGGACCAAAGCAGAAAAAGCAGGAGCACATTTAGCAACATAGACCCCATCTTCTGGTTCCATCACTCGGTATAGAAAACTTGCATATGCATGGGAGAACTGGCCAGCACAATCCCTTGATGAATCCCAAAAAAAAGAAGAAAAAAACAATGTAAAGGAAAAGGCATGAAAGCAGAGCTGCAGGAAGGGGGAAACAGCGACGTTAAGCCTTTAGCCAAGCTCAGTGTGCTTGTTAATCTTCTACACACAGCTAATTCTGTTTCCTTTATCATGCTGAGACTGGACCTGAAGTATTGGCAAAGGTTTGTTATAATTTATCTGAATGAGTTTTACTCAGAGTCTAAATATCAAGACGATTAAAGGTCAGAATTGTCAGAGAGCAGGGATGTAAGAAAATATTGATACACCAATATATTGCACTATTCCATGTCCCAATATTGTTTCGATATTAATAAACAATTAATATTTTTCACTTTTGCTTTATTTGTCAGAATTTGAATGGAATCATTAATGATGAAATTTATTTTTGTAGTAAAATTAAATGCATGAACGGAAGTGGGTGGCTGTTATCACCTTCTTCGCTCCAGTGGATCAACTAGTTCTAGAACTAGAACAAATGTGATCATGCTTTTAAATCGGGAATGGAATGGAAATGTGGTATATGTTGGGTTCTTTTTAATCTGTAAGCACTTTGAGTTGCAGTCTTTGTATGAAGAACGCTTTATAAAGTTTGATTGATAAATATAACATGATACAAAGATCCATGATAACTTGCCAGATCCACACTGATACATTATTAGGTATTTCATGTTGTTAACCTGTTTTTGTGAAATTTTTACGATGCTAGAGGACATATCTTTAGAAAATTAAGCTCAAAATTGCATTTTTGATCATTTCTGCATTTATATCTCTGTGCTTCTGTAGCAGACACTTAAACGCCATTTAAAACAGACTGCTTTTGTGACGTAGTAGCTCCACTAGGTGGGCTACAAGCTCCTGCTCTGCTCCAACCGCCCGCTCAGGCTTTGAGGAGTAGAGAAGACAATGCTGAATCAAGACCTATGTGCTGCAAAGAGTCTTGTGATTCTAATATATACCAAATCACGGATACAATTATAACTAAACATAGCGAGTCCGTTTGCCAACAATGCCACAGACCCACACCTACACACATCCGCATGAGATTTAAATGCTAAACTTACCCCGTCATTTTCCAATAACCGTGACAAAACCGATACATCTCGAATAATAACTTCTTTTTTTTCTACATCCTTATGGTTCCGATTAAAGTTCTCCAATAAAGTGGTTTGTCCAACACAACAAGCCCTTAAAAAAAGCTAATAAACAATGAAATTATGTTTTTGTCCTCAACTACATTTCCAAAAACCTGGCAATACCATTCTGATGCATCTACTAGTACACAACTAGATCTATGTAGGTCTTCATCTTCTTCGTCTTAGCTAACATCTAATGGATAGCTCCGATATTGCACCAATGATTTGAGGGGCTATCATAGACTGTAAAAAAGCTAGCGCGAGAGCTAGCATAAACAGAGAGCTTTATGCAATGGGAAGGGGGCAGGTTCCTGTGTGCCAATGGCTCCGCCCACAACACAGAGGTGTTTTGCTAATGAGCTACTGCTGCTCTGCTTTTACTATGTCCTAGAAAACGGCACTGGTTTTGTGATTTTGGCTTAAAACGACATAATAATAATTAAAAGACCACTGAGAATATTTTAGATTTGCTCAAAAGATGATTGGAGAGGGTCTTTAAAGGAGAACTGATATTGATATTTCCATGACACGGTGAGATAGGAGGGTAAAAGAGGTGAAATCAATCTTCAGAAGTCATTGTTAGGGAACTGTGGCAAACAATGACAGATTTCCATAGCGATCAGAAAAAAAGATTGCTCTGTCCTACCATCAGATGTGTAAATATGTGGGATTTGCCAAACCATACTGGGGCTTTTCTTGGCTCTGTAGGCTTTTGAATTACTAAGATTTAGCTTCTTTTTTTTCCAACAAGCACTCAAGGTTGAATTGGAACAACACATTTTAATTAATGGAAAAGCACCTCATGATCACTGTGAGATTGAGGCTCTGTGATGCTGTGGGCCTGATCTCAACCTGTAAACCCTGCAGCATGGCATCATGAATGGTTTGAATAACAAGGGATTTTTCAATAAGAATCTGTTGGACTCCAGAAGAAAAACCACATAATTAAACCAGATTTAATTAACATAATTCAACAGAAAGCCAGTGGGGAAAAATATTTTTCAATTTGAGATTACGTTACTGCTAATTATTTCAAGAAAAAAATCTTTACTAGGGGTGTTAACCTATTTCGAAGAATCTGTGGGTAAAATATTTATTATACTGTAACCATAAAATAAGCTTTTTATAACATCAATCTTATCTCAGTCACTACTTAATTATCCATAACTGTATAAAGTAAATGTAGAAAATTTGTCAGACTGGTTTAAAATCTTCACATGTACTTAATTCCTAACTTGTTTTTAAAGCTGCAGTATTTATAGACAGTCAGATGGGGGCAGTGCAATAAAAGACTAGGGGCATCACTTCCATGAAGAATTCATATTTACCAGTCCTGTATGACTGGTGTAAACTCTGCATTTCAATGCAAAATAAACTCCAATTACATCCAGCTCAGTTAAATCGTTCTAAAATACAGAGAGACGCAGTCATCCTCCAATGCTAATGAGTAAAAAGTTGTTTTTTAGTGATTGCAAATTATTTGTTACAATTCCAGAAGTTTTACCAGAAATACATATCAACCCCGCATTAAACAGTACAAGGAAACTACTTTTATGTCAGGGAGTGTATGTTCTTTAAAAAAATTGGAAGCAAAAGGAAAAAAAAGATTGAAATCTTTATTCATGATGAGGAACAACTCGAACATGAAACCATTTCAAAATATTTAGGTCAAAAACATTTTTTTCTTTGACTTTATTCATTTAGTTGTAAATAATATGTTACTGAATAAATAAAAATAGCTTTAAATACCAGGAAGCATGTTTTTTTCTGGTAACGAATAATATTATAAAACTTTGTCGAAAATGGGCTTTTAGTTATCTAGGTATCATAAGACTTGAGCGGGTCATTTCACACAGCTCCATTAAGTGAGATTCAGCACTGCCGATTGCCATCAAGTCAGTCCACCTGCATGTCTTGTTGCTGGGCAGCACCCTGGAGCTGCAGTATGACAGAGTCCTCCCCTCCTGTTAGGACCAAGAGCACGTCCTCCACCTGACCAGCTTCTTCAGTTCTGATCTGAGTCTCCTCGGTTCTCTGCTCCTCCAGGAGAACCCCTTTAAGTTGTACCTGCACCTGTGAAGCAGCAGCTGCTTGTGCTGCGGGGTCCTCCTCCAGCTCATGACCCTCAGCGTTTCCGCTGTCATCGTCGTCCTCCTCCTCCGCCGACCTCTTCTGCTTTTCCCTCATCAGTTGCTCCGTCAGCTCCACGCTCTCATAGCGAATCAGCTGCAGTCGCATGAAGCCATCTTCATGTTCTCTGTACCTGATGGGTTTATGGAAAACAATTAGAAACCAAATCTACAAAATGCGATCGAATGGTTTGTGTCTAAAATAATATTTGTTTAAATAACATCAGAAGCTTTGGACTTTTTCCCCAGACTGCTACGAGACCAAATCTGACTAACAGGTATTTTTTTCCAAAGACGAAAGGACAAAAATATTTGTGTTTGGATGCACAAAGCAGGTGGATAAAAAAAAAAAAAGTTTTCATTTTTTGGAAAACTATAAATCCATATGCTTTTTGCTTCCACCTGACAACTACTTTGGATTTTCTATCACATACACATTTATTCTCCTGAATTAGAAATTTTATCAGTAAAAATGATAGTTTACTTTTTAATTTTACAAAAACGGAAAAAAAAAAACCCGGAAATAATATGTAACTGTAAAATAAAACAAAATGTAACTGCAGAAAATCTGACACAGCATCCTAAACACTCCAACCTGTTTCATCTTTGTTTTATAACTAGATCTAGTTGATCCACTGGAAAAGAGAGGGTAAAAACACCCACCAACTAGTGGTCAGACTTCTAATTTTGACAAAATTCAATTCAGAGACAAACTTGGCCATTCAATCACCTTCACCCTGTTCTGCTTCAGAAATGCAACAGTAGCTTTAGATATTTGTTTTTGGATCATTGTCGTGTTGGAAAAATGCACGGCGACAAGTGCACGGAGTGATGGCAGCATCTTCTCCTTGGGTATTGAGCAGTACGTTGTTGAATTCATGATACCATCAATGAAATGCAGCTCCCCAACACCAGTAGCACTCATGCAGTCCCACATAAGGACACTGTAACCACCATGTTTCACTGTAGGCACCATGCATTTTTCTTTGAAATCTTCACCTTTACGACACCATACAGTTTTTAAACCATTAGTTCCAAAAACAGTGATCTTGGTCTCATCTCTCCAGAGTATAGAGTCCCTGTAGTCTTCATTTTCTCAGCATGGGCCCTAACAAATTCTAGGCGTGCTTTTTTGTGCATGGGCTTTAGGAGAGGCTTCCTTCATGGACGATACCCATGCATGCCATTCCTCTGCAGTGTGCGCCATATGGTGTCCCGGAAAACGGTCACTCCAGTTTGGCTTTCTACCGCTTTAGCGAACTGCAATGAACTTGCATGGCGATTTTCTTCAACCCTTCTCATCAGAAGACGCTCCTGTTGATATGTTAACTTCAGTGGATGGCCTGGACAGCCTTGTAAGACGGTTGCACTTCAATCTTTCTCACATTTTTTGATGACTTTTGCTACAGTATTTTGGCTGATATGTAAAGCTTTGCTGATCTTCTTGTGGCCCTCACCTTTTTTGTGTAAGAAATTATTTCCTTTCTCAGATTTCTCTTCCACGGGGAGCCATTACTGACAACATGAAATGGGAAGGGCTTTTCTTTGTAAAGCAATGCCTTTTATTGTCACCCGTCTGCTGGACACCTCTTAAATGAATGATTCGACTCACCTGTGTTTGAATGCCTGTTAATTAGAAGTTTGTAGTAAAAGTGTGGCTTTTCTCCTAGGACTATAATTGGGGTGTACTCATTTTTGCAACATGGGCTTGAATGAATTTGTTAGGAAAATCACTTTTTTGTGTGTGCAAATTAACAAATCTTGTTCGCAATCAATGGCCCACATTTGCGGGAGTATTTTGCAGTATAGTATCTTATAGAAAATGTTGATTCTGAAAGGAAGCTAAAGGTTTTCTTACAAACGTAGTGGGTAGTACTCATTTATGCAGAGCACTGTACATACCTAGAGCAAATGCTCAACAGGTTTTATCTACTTAAACAGCACACTTACCTGAACCTGGGATGTCCTGAGGGCCACTTGAACTGATGCTTTTTGTGTAGATGGACAGTTAGGCTGTTGCCTCTGGTGAAACACTGGCCGCACACGTGACATTTGTAGCGAGCAATAAAAGTCCCCTTGATAAAAAAAAAAAAAAAAAGCCCCAATGAATTTTAACCGTCTTTATACATGAGAAATATCAAATCTGCTCCAATTATTACAGGGGTCACCTCGTGCTCCTTTTGGTGGTGAATCCTCATGGTGCCGAGTGCACGAGACGTGTAGCTGCACCCGGGAACGTCACAGCGGTACGCCGGATCACTGCTGTGGGTTTCCAGGTGTTTACGCAGGTCGATCAGATTCTTACAGCTACAAAGAACAAGCAGAAGAAAGCTTTGGTGCTCGTTTACGATGATGGTCTCAGACTGCACGGACGCGGTGAGGGGAAGATGAAACACCTGTATTCACAATACTCGCAGCTGTACGGCCTCTCGTTGCTGTGGCGGAACTTGATGTGGCTGCGCAGGGAAGACGGTGAAGGGCATGTCATGTCACACAGAGGGCATTTGTAGTGGCTCACTGTTATAATACATGAAACACAACCTACAGTCAGGATGAGAAACTCAATATACCTTCTTCAAAGACATAAAACGAATTCACTGAGATGGCCGAGATGCCTATGAGGCAGAAACTGACCGTGGGTTCTCATGTGGTCTCTGAGAAGTCTTTCTGTTGCGAAACGTTTGGAGCAGTGAGAACACTGGAACCTCTGCCCTGCGGGAGACGCAGAAAACACAACCGGCAGACATTAGACACAAACGGACTTCAAGAAGGTTTTTTCCGTCATTATTTCGACCAACTTTACCTTCCATGGCGTTCTGACGAATTATGTGGTCGAAGAATTTGGTGTTGTTGGCGTACATCCCGCCGCAGCCTGGACAAGCCACCACCTTCTCTTGCGTGTGGCTGCGTAGGTGCTCCCGCAGCTTAGGGCGCCCTTTGGCAGTAGCTTCGCAATCTGGAAAAATAGCAATGCATGCAGAAAACAGTTTTTTTTTTTTTTATTCACAAGCATGTATATGTATTTTACTCTCGATATTGACATGAATGTATACCTTTCCATCCACAGCGTATGGGGAACTCCCATTCACCGGTCGGTATTTCTATCGACAGCGTGTGCATTTCAACATGCCGGTAGAACCACTCTGGGTTTTCATATGGAGCTTGCTGTGACAAAAATGGACAGAGCATAAATATTATTATGGCTGACAAATAATTACAAAACATTAAGACTACCAAAAGAAAATCACTCTAATTAAATACTTTCCCCGAGTACGCAATGCAAAATCATCTCAGATGGACAATCTGGTTTGATAAATCCACATTTTAGATAATATTGGAGAAACAGGGTATTGATGTCTCCCGTACCCTGTTGAGCGTTTTTACTGAAGGGATCCAAAAGACCATCTGTAAAGCCTTTAGGTATGAGAAAAATCTTCCATGGGACAAAAAAAAAAATGGCATCAGTGGAACGGTTAAAGAGCCAAGACTAGATGATTAGCAGACCACCTCTCATTAGCTCAAAAACAAACATGTTTTGTGGTGGCCTAGTCAAAGCCTGCACTTAAATTAGATTGAGAAGCTTTGGCATGGCCTTAGAAATGGGCTGTTTATTCTTGAAACTCCCAAATGTAGATCATTATTTTGCTCATCACAAACTGTCTGAAGGGAGTCGCTGCACCCTGGGATGGTACACCCACTGGGTTTGCTTGTTTATATAGGGTTTTCTCCCTTTTGTGTTTTTTTTTCTGGTTATTGAAGTCTGATATTAAAATTGAGTTCATGATTAAGTGTTACAAAAAGCTTAAACAAAATAGATTATTAATGGGGTGGCCATATGGGTGACTGAACGGGCCTTAACTTAAGTCTAGTTATGCAGAAAATGGATGGATGGAGTTCAGTTTATAATCTTGGATAGGTGACAGATGAAACTATTAATAGAAGTGAATATTGTACAAGCAGCGAATGGCATCAAACCTCAGGAGCCTTTGTACATTCTTTTAATTGTGTTCAAATGATTCCATAACAATTCTCCTTATAAGGTTGTAGGGGTCCTAGAAATACAAGTCGAGTCCTACCTCACATTCTTCCCAAAGGCAGATGAAATTGTCAGGAATCTCTGGGATGATGTTGCGGTTGTGGTAAGCGATGGAGCAGCTGCCCAGTTCTGGTTGGGCGTCCAGGACCTGCTGGCCCAGCTGCTTCAGCTTAGTGTGGTAACAGTGGAACAGCAGGTGGCGTCGCAGCTCCTCGGGGCCATCCACGGAGCAGAAACCACACTCTGTCCAGAGGCAGTTTCTCTCCCCTGGACAACAACACAAACTATATCAGCGCAACACGGATCATCACTGCTTTATAGAGACAATCTGAGCTGAACCCACCTTCGGCATCCTCCTCTCCCTCAGTGAGATGAGCTTCAGCATGCTTACAGAAGTTTTCCATCTGGCTGAACGACTCTCCACAAGAAGCCCACTCACACTCCACCTTCAGTGGTTTCTTCTGTGTCCGTTTATTTGGAGGCATCGATGTATTTAGGGAGAGCTGGTTAAAAAACAACAACTATGTTTTTGTCTCAGATAAAGTCGCTGTTTGTGTTTCTAAATGGAAGCAGCATCACTGTCACCTAGAAGCTAGCTGACACAGAGAGAGAGCTTCGTGTAAAACGTGACTGTGAGACATTTCACACGCCACGCAGGGGTTACATGAGAGGTTCAGCTACAGCTCGTTGGAAGCGTTCATTCTTTTGAGGCTAAACAGCTCCGAGGATAGTATCGAAGTTGGTGAAAGAGGTTTGGCTGATGACACTTTCCCGCGGAGCCCCAGCCGTGTACGGAAACAGCTCAACTCTACACCGGAATTACACGCAGTGTAACACAACGTTCCGTCTGCAACAAAATGCAGGTCGATATTTCCGGGTATTGTTAAGTAGTTAAGCTGCTTTTGTACATTTATCTAAGGGAAATTTCAAATCTATTTTACTTTTTTTTTTTTGTGTACAGAAATTTTTGGCTTGACTGAGTATCTGCATGTATTCTACAGCATATGCACTCCTAGGTTAGTTTTGCCTTATAATCTGCTGAAGACTGCAGTTGAGTTCTACCCTCAGCTGTTAAATAAGCTGACTTCACCACAGTCATCATCAATGTTGGGCAAGTTACAAAAAAAGAAGAAAAAAGTAATATAATTTATATTACTAGTTACAGCCTCAAAAATGTAATGTTTCCATTGAATATTAGTGTCTTAAAATTGTGATGGAGTTTCAGTAAGTTTAAGTTACTTTGGCAAAATACCTTAAATGTGTAAAAAAAAAATCAAACACTAACTTATCAATTTACCTTTTAAACAAGCTTGACTCTACAAATAGTGTTTTTAACACTTCTATTAAACTCAGTCTCAAATGCCTTTGCATATCTACTTGATTTGGTCTGCTGCATTAGTTGGGTGGAAACCCAATTTTAAAAAGGGGTATGTAACTATGTAACTCGCATTAGTGATATTGTAACAAGTAATATAGTGCTGTACATTTTATAAGTAATGTGTTACATTACTCCGTTACTGAAAAAAAGTAATATATTCCTGTAACTCATCACTTTGGAAATGCATTACTCCCAATACTGGTCTCATATATATATATATATATATATATATATATATATATATATACATACACATACTATATACAGTACAGGCCAAAAGTTTGCTATGAATGAACAAATATGGAATTATGTAGTACTTTTACAAAATTGTGAAATAACCTGGAGAACCCAATGGAGATGATTTCGGGCGAGCTGAACCGCAGAGTGAAGGTAAAACGAAGAACAAGTACTAAACATCTCTGGGAACTCCTTCAAGACTGTTGGAAAACCATTTTGGGTGACTACCTCTTGAAACTCAAGAGAATGCAAAGCAGTAATCAAAGCAAAGGGTGGCTACAGTACTTGGAGGAATCTAAAATATAACACATTTATTCAGTTATTTCACCCTTTTTGTTTAAGTACATGCAGTAATTCTATACATTACGTGTTCATTCATAGTTTGGATGCCCTTAATTGAGAATCTACAATATAGTCATAAAAATAAAGAAAACATATTAAATGAGAAGGTGTGTCCAAACTTTTGGTCTGTACTGTATATATTTTCTACTAATTCCTTTTACTACTGAGGTATAAACCAGCTAAATATAAATAAGTATAGCAAGTATAACAATACTGAATCTTAATACATTTCTGATCTTCCTGGAAATAAATATTTTGTTACTCAAGAGTTTTAGTTCTGTGGAAGTTCTTTAGTCGTATATTAATTAGGCAATTGGTCTGACAAGTGCTCTGATCTGATCATCTGCGCAGAACAGCATGAATCATCTGCCATGCAAATATCACAATGCAAGTAGAATCAATATATGGATTCAACTTTCACTTATAATTAAGGGAAAATCCAGAGTTAATAACCCTAACCTAAAATATTTACAGGTTGTTGGTGTAGGTCGGTATTTAATTAACTACAATGATACATATTTGTATTTATTAATATTTTTTTGTTGTTGCATTAATATAAATGCAACACAGGGTTAACTACAGCCATTACATAGTATTCTAGGGGTATAGCAAATATTGTAAGTGTAAAATATACATTAAACCAATCCAAATAATAATGAAAGCCCAGGTTTAAATATAAACTCAGCATTTTTATTTAAGATTTTTATTTTATTTTTTATTCCAAAAAAAATAAACAATGCTTCAGTTGTAATTACATTCTTAAAGAAATTCAAGTGGCAATCAACTTCATAACCTTTGCCTCTACATAAAGCTTTACCTTCTGATCAATCCAGACAGTATCATTCCAGTTCAAGTATTCTAATATACCTTCTGTTTACTCATAATCAATTTTATTTAACAGCCCTCACATTGAGCGCAGCATTCTCATATGTAACAATAAGTAACAATTCTGTCTGAGATTGTTCAGAAAAAAAAAAAAAAAAGTATTAACCTTTAACTCACAATATATGGTTTATTGTGAAGAAAGTCCCCCCCACTCCATATGTTTGTACTGACAGCAGATCTATGCAAGGACCCACTATGATGCATAGTGGACATATAAGTTTACAAATTATGTTATTAATTGGTCACAAGTTTAGGTGAAGACAGCTGACACCCTTTGTACATTTATTTCTTAAATAAAGAAGTACAAATATATACTTTCAGGCTTTTTGTAATAAATTAAGCAACCAGTTGTATTTCCGGCTTGGATTCAGTCCCGCATTTGAGATGCCTGAAAATAGCTTTTAACTTAGCGTTTTGGCTTTCCTGCAGGTGGATGCAGAAAGGAGTTTTTCTCGGCTTTAACGGAGAAGTGTCTAGACGTCATAGAACAGACGCACCAGATGATAACGAATCCCAAAAGCCACTGCGCTGCCCATCACCTGAGGGGAAGACATAATTCAATGCAAGGTCAAACTGTTAAGTTACCAAACTAGAAGGTATTTTTTGGGACACAAAACAAATAGTATGAACCCAATAAACAATCATTGTTTTTTATTTTTTACAAATAATAATCTGAAAAGTTTGGCATGTATTTGCATTATATCCTAAATGAGCTACAGAGCAGAAGGAAAACAGTAATCATTCATGGAAAGTTAACGTTCCTTTGATATTTTCCACAAGCCACGTCACGGACATCATGGAAGAAAACCTGTTAAGAGGCCTAATCAAATTCAAGATTTAGATCCAATTAAAAATCTTTAAAATAGCTGTTCAATATTTTGCAAAGAACGGGCAAAAGTGCCGCTGTCCAGATATTCAAGGCTGGTAGAGACATATTCCAAAAGACCTGATGCTGTAATTGCATTGAAAATCAGTGTCACAAAATATTGACTCAAGGGATTTGATACAAATGTACACCACACTTTTCAGATTTTAATATGTAAAGAAATAATGAAAGATATGCATGTTTGTTGATGCACATCATTTCAAAGAGACAAAAAAATGACAAAATGTGGAAAAGTTAATCTGTAATGACAACTTCTGAGAGCCTCAGTTAATGACCTGAATGATGAGCATGATGACCGTGAGATTTCTTTCGTGGATCGGCCCGAAGAATTTTAGTACGAGGTTTATTAAAGTCATGTTGTTGCACTCAATAAAATCTCCGTCTCCGTCCTGGCCTCGCCGCACCTCGAGCACCTTTAATAACTCTGCCACCTGTCAGCAAAACGAATGATGATTAAACACAATTAAAATGCTGCCTCGGGTTTGCCTTCATCTATACGTCTGACCACAAGAGTCAATGTCTCTACATGCGGGTAATCAAGACCTCTGAATTGCTTTCCATGTTTCTCATGAAACAACATGAATGATGCATAAAAATCCAATGACCGGAAGGATAAAAAAAAAAAAAAACTACTGTTTTCAGTCATTTTGTTGCCTATTACTTTGTGCAGTAAGAGAATCACAACGGGGGAATCTGGTTATCTTCACTGTTAGGATTGAAAAGGAGCTTTACCTGCACAATGAGTTGGCCCAATTGGGAGAGGTCTTTCTTTTTAAATTTAGAGTAGCTCATCCCCAGTTTTCCCGTGTCTGGATTCAACCTTACATTAAAAAAGGAGTAGTTAGAAAATATAACAGCACAAAACTTATAACTTTGTTTTACAACATTTTCAAATAACATCCTTAGAAGGGTATAAACAATTACACCCCCCAACATTTCTTAAACATTTATAAGATAAAAACCTTGTGGATCTTGACATGGTGTGCTTAGAATAATTTTAAGTAGTTTAATGGGGAAAAAAAGAAGTTGTGTTGCTGTAAAACCTTGTCTTTAAGACTTAGGCTAAATTCAAGCATTTGGCTGATACAACCAAAATACTTTTTTACAGCACCCCACTGGAGGTGAGTATCTGTGAAAAGCCTTTTAAATAAATTCACCTTTGACTGCAATACCATGACTAAGTACAAAAATGCATTTAATGAAAGGACATAATTGTAAAAAAAAAAGAATGGAACCAAAACTACTGGTTTCCGAAACAATAAAATATATATGATTGAACTATTATTTATACTTTACTGTTTAAGTTGCTGAGTGTTGTGAAGCTTCTAAGTAGTCACTCACGACTTGAGATGTAAAATGAGAAATGAGTTAGATGCCCAATTCCTTTAGACACTCCATCCAAATGGGAAACACAGGCCATTCAAAGGGGAATTCTATTTTTTTTTAACCTGGACCTTATTTTTAGCAAATATTATGTTTTTTTAGTAACCCTGAGAATTTTGGAGCCAGTCTGAGCCGTTCAGAAGTATTTATATCCACTTCCTCCATCTGCGGAAATCCATAGGACAGGTGTGGTAGGGGCATTCCACTTGTAATAAGGTTTAATCTGCCCAAAACGGCTTAATTCTACAATGTTTATTATCCACTTGGACTTATGAACGCCCCGGAAGTGCTTCTGCATTTTCTTCTGGAAAACTGATTTTGTTGTAGTACACAATCAAGGCACAGCATGAATGTCAGTCTGTGTTTTATCGGGGCAGATTTACCAGGGTTTACGGCCCTTCCGGCAGATTTGTCCACTTTTATTATCATTTTATTTTTAAGCCCCCAAATCGGCCCTGAAGACAATCAAGAAGCACTTCATAGGCGTTCTTAAGTCCAAGGAAAACATGAACATGGTAAAATTAAGGCGTTTGGGGCAGATTAAACCTTATTACAAGTGGCATCTGTACTGCCCCGAGCACTCCCGTTCTACGGATGTACGCTGATGAAGACAGGATGTATAAATACTGGTGAAAGGCTCAAACTGGCTCCAAACTTCTCAGGGTGTGTGAAAAAACATAACAATTGGAAAAAAATAATATTAATTTCGGGTTGAAAAAAAAAAATCCCTTTTAGTGAGGTAGGGCGTGTGTTGATTTGTTTAAGTTCGGAAATAGTTACATGAATGTGGCTGCTCACATCAACTACAATCAGAGCAATAATAGAACTGTGAGACACAAAGTTGGACATGGTCCCATTTTTGCATGTGCGTAAAATAACTAAAAATGTTTTTAAAGATTTGCAGCATTTACTAATTCTTTGAGTTCCGTCCACCGTTGGTTTGTTAATCAATAATAGGTCTGTGTTACGTGGCTAAACTAACATTCTCCAAAATGGTCAACTACATGGACTAAGGAAAGTTAATTAAGTACTGTTTATTGAAGGACTGAATAATACAAAGATATGACAACACAATATAAGGGTGTCTCTAAAATTGCCAATAAGGAGAAACTATACTGAATTATTTAGGAGTAATTTACCTTGGCAGCCTGTGTCTCGGACAGGGGATAATGTGAAAAAGCTGCGGTAATGAGTAGATAAAGTTCAACACTTGAGGAATGAAGAACAGCAGCATGGTCTTGCTGAAGTGTCCCAGGATGCCAACCACAGCGAAGGTCATCCCGGCAAAGTAGCAGAAAGTGTCTCCCACAAACACAGAAGAGGGATACCTGAGTCGACACAGGTTGTGGTTTTGGTCAATTAGGCACCAATCTGCATTGTCAAACGCAGCAAAAGGCGGTGGTAGGATAACTGCTGCAGGTGTTGCGCTAAACTTACCAGTTGTGGTAAAAAAGTGCTAATGTGGTGAAGAAGAACGGTATCATGAAGTAGAGGGAGAAGACATGGTCTTCCCGGTAATCGCCTGTGTGTTACAGAAACACAGCAGAGAGAAAATAAATCGGAGCATGATGAGTAACTTGCAGGGTAGATCTACTATGTGATAGAAGATTAAAATCAAATAAAACAACTACAGATACTATGGAGGCATACCTTAAATACCATTAAAAGGATCTTCTAATTATCAAATATATTCAGATGATTAAAAAGAAAAGAAAAAAGGATTTACATCAGTCACCCACCACTGAGCTCCAGCAGGTTAAAGACGATGATGGAGCCAGAGATGAACAGGGCTTGACCTGACTCGATGCCGTTGATGCCTGCTAAGATGTTGATGGCATTTGTGCAGAACACTGCCAGCATCCCCATGTAGACATAATAGAGAATACCTGCAGGAGATGGTAATTCAGCCGGAAAGATAGGAAAACAATTGTTAGCCCCTGACAATGGTTAGGTTTCAATTTAGGTGATATGTTTTTAGAAAAAAAAATAGTGATTCATTAGCACTATGTGAAACATAAAACATGTAGTGATTGCAAAGCTAATCGTACCCTTTACACTTTACGATACTTTGAAGTGTCACAACCGCAAACTCTGATATCTTTTATCAGGATTTTATGTGACGGACAAATTAAGATACATCATTGTTTTTTTTGGGGGGGTTTTAAATTGAAAAGCTGAAGAGTGTGTATTTGTATTCACCCCATTTTTATTTGATACCCCTAAATTAAGAGTTACATAATTTATAAATAGAGCCCATCTGAGTGCAATTTCGTCTTGGCATGAATTCAGCTGTTCAGTGAAGGTCTCAGAGGTTTGTTAGAGAATATTTGCGAACAAATATGAATATCTACTTTAGAGGAAGACTCTGCACACCAACCAAACACAAAACATGGGGTTGGCCGAATCATGCTGTATGATTTTTTATTTTTCCTCAAACAGGTCAGAGATGATGTGAAGATGAATGGATCGGAAAAACAGATCAATCCTGGAGGTAAGCCTGTTTTAGAAAGTCAAGTCTATTTGCGAATATGCTTTGGAAAACTGATGATAAACAGAGGCTCTTCATCCAGTCAGGCTGAAATTGGGCTATTCTCGATGGAAGACTTGATGGTTCTGCAATATATTTACTCAAGGGGGCTTGAATTAAAATAACTTCCACACTTTGAGCTTACCCAGATCTAAGTGCATCCCAAGCAGTGCTCTGAAGGGCTTAGGCACCACGATGACCGTATTGCCAAAGTTTGTGAAGTAAACCATGAGCAGCGGCAGAGAAGCCATGGTAGGAAGAAGGAGCTTGTGCCTCCAACGCAGGTTGAGCACGTCGTCAGCAAAGCCCAAAAAGATCATGCAGCAGATGGCCAGAAGTGCACCAATCAGCTGTACAAACTGTTTAACCAAACGCATGGAAAAGAAACGAAACAAATCAGTAGTTCAAATTTAAGAAAATATGCAGACAAAAGGGTTAAAAAGGGACTAGACATAAAGAAACTTTTGTGGCGGAGTTTTCATGACAACCATTAAACGCAGATTATTTGACAGTTGGTTTGTGTGTTTTGTTCAGATCTAAATTCAGCTTATCTGCGACAAACTCCAGCAGGTTTAATGCAAAAACAAATCAGTTTGTGGAAAAAACAAACAAACTACCTTTTACCCTCTCTGTTAAGTGCAGTGGAGGCTCTGTAATGCTGTGGGCCATTTTCACTTTCAAAAGGTCCTGGAAACCTTGCTTAGAGTGCACGATAACGTCATTCAGGCTTGATTTACAAAAATTTTTTACATTTCAGTTTGGTGGATTGAGCCAGAAACTTGAAAATGAGTCGCAAATAGCTGGATAATGGTTTAAAATATGAGGCTAAATCAATATTTAAACATTTTTTAAGACACAGAATCAACCTCTTACAATGGTCTTTTTAGCCCCTTGAACTAAGTCCTATAGAAAACATGTGGTGAGATGAAAATAAGATCCCAGTTTCATCAAGCATCAACTTTATGAAATAAAATTAAAAAATCTTTGTAAAACCGAAAAGGGACACCAATTAACGGACCTCTTAAAAGGTGTTTACACATATCTTTAAATTGTCCACGTCTCCCTGGGTTTCTCTGACACACGTTTACCGACCTCATCATGTGGGAAACCCGTGCACTGATCGCCCACAAAGCAGCTGAGGAAAGGCACTGGGATGAAGCAGAAGAGGATGATGAGGAAAACTGTTCCACTGATGACACCTTGAGACTCAGGGCTGCAAAGATGGGGGGAGCGGGGAGGAAACAAAGATTATAACGAGCCAACATTACAGTGACTCAGCGTATAAACATGCGAATGAATGAAACGATGCAGGTCAAAGACTCACACTTGTTTTTTGTTAGTCTTGTTTAGGTCCATGCCGTAGAGTCTGGCTGAGATGAAATGATCTTTGAAGGCAGGGATGAGTTTGAGTGTAGCCATGCAGCCCAGAGCTGACAGGAAACAGCTGATGACCAGCGGCAGTACGGGAACGGGTGACATGTTTTCAGCTACTTTTTTTGTTTTTTCCCGAATAGATCTCACACATCAAATCACGTCTCAAACAGCAGCTAATCTCACGGTGAACTCTTTCACACGACTGACGAGGAAGCACCGGGTGTTTTTACTAACGTTTCATAGCGTTGACATTTTAAACCAGAAAAGCCATTTGGTTATTACGCCGCCAGGATAAAACAAAGAAAAACTCCATATGTTATATTTGCAGCTCCTGTCATCTTTGATAATGAGGCGTTTGTATAGCAAGGTAAGGAGTGATACTGTCTCTAAACTCCACGTCTGTGTTAACAGTTCAATCATTGAGTTACAAACGTCCCTACAGAGGAGTTCCGTTTAAACCTTTCAAAATAAAACAACCAATGGTCTGTTTTTAAGTAGTTTGGCTGTATTAACGAGAAATGTCTTGTCAATTAGCGTGTGATGTTTTATTAAACGCCTTAAATGAATATAATTTATGTTTGACACAATTATCTTATTAAAGATGACATGTTTTTTGCCCTCTGTTTCTAACCAACTTCCTAAAACTTGATCATTGAATTCGTCTTGACTAAAACGGAAGTGTAATTTTCTTCTTTGCTTGATACGACAGAGGGACTGATAAGATGCTGCCCTCTGTTGACAGAAAGTGAATGAGTTAATGTAAATATTTTCCAGCCATCAAGAAAACACACACACAGACAAACCCCCATCAATAAACCATAAGAATAAAATACTGACAAAATATATTACGCATTGCAGATAGGCTACAATTATAAGTTTATATTATTATAAGGATCACAAAGTGATCACATGTTAGATGCCAACAAGAGTCATAAAGAAACACGATACTACGATATTAGAGGGCCTCTTACAATGTTTGTTGCTTTTCAACTTTGACTATGTTTTTCCTATTTTTTGTGGTTCTGTTGAGTTATAAATTATGCTAATCTTTTTTTTCTGTACAAGTTGGCAAACAACTCCTTGGGACAAAAAGACAAAAGTTTTCTGAAGACTAAAATGTAGTAGGCCTACCTGCTTTTTGAATCTCTTACATAATCGAAGTGAGTAGAACACCCAAACATTTTACTTAAGTAAGATTAGCACTACTTCAGCATATTTTTACTCAAATAAACGTAAAAAGTAGCCGTCCAGAAAAAAATAAAAAATCTGCCTACTTGAGTATGAGTAAAAAGTATTTGGTAAAACGGCTTCTTGAGTAGCCTACTGAGTCAAACCTGACCTAATTTTTCTTAAAGTATTAGCCCATGTTATCGGAACAAATAAAATAAAATATAAAGTTATGGGCAAATTCTGGTATTTTAATGACGTAAATAATGAAAAAAAGAAGAAGATACAAATAGCCTAAATAACATAATTACGAATTTTAGACAGAAGGAGTTTCTAAGGCTTAAGACCTACTAATACTTATAGTACGTAATGAATAAATATGTATTAGAACAAGATAAAAAGTAGTTCCAGTGACAATTTATGGTTTTTACTGTAAAGTGATCTTGCAATGCAACAACAAGGTCGACGGAAGATTACATTAGAAAACCAAAGCTTGTGTCTCCTTTAATAGAAGGTAGATTTCTGTCTTTGTCTGGCGTGTTTTTGATTAAAATAAGTTTGCTTTACATTAACTGAATAACAGTAGTATGCAAAACTTTTACTCAAGTTTTACTTCATAATAATATTTCTTAAGTAAAAAGTAGGCTACATCACAGCAAAACTACTCTTAAAAGTAAAAAAAAAAATCCCCCCAAATTACTGAAGTAAATGTAACTGAGTAAATGTAACCAGTTACTTACCACTCCTATAGAATAGAATTGAATAGGATATTTCTCATTTTAACGCGCCTGCTTTTATTTTGAAGCCCATATCTTTGACTGCTTATTTTGCTCATCCTGTCCTCCTCCGCAGCGCCACCTTTTGGTCACTGTTGTTCTCTACCAGGTCGTCATATTAAGCTGGTATACGTTCGGCGCAGGTTTGAAACCGAAGGCTGTAATGCCCGGACAGAGCGGCGAAGGTTTGCTTTGGGTTCCGTAGATGAAAAAGGGGAAGACAGCGGTAGACAGATCCCTGAAGGGACGGAGATGGGACTCATCTTAGTCACCGGGTTCGCTCCGCATCGCCGTGAAGGAAGCTTCATTCGCTTTCCTTTACCTGGAGCCTGGAGCTCAGAGCCTTTATATTAAACTTCAGGTTGGTGCGAAGCTGCAGTCGACTGCTCGAATGCCTTGCGTTGATCTGTGCGGCCTAGATATATATATATATCTCTCTTTTTTTCTTTTCTTTTTTTTTTACTGTGTGCATGAGTCCTTTTTCATTTTCATTGGAAGGGATTTCATTACATCGGCTTCTGCAGTGCTTCGGAAACATGCTGGCTGACCCCAAAAATAACCACATCAAAGTTGGGGATACGTGCATGTTTGATGCCTCTGTATACACCAATAATAACGTTGCGTTTGTGTGCTTGCGTTTCTAGGCTAAAGAGAGTTGATCTCCTGCTCTCAGTTCTGATCTTCCCACCTGGACCCGAGGATATGAGAGGCTCCAGGAGGCGCTGATGGAGCTTCAGGAGATGAGCTGGCTCTGTATGGTGGCTCTCTTCCTTGCCTCCTTGCTCATAGTGCTGGGATGGCTGCTTCAGTACTCCTTGACCGTTCTGCGGCTCTGGAAATCCAGGAGGGCAGCCAAGCAAGGTGGACGAGAGACAGCCTGGATCAAGAAGCAGCAGCAGCAGCATCTCTTCACTCAGCCCCAACAGACCCAAGCTGGAGGCGTATGGGGCTTCCTGCTGATGAAGCTGCGCTCTGGCAAGGATGGAGGTGCTGCATCTGAGGCCGGGGTTAAAGGCCTGCTGACCTCACTGTTCTCCTTCAGGTCCTTCAGGGAACACTGGCAAAGGACCTGGGTGAAGGCTCTGAACGAGCAAGCGTGTAGGCATGGGGTGAGTTGAGAGCCTAAGCTGTCAGTGAGAGGTGTAGCAGGATGCACTGCAGATTGCTCGATTAAATAGGGCCGTGAATAGTTAAGCTGGAGTTCATGAGCCCGTGGGATGGAGGTGTGGGAAGCATTTTTTTTGTTGAGCGTTTGTAATCGGGAAGAGAATGGAAGTGGTAGAGACTTGCGTAACCGCTCTCAATTGATGCACAAAAGAGTAAAGAGGCGAGACTAGTCAGCAGAGCCACAGCAACACCCACTCATAATAAAAATAGTCCAAGATGGATGTGTGCTTTTCAGGGAGAAAAAAAAAGTCACATCTCACCCCCCCCCCCACCCCCACCCCCCCCTCATGGTGGTCAGTGCTTCGGACAGCTGCCAGCCAGGCTTATCATAAGTTTCTAAAGGTCTGTTTCCTTTAATAGTTCCTTTTTGATCTGGATGAATCAAACGTTTGGACTTCACAGTCAGATATTTCCAGTGCGCACTTGCTGAGGAAAGCCTCCCCTACCCCTCAGCCCACTTATAAAAAATAAAAAAATTGCTACAAAGCGTGCATGTGTGGGAGTTTAAAGAGGGTCAGATCAATCCGCTCAGAGAACCTGCAGCACAAATACAGCAGATCCATCCCCACTGCTGCTCAGTATGAGCATCCCCCTGGATGTGCAGGCAAACACCTGACGAGCTGCCATTCGGACATGGAGCCTGCTGCAACACTCAGATATAATACAGGCAGTGGCTGCCTTGTTCTTTTTTTAATTAGCACCTCTCTGTCTGTCTGTGCGCAATTTTAATATTGATTGGATTCCAAAGTTGACTTTCTAGCAAAATTACTTATCCCTGTAAATTTGTGCACATTTGGTCCAATTACAACCTTAAATTTCAATAGTATTGTACTTTATATGTGATAAACCAACACAAAGTAAAACAAATTGTGGAATGAAAAGAAACTAATCCATGAGATTAAAAAATTATTTTAATAATATTTATAAAAACGGAAGTTTGGTCTTCAGATTTTTTAGAACCACCATTTCCTGCAATTTCAGTTGCTAAACTTTTGGGTATTTCTCTCCCATCTTTGATCATCTAGAAACTGAAATGTCTACCTTTACTTCTTTTCAAAATAGGTCAAGCTGAGTTATAAATCTGAGCGGCGTGCGTGTTGCTGTCAAAGACGGACCTCCCCACAGCATGATTCCCTAGGTTTCACTATTGGGGATTGTTTGTTGTTGCTTATGTGCAGCAGTCAGCTTTTTCCCGTGTAGCATTTTGTTGTTTGCTGTTTCATCTATCTGCTCCCCCATGAAATTTCAGATGTTTGGAGTGCAGCTGGTTGCGTGGATTTTTAGTTCCCCTCCCCAATTACTTGTGGCTTTGTGTCGTCACTGAAAATCCCCAGAAGTTTGTGGTTGCAATGTAACGAAAAGTTGAACAGGTCAAGGGATTTGAATTTTTTTTAGGATCCTGTGTATGTTTTAATATAATTTGTTAAAGTAAAATTATGTCTCAGTGGTTTACTAGAAAAAGATCTCTTTTACAATCTATTTCAGAAAATGGGAGTGCCAACTCAGTTATCTTTCTAGAGCTTAATTAGTTGATCCGTTTTGCTTTTTGAAGCTTTTGGTCACGAGTATCTCAACCAGTCTGCACTGAACCTTGGCTGCACTTTGGACACTTTAATGACATCGTCTTTTATGTTCCCAGATGCCGGCCGAGCTTTACTGTACTTTCATTCATGACACATTTACAGGCATGGGGTCATGAAAATAAACCGCCATGTTGCGGAGATTTGATCACTGATAGCACTGATCCCTTTTTACGAAGGAATTTGTAGGGACTGAGCTCAGATTGGACCGTTTCCACTAAGAAAGCCTTTACAAGAGTTAGTCAGAGCATAAGTTTTTTTTTTTTAAATGTCGATGACTTAATGAGATGGAGACAAGCTCTCTGTTGTGTTTGTCTGTGTGAGAGCTAAAGTGAACTGAGCTCAGTGATAGCAATAAGATCACTGCTGCGCTCAGAGCATTTTGCCCCTTAATGTGTCTGGGTTTTATGCAAATCAGCTGATTGTTACTCAATGTTTAAGCACAACAAATTTCCCCCATATTTTAGATGGATGGATGTAATCATGGACCCATTCTAGCCAAGCGAATCCTTGCTTTCTGGTATATTGGATTGCATGATATGTACCAGATATTTAAATACACTACATAGCTATTTTTCATGACTAAATCTGTCTAAACATTTTCCATTTTTGGACTGTTAGGATTTTTATAAAAAATATTTATTAGATGGCAAAATAATGATACGTCATTTGTATTAACCTTTTTTTTTCAAATATGTAAGTTTTAATAGATTTCCTTAGTATTTGGTACATTTTCTTTTTAAACTGCCTGACATACATCAGATGTTTTGGTGGATATCTTTTCACAAACTTTCCCACGATATCTCGCAGCCATAGACAGATTTGTCCTGACAAAACCGTGTAACCGGACTACATGAATGCGTAGGCAACATTTGCACACATTTTTAGCTGTGCTTGCAAATGTTTTTTTGGGACTGAGATCAGGGCTTTTTGATAACTACTCCAAGTCATTGAGTTTGTTGTTCTCACTTTTTTTTAACCAATTTAGCAGTATGATAAGTTTCAGTGCCCATTTGGAAATCACATCTTTGACAATCCTTAACTTCTTGGCTGATGTTATGAGATGCTGCTTCGGCGAATCCACATAAAGTTCTTTCCTTATAATGCTATCCACTTTGTGAAGTGCACCATTCCCTCCTCGGGCAAAACACTCATACCTCATGGTGCTGCCACCACTGTATTTCCCTGTTTGGATGGTGTCCTTTTCATCCACACGTGACAAGGGGTCATTATAACCAAGCACTTCAGTTTTAGTTTCATTCTATCACAGCTCAAGTTCCCAAAAAACATTGTCCCTGAATGTAATCTGAGTTTTTAGGCGGCTTTTGGACTGGTGACTTCTTCCTTGCTGAGTGGCCTTTGGGCCTAGATGGATATAGCATTTTCACGAGACCTTTTGTTCTTCCAGTGGTGTTGATTCATACAAGAGTTGTATGTTTCACTTTGTTCAACAACTGAACAGATGAACATGGCATCTTCAGGTATTTCAAATCTAAACCCAAGGCAGAACTAGGCTTGTGGAGATTCATAATGCTCTTCTTAACATTTTGGTTGATTTCTGTAGATTTTTTTTTTCTTAACGTCACACAAGGAAGAAGGGTTTTAAGGTGTTCCCTTAAAATACTTCCACAGGGGTGCCTCCATTTAACTCAAATATTATTTAGTTTGTGTTTCATGTTGTGCGGACCCACAGTCCAGCAGGGCTGAAGCAGACGTATAATAAAGTAATTAACAGGAATAGTCCAAAACTTACAGTGAAACAGGAACACAAGGGAGCATGAGCAGGGCAGATGGACACACAAACCGAGGCATTAGAGACTACTATGATGAGGATCCAACAGCAAACTAAAGGACAGGTAGGACAGTATATACACAGTTCAAAATGAGACAAGAAGCAGCTTGGAATAATTACAGAGGGAGGACACAGGACAAATCTAGAAAAGGTTACTAATTAGGACCAAGGAATAAACAAGGAGATAAACCAAAACTGGAAACACAGAAGCAAACCCAAAAACTCGAACAACCCAATATTATGACATTATGAGATGATTACAAAAGCATAACATTATGACATTAACTTTCCACAATTACTTGGGAGCATAATAATCATCTAAGCCTCTAAATTTAAATACAGTTATTTGTCTTTTTATACAGTGTATGTAGCTATTTGGTTGCAGCTGAATTTGTTAAACTTAAATAAGTTTGTTATCATGATCTATCAATCAGTAGCAGCCACCTGACTTCATCTCAGTTATTATGTTCAGGTTTTTTGCTCTTCGTCACCAGAAACCGGACTGGAAAAACCTGCTGTAGGCTACTGTGGATATAAGGAAACAGTTTGGTTGCAAGAAGCTGTCTTATCGCATTCTTTGCTTCTCACAAACATTCAGCATCAAACCTTGCCTGACACGTTGCAGCGGCCGAAGTGAAAGCAGACACGAGAGCAGCGACTTTTACCAGTGTCCCACAAGTTTCAAATTCTCTTATTCACGCTTCATGATTTTGTTTCCGCATGAGACAAAATATTAGGCCACTCTGGTGGAACAAAGGTGGAGTGAAGATGTGCCTAAATGCTATATAGCATTTCAGATTGATGCTAAATGGAGGACTTTAAATACCCATGCTAAATGTATATTTTGATAGAAGATGGATCTATAGTAGAGAAAAGCTAAACATTATACATATATAAATGCTGCAAATCAGTGCACTTTTTGTGAGATAATCCAAGTTTACTAAAACATGATTTTGATAGATTTGTATTCCTGTGTTTTGGTTTAACACAGGAAATTTACTGATAGCGACTCTTCTGCTATTTCTAGAAATTCCTTAAGGCCTTTTGGATTTTCTCTCATCATAAAGTGAAAATATAATTTTCTAATGAACTCAATCAGATGTGTGACCAGGGTGTGGTGTGAATAACAAAGCAGGGTGTTTGTCTTATGAAAACTGAAAGACAGATAAGTGTAGTGGCACTCCTTTCATTTTTGCTTTTAATCACACAGCTCAAAGAGTATAAAACACGTATAGATAGAGAGTGAAATTTACATAACTAGAGGAAAAATAAATTATATTTAGAGTTGCTTCATTCTGGAAAAAGTTTGAAACGTGGCAGTTTTTTTTTTTTTCTATTCTGAAATGACACTTAATACTCATTTTTCTTTTTTTTATTTGATCTCAGAACATGAAAAACAAAAGTAGTGAACTGCACTTAAAGAGCAAAAATAATGAATCATCATCTTTTTTTATTCATTATTATCTTGTGATAAAAAATATAATAAAATCAGAGAGCATAGTCTTGAGCCGGAAAAAGGTAACATGCCTTTTCTGGGCCAGCAAATGTTCTAGCAATGACTTGGCAGAAGGTCATGAACACCTGAGACAAAAAAGCATGCAAACACACACTCATACTTAAGTGTACTTTAAAAAGACATGTCAGGTCATATTTTTGGTCGTACCCATGCACAGGGTGGACATGCAAACTCCATGAGGAAAGACCCCAAGTTGGGAATCAAACTTTCTTGCTGCAAGGCAACAGTGCACCAACTGCACCACTGTGCAGCCCATTTATAAGAAAAGCTTATAATTTATCATGATAAACATATACCAGCCCATGTTTTGGAAGCAGACATGGCAGACCATGATTATGAAGGACAAGAGAGATGAAAAACAAAATGTTATTTATTGTTTTATAACATTTAACAAACAAACATCTCAGAAATAGCTCCTTTACCTGACAAAAACTTCCTGAAAGAATTGTATGAGCAGCACTGATTTTTGACTAAACAAAACATGTATTTTTTACACACAGAGGTTAAAAACACAATGGACTTCAACACGTCATCTCATCTGAGCCCATTAAAAAGAGGACAAAGAAATCGTTTTCTAGTGACGCATGAAAACAGAAAATAAATTGCCATTATTATCTTTATGAGGAAGCAAATGCAACAAATATATTTTTCAAATTGCATTCATTTTAAAGTAAAAGAAATGCTATAAATATTTATTCTCAGGCTCCACAAAAAACAGAATCTGATATGTTTTCCTGAGTGTAGCTGCTCGCTAAGAAGAGGAAAAGCTGGACCTCATTAATATTTATGCGGAAATTAAATATTTTCTTAAAGGACAGAGTCACACACTAGAATTATGAAATTACTAGTCTGTTTTGGGTTTATTCCCTAATATTCTTCTAATTTAAAACAAGACTGACGTCAACGATGAATACTCCTCATGTCTGGGTAAAGTTGATTCAAAAACGTGCTTCTCGTAGGAAAACAATCCCGATGGAAGCCTTGACCTTGACCCTCGTAAGCCACAACAATGAAATGAGAGTAATAAAGGATTCTATAGGGCCAAAAACTAACTTTTTGCCAACAGAGCAGCCACTGCCAATGCCTCATGGAAGGTTTTGTGCACCAGTCGTTTTTCTTTTTTTTCCTGAAAGACTTTCTAACTTCCTTTCAGACATTATTTGAAGGAGGATCTTATATTACAGTATAGATTTAGCCAGGTCTCTCTTTCTGGAAAATACCTTGATAGTAAATTTGGAAATAAAAATTGGCTAACATTTACATGCCCTGTTTTACAGTTATATTGGTTACTCAGTATACAACACTAATAGATGTATCTATTCATCTGAGACTGAATATTAAAACTTGACTTTAATATTTTTTCCTTGCTGTTTTATTGCAAGAAATTAAATTACAAAATGGCATAAATTACAGTAAAAACATTCAACCTCAAATAAACCCTACTCCAGAGCATGCTATGCTTTATTGTCTATCATTCTGTACGCAAAACTATGAATTAAAAGCTTAAAAATAAATCCCCAGTTAATAAAATGGAAACTAATGAGTCTAAATTAACATGTTAAAATATATACAGGCTTTACAAGAAAGCCTGAGTAAGCCATACATGTCAGTCTGAATGTGGCTCTTAAACGTTAAAAAATTCTGAACAATCCCGGTGAAACATTTCCAAATACCACCATCTTTATGGACTTCTTGAAACTTGGAGTAGAAGAGTTTGAATTTTGCATTTATATCGTGTTACGTTGTAAAGGAAGTTTAAAGTGGTAAAAGGCCATTGACCATCTGCTGAAGAACATTGTTTAAATTAAGGGTACATCACCAGTGGTGCTTCTATCTTTTTGAGAACCAATTTAACCTGTCTTTCCAAGTCAGTCCCTTCTGGTTTGTTGATTCTGGTGATGTTAGTGCTCATGGTCCTCATGATCATGACTCTAAAGGGTTGATTTTGTTTGACCATGTGTAGGGGAAAACAAATGTACATCACCCTGCCTTGGCTGATGAGCAGATGGTCAACAGTATGGTAGACTGTGAACTGGGCCTTTGAGCACTTCCCTTTATCTCCATTGATACTCCTAAAGTAATAAGATTTGGTATTTTGGTCCCCTCAAAAATTAGCAGCTTCCACTAGTATAGGTTGGAGAACAGAATCTCAAAGCCAAGTTTAAAGAAGACAGAATTGATTTGTGGTTATTCTGTTATTTTCTTTACACATTGTGAGGTCTGTGAGTGTTCTTAAATAAAATTAATTGCAAGACCCACTATTACCACCAATCAGGAAGTATTCCAGTGGCTATGTAGGTCAAGGTCTTTTCTTTGGGTCTTTGAGTTAAAGCAAGTGCAAATTTAGGTAACTTAAGATTTTAAATGTTTTTCTTACTATTACCAGTTGCAGTACTTTCTAATAGACCATCTTTCCAAAGTACACACCCCAGTAGAAATACTATGTTTTCGTGGTGTCAAGAACTGATAAATGTGATGTATGTCCTGTTTAATTCAACTATAGTAGAAGCATATCTATTAGGGGGAAGAAATTTAAAATATAAATTGGGTGCAATAAATACGGTTGCATGTGTCTAAATGCCCCTAACTAATTTGTTTGTTTAAACAGCTTTTGATTCAGTTTTAGCCTTAAGTCTTATTAGGTATATGACTGGCATTATTGTATTGAATGTGATGAATCTGAATTTAAGTTCAGGTGTCCTTGTGAATTTGTTTTGTGATATATATTTTGCATTTTTAGCTAAAGTCAGCGGTAACAGTGAAATAATGAAGGGAGAACATTATCTCATAGTATAAATCAAGAAGTCAAGAGGGACATAGTGAAAGTGAAAATGCAGAAACCTGAAGTTTCTCCAAATAGATGCAAAGACAAAAACTTGTCAGGGCTACTGCCACATTTCTGACACGCAGAGGTTTTGTCTTCATGTCTAAAGAAATCAAATAGATGTATTTTCTTATGAAAAAAAAATCGAGTCCTGGCTAAAATATTGTTAGAACTTTTAAGAGAACGTGAAATGGTCTGATAAAACCAAAATTGAACTGTTAGCCATAATTGTTACTGAATTGGAAAAGTACTTTGTTTCAGGATGGAAGCTGTGTTCAGTTCTAGCTTTGTGAGCTTCCCTACTGGCAAGAACAGGAAGTGCAATGTTTTACAGTGAAAGGTCCTTATTTGCCTCCTTTTAATCAATATTTTTGCTGTGGTCAGTGACTGAAAATAAATTGTATTAGGTTCTTACCCAAAGCAGTTTTGGAAAGAGGGTGTGGATGCTGCGGCATGGTGAAGATGGGCTGCATGCCATTAAAATACAATTGTTTAGCATTTCAATATGCATTGTATGATCTGAACCAAAATCAAGAATATGGATGTTCATCCAACCCATAAGGGATATACATGCATTTATTTTCTAGTAGGGGTCTAATTCCTGCACAGCGCCCCCTAGGAGTATTAAAATTATCACCATAATGTGTTGTTTTTATATAGAAAATTGAAATTCAGCAGACATATGTAAGTTGTGATTGCCTTGACCAAAAATTATTTTGAACCCAATTCAAAACATCACAGAAAGTCAGCCATTTTGGATCAAAGCTGATATTTTCTTCTTTTTATACATGTCACAAAGAGAAAAAAATGATCTTTCAATTCACGACTTACACACTTACAAATCATTATCTTCACAAACTTGGGGGACAAGATTTTTTTTAAGGATTTGGCATGTGGGCGAGGCCAAGTCCACAATTTTACGTTTTCACCGCATAATTACAACCTGTATTATCTTGATCGTTAAACGTCACAGGTCTACCATACTTCAGGGCTGTCGTCACATACCACCAATGAACACTGTATTGAAGTAATTTACCCATGTCATCTAACCCCGCCCCATGACAACAGGAGTGCAATGTTTCAGTAAAGAAAGTGGTTATTTGGCTTCCTATACCTAATTAAATCTCCCTTTGGACAGTAACTGGTGAGGCTGCTTTCATTTTTTTGTCCAGAGCTGAGATGTTTAGAAAGATAGTGTGGCTTTAGCAGTATGGCGAATCCTCATATCACGCCATGGAAATACATTTGGCTCTAATTTCCACACACATCATCTGATCTGCTCCATATTCAACAACATGCATAGTAATACTGTCCTTAACAAATATGTATGGACATATTTGGTGGTATTGGCCTAATACCTGCACAGCACCACCTAGAATCATAACAAAACCCCTGTCAAGCAATGTTTTCTGGTCGGATTATTCAATTAATAACATATTTAGTTTCTCAATACTCCTGAAAGCATTTTGGAATGAAGGATCCTATTCCCTCATGAAGTCAGCCATTTTGGTTTAAAGCTGCTATCCTAACCTTTTAAACACTTTCTCAAACAGATTTTATAATGAGGCTCGCTGCAAGAGCTGACATGGCGTTCAGGGAGTGATGCGTGAGTGTGGCGGTCGCAACACAGGCCAGAGCGGCACTAAGCTGCGAGAGCTGCTAGACGCTGCTCGCAGCTTTAATGGTATATTATATTATTAATGGTTATATTCTTGATTTCTAAATTGTAATTTGGTGATACTCAATGTCCTAGTCTGGAATAGTTTGCACAAAAGGCTTGATAGACTGGTCATCCTAGTCATGCAGAATATAAAGTATCAACATCTATGGCTGGCACAAGATGCTGAGCAGTCATTACAGGGTGATGGAGGAGCACATACGGGGGGTGCATCTGCTTGAAAGGAAGCGCCCCATCCTCTCACAATCTGCAATTATAAAGAGCCTTGTGATTAGCGTCGTGATGCAGTTAATTTCAATGGCTGCCAGTTGCTGGAAGATTAATGCCCTGTGATTATGCTCAAGTACTGTAGATTCCTTCCTAACGACAGGGGACATTAGGCACTCAGAGCTCATTTAATATGAAAGTGCAGGAAACAAACTATTTTTATCCTTCAGTCACAGCTGTGGGCGAGATTAATCTTTAGCAGTCAAATTTACTTTAATAGTCAACTTGTACTAAAAGTGTCAGTTCCCTGACATCGACTGGACAAAACTGCCTTGACTATAAAATGCTAAATAAAGGTTGAGAAAAATGTGGGCAAATAACAGCTGATAAATAACGTCATGGTAGAATGACAATAGCATCTTTGATAATGCTGTGCAGCTCTGATATTACATGTTTATTCCATTTATTGTATTTAGGACCAATATTTACAGTTCATTATAGTTGATTACCTCCACCAAGGAGGTTATGTTTTCACCACGGTTTGTCTGTTAGTTAGTAACATAACTCTAAAAGTTAGGGTTTGGGCTTTCCGAGTGCTTTTCTAGTTTTAATAGTTTTTTTTTCTAGATTGGTTGGTTTAATTATTACAAGAAGCTGCACTGAGACGTGAAGACAGCACCTATTTTTACTACGTATAAATAAGTATTTAAATATTGAATGACGTACAAATCAAACAAAGGAATAGATGGTCCCTCAGAGTGGTACAGTGGATGAAATGAAAAAAGGCCTTTCTCTTTCTGATAATTGTCTCTGTTTTATTTAGAGTATAATCCCAAAACAAGCTGGCATTGGTACTGGCATCTTTAGGCCATAAGTGTTTCCAAATCCAAAGATGTTGCAGAAAGACATTGGATAGAAAAAAACAGGAGAAAAATTGAAGATTTCTTTTACAAAACCTTATAAAGCAACACATTCATTGCTTTTTGTGCCTTTCCACCTTGAGAAAAATGTTGAGTGCTCTATATCAATCCCACCAAATGGTACAATAATTATAAGATGAATTAATCAAAATATAGGTCACACCAACACGCCGTGGCAGCCACTTGGAGCATTTAACGGTCATGTTTGCAGGTTGGCGAAGGACCCAAGACACAACAAATGTTATGCATCTGGGAAATTCAGAACTCGTCAGACTTTCGTTCAACCATCAGATTGAGACAGGCTTATCAACATTTATGTCAGAGGAAGTATGCGTGCAAAAGTATCTGACACTTTAAAAGTCAGCTCAGTCATTACATGTAGATTAAGATCTTTAACCGAAGAACTTGAGGCTTTGTTTTCCTGAATGAGATTTTGTTGTTCCATTATGCTGCAGTTTTCATTAGAACTTTTTTGCACTACGATGGCTTTTTCCTTTTTTTTGTATCTTTGTGCAAATATTCAGTTTAGCTAACATGGCTTTGTGCTAGCTCAGCTAAAAACTGGGTTCGTCATGTGCAGTTATGAACCTTGTCCATTTAGAAATGAGCAGAATTCCCTAGGCATGCCATATCTGTCCGCACTACAAAACAGTTTTTACTTGTTGTTGTCTTAGCATCGGACGTGCACCGTAAACAGAAAGCACACAAAAGGATTTATCCAAAAAGGTCATGAGAAGCCAGAAGGCCGGGGTATTTCTGGCTGACCCACATGTTTCACAGAACCAGCTGGACCCAGAGGGAGGGATGCTGACAAACCTGAAATGACACCATGGATGTCCTTAGGAGGCTCTCTGCACACTTGTACTTCACATGCACACTCCCCTCAAAGTCACAGGCGCGAGCATGCAGAAGTTTGAAAACCTGTAAAAAAAATTCATTCTGTGATTAAATAGAATGAAAAATATTTTTATAGTACTTTTAATTGCTAAAAGGTAGAAGCAATGAAAAGAAGAAATAAAAGGTTACCTTGTCGTTACTTCAAAGTATATGCACAGCCTAAAAAATAGGAACGAATGAGATAAATAAATGACAAATATATCAATACAAAATGTTTCAATTCAAATAATTTTTCATTTGCGAGTTTTCTCCCTTCTATGCTATTATTAGAGATAGATGCCTCATTTTAAATTCAAAATGAAAAAAAATTCCCCATTGGGGAAATTACATTCTTTGACTCCTAGTTTTTGTAGATGACGCTGTGTTTAACAGGAACAATTTACTGTAGCAATGAGTATTACAACAAATGTGAAAAAGCGTCTGACTGAAGACGCTGCTCTTTAATGGAAGCCTCGTCAGGACGAGTCTCAGGGATTTCTCTGTAATGCTCTTCATTATATGTTGAGTTCTTCTTTGCACCACCATCTCTAGAGGTCCCAGGGAGGTGCCCAGAACAAACCCCATATTCTTTATCAGCTTTCTAGAGCTTTTTCACATCGCTGGACGTGATGCTGCTACCCAAACTGATGATCGCGAAAAAAAGATTGCACCCTAACACAGACTTATAAGTAATGTGCACTGGAGAACGGAAGCTTCTTCTCTACTTATCAACAGTTGCATCTCCGGTCCAGGCATTTGTGTAGAATATTTTAAAGCCTTTAATAGTCAAAGGTCCCTACTTACGTTTGGGTTAATTTTTTATCAGCTCTTCTGAGTTTGTGTGTCATTGAACCAGTGGTGCACTTAGTACTCCTCAACCTCTATTAATAATCATCATTTTTATTTAAACCCATAAAATGGAGACAAATACATTGTTACCGGGTTCTGTTGCTATTATTAGTTAGCGTCAAAACAATTAGTAAACTCCGCTGGATTTTCAACTGTTGCAACAACAGGCTCAATTGGGTTGTGATGTTGTTCTTAGATCTTGGCTTCGACTTCTAAAACGTCGAAACGTGGTATCAAGCTCTTAAATGTTTCTGTGTTCGCCATACTGTTTTGTTTTGGTGTCGCTGCCTCCTAAAAGTCGCGTGGCGGAAGAGTTCTGCACTTTATGTTGGCACATACATAACCCTCTGTGCCATAAGAAAAGGCCCATACAGAAAACTTTTGTTACAATCAGGTATCATGTTTCACACCTTATGAATGTTACTGTCGTTGGAAATAAGTAAACAACCAAGTCTTTCAAATACAATTTAAAGACATGTATATTACACTGCTGGAGGTGCTTGGATTCAAGATGTTCTCTCACATCGAGAATGTTCAGAGCTGTAACTTGTTCGTCAGCTGGGGATTTTACTGGTTGGAATCTTTGTGTGCTCTTTGTATCTGTGTTGGTCACCTTTTAGATGCTTTGGTAAAAAGAAAAGTATTTACCATTACTTTCTGACTCCTTGTTGCCTTTTATAGATGGTTGAATTTCCAAAATGAGCCTTTTAATGGGCCGCTATCTAGGTTAGACACCTTACTGGCCTCCTGAGAACAAAAAGAAGATACGTTGATGGACTAATGATGCTCAAGGAGTAAAGGTTCAGCCCAGATACTGACCAGAGGATAATATGAGCTCTGATAAAACACAAAGACTTCAATTCTGGTGACCCAGCTTTTCCTCAGGCTGTATTATAATGTGATCCATGTTGGCAGTGTGGCTATAGTGTTTCCGGAAGACATTTACAAGAATAGAAACTTGTCCCCTGCTTCGTGTCAATCGGTGTCTGTGTCTGGCACTCTGAAGAACAACAGATCTACCCTGGAAATGCATTCTTATTTGTGTCGGATTTTTCTAGTGTGCTTGTTTTCTGGTGATTCAGTATTTCAGGCTCTATGTAGCTTCCAGGACTCTTTGACTCCCGCCTGTTTATTTTCTTGCATATCTGCCAATATCTGCACCTATGATTCTGTTTTGTCCTCACCACATTTTTACAATTCACCAATCTCTTAAAAGATGCATTCAAAAGCAGTCACTTCAACCTCACAATCTGTAGTATATTATATGTTTTTTTCTTGCAGTATGAATGTAGGGAATGATTGGACATCTGTGCTGTTTTTTCAAGCCAGCCAACCAAAGTAAACACAGCCAGTTGTACACAACAGTCATCTGACTGGGGTGCTAGTCTAGTGGAACCTATGTAAGCTTGCAGCGTTGCATTTGGCCTCCTGCCTGTCTGCCTGCAACACTGACACACACCATAAACTTCATTATATCACCCTCAGCACTTCTGCCCCGCCTCTACTGTTTTGTTTGACATAGATTGGACTCGGACCCAGTGGAACATATGGTCTGACAATGGGAGATTTGTTTTTACCTCGCTTGCATCCTCTGTGCCAGTTAAACCCGACTGTATGAACTCATCTTTCGGTGCATGTTCACAGAAACAGATCAGTAGTGTCTCCCTGATTTTCTTGGACCTCTTCGTGTTAATGAGACACCGATTTGCGTCGTAGGATTTATCTTCCAACCCGGACTCTCAGGCAGGAAATGTAGCCTTGCTGTATGCATGACTAAGCACTGACTGATGCAGTCTTTTATAATGGATGCTGTCGCAACAGCTGAATCTTAGGAATTGCTGATCTTGTCCAATCAGGAGATGTATTAAGGGAGTAGTCTGTTTGGATTTCTTAGATTGCTTATTACCACAAAAATGGGTTTTATTTAGTTTTCCAGGTAACATTAACCTGTTAAGAATGAAGAATTCCACTAATCCACAAAGCTGTCTTTGCTTTTAATCATTTATGCTCCACCAGATAAGTAAATGCATAACACCCCATTAGCTTAAAAGTTGCTGTCTTTGTAGCATCATGCAAAGGCACGCATGTTTTACTCTTTCACTCTCTCTTAGCTGGTATATTGATTGCTTGCATGTCCACAGTTGCAACATGCTTTTCTGCTTTTCAAATATCAGTGAAGAAGCTTCAGTCACCACAACTGGAATCAAATACCGTATGCTTAAAATTCAAATGTCTGATCTGATTTACAGTTGAGCTCACACAAATCCATGAGAAGTGTACTAGGCTGTTACTATAGTACAGCAGAATCTTCCCTCCCATCCCCCATGTGTGTGTCCTCTTTTTCCTATTGTATATTTAGGACAGTTTTCTCCTTTTCTTCCTCCACCAGAGTTCTCTCCAGATAACTTTTGACGGCAGTCTCCAGCTAACCGCTGCCTCTGCAATAGATAGCGTGACCTGCACTGACCAGTCAGCGAAGAAAATGGTAAGAGATATATTTGTTTACAAAGCATTAATACAGCCTTTATTTTTGCATTTTGTCTTATTTGTACAAAAAGGTTATATTTAATTTGATAGACACAATGTAGTGAATAATTGTGAAATTAAAGGAAAGTTTTGCATTTTCCAAATAAAGAATCTGCAGCTAAATGTAACTTTGTATTCGGCTTGCTGTACTCTGATACCCCTAAATAAAAACGGCCGCGTTTGGAACTAAAATAATAAGCAGAGTCCCCCTGTGCATCATTTTATCTCGTGAGCCAAGAAGCCTGTGGTCACAGAGTTTAGGTGGTGCATTTATTTAAAGGACAAAAATTAATTTCATAAATCTGGTCTTTATGAAGGAGTGGCAAGATCAAGGTTATTGTTGAAAGGAATCTCACCAAAGTCCATTTACAGTTTGTCACAAGAGCAAACATGAGTCAGATGAGGACAAAATTAAGACATTTGGTCTACATACCAAAATGCTATGTGTGGCCTAAACTAACTTTTGGATGTTGGTGGCAGCATTATGCTGTGCTGATCAATTATTTTAGATACAAATATGATTTGTGGTTTATATTTGTAAAAAATCCTAAAAAGAAAATGTTTTCCTTTAACTTCATACTGATACTGTACTTTTTGGCGGCCTATCAAATAATTACATTTGTTTCTGTAATTCATGATACACCCAGATAGTGAAGACCAATAACTTCTTAGTAATTTTTCCAGGACTAATATGTGTCTAAGTATATATTTTTTATTATTATAACCTTAGTTCTTTTGTGAATATGTTTTGCAGTGAGAACGTCAAATAAGCTGTGATATCGAGTGATATTTGCTCCAGGCAAAGTTTTTCTTTCTGACAATGAAGCCTGTCTTATCTCCTCCGTCCAATCATGATGGATGCTGTGTTTGCAAAGCGAAACCCAAGACAGGTTTCTGTGACACGTATCGTCCTTTTAGGTTTTACACTGTAAATGCTGGGTAGAGACTCTGACGTTTCCTGTGACTGTGACCCAGCAGTCACCCGCTGCTGTTTCCATGGATACGTATCAGATCACCACTGCACCTATGATGGCTAAGGTATGAAGCACAGAGCTGTTAAAGTTTTTATGTTGACCTGTAAAACATCAAAATGGCAAAAAAAAGTTACATTTCTAGTCAGAAGCGCTAACACACAGAATTCCTAAAGTTGTTATATTATGGATGGATTGCACATACTTTACTGTTTTGATTGCAGTAAATAATACAAGAAACATCTCTGCAGATATTAACATTGTTTATCATTAAAATACATCCCCGTTCGTCTTGCATGATGTCACTGCATTGGATGATTTATCCAGCTGCCTGTTTCCTTCAGGTGGAAGTGTCCCTGGAGGAAGTGGAGGATGAGGGCTTGCAGATATCTTGGACTTTTCCCAAGCAGCCATCATTTTCTCTGTCCGTGTCCCCATGTAAACTGCAGAGACAGGTGAGAGCATTTGACACAGACACCACGCTAATCTGATATGCCTGAGCCAGTGAAGTTCTCATTTCCGAGACTGCTCAGTCTCGAACAGGCAAAAGCGTGCATGCATTCAAATAAAAAAAAGAAAAGAAAAAAAAATCAAGCGCATGCCATGCAAATGTTTTTTCTTTGCTGACAGTTTCTACCAGATTCTTTTAATAAATCCGATGCAACCCATTAGGATTTGCATGTGAGTCACATTTTTGTCCATTTAGCTCATCGTGAGTCATGGAGGAAAAAGTCAATTTGGAATATTGTTACATGAACATGCACGGTGCATTCATGTGTGGCAACCAAATATTAATCATCAGCAATTTATTGCACCAATGAAGACAATCTGAATTTGCAAACAAGGATGTAGGACGGACGGCGAATGGAGAAGACTGTACCAATAAAAATAAAAAGATATGTTAGCTGGTTCTGTTCAACTCCACATTGCACCATTAGAGGAGACTTGAATGTTGCTGATTATATCTTCTCAGGGCTCCGAGGCTGCAGCAGACCTAGGGATGATCAAAGGTATGGTTGAGGACACTCTATTCAGCGCCCAGCCAGCGATGGTCCTCACCCTCAAGGCTTCCATGTCTGCTAGTTTGGTGAGAAAACCATTTTGCTTGTCACTCAGAGAACAAATTAATTATAATCTATTTTTTGACGCAGATGAATTCCAAGGGGTGAATTCTGCTAATAGATTATGGGTTTAAGGAGATTAAAAATCTGCTCTACACTGTTATCCCTGCACACTCCCAGTCCCCAAAGGACCATCTCTCAGGGGGCGCCAGCTCCACATCCCATGGATTCCTAGTGAGACGGCTCCTTCTCCAGCAGCTCAGGGTGACCTTAAATAAAGGTCAGATATTCTCTCCCCGTATCAAATCATTTACGCTCAGCTTTTTCCGCTGAGAGCTGAGCTCTTACTTCCTCACTGTGTTTTTCTACAGCCCGGTTGTCCAGATCAGGGGAGCTCTGCTGTGTCCTGAGTCTGGACCAGCCCTCGGCAGAGAAGAGAACCCACTTCCTACCTGTGTCGAGCAACCCCAATGCTACCCTGGAATGGAGCGAAGAAATTACTCTGTAAGGTTTCACGTGTTATTCTAATCTAAAGCAACAAACGTGTGTGTTTTCCTCTCCAAACAAATATAAAGGTTTATCAGTAGGGATGCACCAATACCGATATTGGTATTATGTATCGGGGCCGATACTAATGTACTTGTATTGGTTAGTTTTCTGATACCATGACCCAATTCTTAAAATATGGAAACTCAGTAATAATTTCACAGATTTTTTTTTCCACTTGAAATTTTTGTTTTGTGGTAATTTTTATGAATATTTTATTTTTTATCTAATTCACCATCATTTCTTGTAACAAGAAGAGAAGAAAATAAAACCTGCCTTCCAATTCATTGCATTTTTTTGTGTGATACCTGTTTTGGCATTGGTGTTCAGTATGGACAAGTACACAGATCCAAGTATTGGATCTGTGTACTTGCCGTATTGTATCGGTTTGAAAAAAGTGCTATTGTTGCATTCCTATTTATCAGCATAGGAATCATAAGCTAACAGTGATTTGAATCAGCGTAAAACACTCTCACACAGTTGAATATTTATGAAATGTATCCGATTGTATTTTTCCATTTGGACTCTTCAACCTACATTCTACCGTGGGACTTTTCTTGTGATTCTGAGCAGTTGTTTTCTTGTGCGTTTAAGGTACCTGGGTGCAGAAACCAAAGAGCTCAGGATAAGGCTGTTGGAGCGCAGCAGCACAGGGGAACGTAAGGAAAAACTCGATACCAATCTGTTCCTGGCAGCAGTCCACAAACCTGATCAGCAACATCGTTTAGACTGTTTAAGCAAAATCCTCCCTGTCTGAAAGTGCAAAGCAGGCAGACTTGTTTGAATAGACTATTGCTGGGAAATATAGCGTATTTTAAAAGGATTCATACCTCTTAAACATTTCCTGTTTTTTCCCCCATTACAACAAAAAATACCATTGCCTTTTATTGGAAAATATTAGCTACTCCAACACAATGCAGCTCAATATACAGTGTTTTTTCACATTTTTTACAATAATTAATATTTCAATCAATAATAATAATATAAAAATATGTAATATAATAAAAAGAATAATATCAATAATCAATAATTAAATTTGAAAGGTTTTGCATGCTTTTGCATTCAGCCTCTTTTACTCTGCTACTCCTAAATAAAATGTTGTCCTTTTTCTTTCATAAATCAATCGTTAAATACAGCTCACCTCTGTGTAGAAGTGAGACTAGCACCCCAGAAACACAGTAGACATGTCAGGGATGAAACAAATCTGAAAATAGATAGTGGCACAACTACAAAACCACCAAGACATGGTAGTAGTTATCAAACTAAACTAAGAGGCAGGGCAAGGAGAGCCTTAATCAGAAGGTTGCCAAGACGTCCATGGTAACTGGAGAAGCTGCAGAGATCCATAGCTCAGGTGGAATAATCTGTATTTACCAAAACAGGTCTTAGCGTTGCTCTTTAAAAATCTGACATTTATGGAAATTGTCTACAAGGAAACCATTGATAATATACTAATATTAGAAGTATAGCTTGTGGTTCGCTACAAGATGGGTGGGAAACCTGAATGTTTAAGAAATTGATCTGGTTAGTTCCAAAAATAAACTTTTTTTTCCCTGTGCGTGATAACACTATGTGTGACGGAAAACTATCGCTACCCATTACTCTGATCGTCAATATTTTGAAACACAGTGGTGGAAGCATCACCCTGTGGAGTTGCTTTTATTCGGCAGGGACAGTCAGAGCTGATGAGACAATAGATGAACCTGAATACAGGGAAGAACACCTCTTAGAGGCTGTAAATAACTTGGTTCATCTTGACAACTTCAAATAAACCATGAGCTAATGCCGAAGGGCCATTTAGATTAGGGCATATCCATATAATAGAATGGCCTAGTCAAAGTGCTGATGAAGACAAAAAACAAAATACCAAAAAACTTGCAGCTGTTATAACAAAAACAAACAAACATGTATCCTTTTTTTTTTCTACTTCATGATCGTGTGCCACATTATGTTGGTCTATAACGTTCAAAAGTCTCACAACTGAACTAAAGAATCACACTTTGTTCTTTTTGTAAAAAATTTAAAGGAGTACTGATATTATTCACAGAGATATTTTTTTATGCTAATCTCTGATAGAATTTCTTCCTGGTCATGCCTCCATTACACTGAATCTTCAGTCTAAAATCCCAACTGGACAACATGTTTTATATCTAAGCCCTGGCCCTGGCTTAGCACCAGACGCAACCATCAGCACAGAGGTAAGCGACGACATGAGCGTCTGTCTGTCTGTCTGTCTGTCTGTCTGTCTGTCTGTCTGTCTGTCTGTCTGTCTGTCTGTCTATCTATCTATCTATCTATCTATCTATCTATTTCCCATTTTAAAATTAAAAAGTTGTTGTTTTGCAGATGATACATTGTTCTTCTGAATATCTTCGGGCAATTTTGTTTTCTCTGCTGAACATTACAGCTTTAGGTCCATTATTTACAAAAATAATTTGTATTCAGCTGCTGTACGTAGAAACCGAGGACCCTCGCCGTTCTCAGGATGCTTTGTCTATTCGTTCCTCATTGACCCCTACGAAGAAGATCGATGTGGATCGAACTGTCATGCCAGATGGCACCATTGTCACTACCGTCACCACCGTGCAGTCACGAATGAAGGTCGATCGCAGCCCAGGTTTGTTGAGTGAGCCAAGAATTTTCTAGTTCTTACGTGTCTGCCAAAGATTAGTGCTTGTACCGATGTTAATAACAGTGATTTTGAATTTCAGGTGATTCCCCGCGGCGGTCACCATCCAAAGTTGAGGTGAACGAAAAGAAAGCAGCTGTGTTGGCTGATGAAAGAGGGAGCAACAGCCCAAACCCGAGCAGTGAGTTCAGACATTGTTTTGCAAAACAGATGCAAAACAGGATAAGCAGCAAGCAGTGGCGTAACATGAGCAGAGAGGAATGCGCTTCTTTTACACTTTATGCACTCTGTGTGGGTGCTTCTCTTCAAAAACTTTGTGCAGTTCTTTTGACACTGTTAGTAGTACTTGCATCCCAAATGTCATGTTTAGACGACGCGTAGTTTACACTTTATTAGTTGAGCACTGATGTAGATGTGTGTGTTTGTGTTGCTCAGAGAGCAGCCGCCTGTCTAATGGCCTGGATCCTGTTGCAGAGACCGCCATTCGGCAGCTGACAGAGTCTGCATCCAAATCAGCACGGAAGACGCCAACAAAAAGGAGCACACTAATCATCTCTGGCGTATCAAAGGTCAGAGAGTAGACATTGTGTCCATAAAACATCAGAGACATTTTCTCTCTGCTTTTAAGAACAAACACATTTATTATCAAAAAATGTGTATTACCATTATTATTTCTGTCTCCTGCTCACTCTTAACTAAATGAAAAGGGGATATTAAAAACTTTGTTCCAGTATATAAGTAAACAGCCTTTAAACTCCACCTTCCATGTTTAACAATATGATCTGGAGCCTGGCAATGAGTGTGATCTCTATTAGATCTTCAATTACATCATCTAAGCCAACTTGTATTTACCTCTCCTAAAAAAGAGCATCCCCACAGTATGGTTTTGCCATTACCATGTTTTACCATAGCGTTACGCTCAGGGTGATGTGCAGTTTTAACTGCCATCTAATCAGAGTACGATTGGAACGCACTATAATAGAACAACCAACAGTATCCAGTGTAATTAACTTCTTTCTTTGGTAAGTTATAAAGCACATCTTCAAGCTATACCTGTATTTCCTTCAGGTTCCTCTCACTGAGGACACCTGTGCACTATCAACTGGTTATGCGGCTGCTATGGACGCGGCTATGCATGGCAACCACTTCAAGGCCGGCCATCACCAAGACCCGGATGAAACCACACCTTCTGACGCGTCAGAGCGCCCCTCTGTGGACGATGTGGAGTCCGATACTGGTTCCACTGGTGCCTTGGAGACCCGAAGCTTGAAGGACCACAAAGGTAAAGTGAGAGGAAGAGGTTTTTTTTATTTTATTTTTTTATTTTGAAAACTCCGAGCATACTTTTTCTTATTTGCCTTAAAACAGGATTTATATTTATTAACCTATTAATTTGATTATTTTACAATTTTGTCAAAAGTGCCAAGACATATTTTGTTGTACAACTTACTGGTTGAGCAAATTCTGCCCTCTAGAGGCTGTACTGCAACATGTGCACAATCCAGATTAAATTGCTTCTCGGCAAACACAATTAGTGGTAATAAATTAAATCAACAAAGGGTTTATGTCAGGAATCAGTCGGTTATCGTGTAACTCCATGGGTGAGTGATGTGTTTACCTCTGTGGTGTCTGCTCTCTGCAGTGGGCTTCCTCCAAAGCGGCTCCAAATTGTTCCGCAGAAGACACAAGGACAAGGAGCCCTGCCTCAGCCAGTCCCATGAGGACATCTCAAACGCGGGCAATAACTTTGCCGCCCCGGCCGCTGGCATCACCCGCAAAAAGTCCGGCAGCTTTTCTCGGCGCATCATCAAACGCTTTTCTTTCCGCTCGTCTGGGAAATCGAAAGGCAAGCCTGCTGCTACCAACGGAGGAGCGGGCTCTGTGGATAATTGATCATAAATACAGCAGCCATAAAATGGAAGTATTAAAAGATGTGTGATCAGTCCTTAACAAGCGGACAACCACATTGACTAAAATGAATACTCCTTCAGTAAAAAAAAAAAAAAAAAATGAGATCAATCTAAAATAGGTGGTAAACTCTCTTTTCTTAAAGAAGTCTGCTGCTCATTGAAAAAGGAATCACTACAATGGATTTTTTTTAATTAATATTATTATTATTTTCCCTACTTAAACATAAAACTACAGTGTTTGATTGAGACGGGTGGTGGAAATACTCTAAAACTATATAGATATCTAAAAATGCCAGCGTTACATTGCTGGATGCACTTTGGACTGAGGTTTTCTTTTTTAAATGGGATATGTCAAATCTTGAAGGTTGTAAAAAGATAATTTATTATTATGTGTGACTCTTGAAATGTGCTATTTATTTTATCCTGCCAAATACAAGTCATTTTAGTTGCATTACTCTGTAAATTACTGACACAGGATGTGCTTTCTATGCAAATTTCTTTTTAAATACATTATTTAGACATACCAGAAGCTCAGCTGAGTACATTCCGCTTGAAAAATATTGTTTGATGTTTGGTCTTATACCCTAAAGCAGAAAGGATGTAGTATTTGGAGTGAATTTGTGTTATGTAGTTCATTTTGTTTAGGGAATATCATACTTTAGATTTCTTTTTGAAGGTTCCCACTGACTTTCTATGCTGGGCAATGAGTTTATTGACACTAAATTTAGTTTAATACATTTCTACATGGTCAATTAATTATTGGTTGATGCACAAAGGGACATTTTTCTAAATACTTCCAATAATGTCCAACAACCCTAAATACTGTTCACCAAATGCCTCTCAACATAATAACTCTTTACAGAACCTCCAGATCAGCTTATAACAATCAGAGGTCGAGCTGTCAGAAGTTTTCAAATTGTGTAACCATTATTTTTAGGGGTGGGATTATCATACTGCAAAGAGCTTTGACAATTTTAATTAAATTGTGAAAATATGGGATAATGATGCTGTTTTTATCCTAATCCAGAGAATATCAAAATTATTCTAAAGTCCTTACACTGGCTCCCTGTAGCTCAGAGAGTAGACTCCTAAATACTCCTACAAATCATTGAATGGCTTAGCACCAAAGTATACTGAAGACCTGTTGTGACCGTCACCATAGCAACCACTCAGGTCCTCCAACAGTAGTCTACTAATCATGCCTTAGTTCGACTGTAATCAGACTTTTGAAACACATGTATACATCTTACCCCGACTTAAGTCGAACTGAACTGGAGGTTGAAACATCGGAACTCGGTACCCATATAATGCAAATTGGGAATCAAATTTCTCTGCATGTAAACGACAGCAAGAGAAGACGAGATATTGGGAGCCTGAGGACTCCCCCTTTGGAAAGTGACAAGATCGCACAAGTGGTAACGGCCTCAACAGGGAAGCAGCAACGGGTGTAAAACCACGTTCACACCGGTCAGCGCATCCAGGCAGCAGGGCAGCTAGATTACATGCAAAGTCTATGGTACATATGCATCAAGTGGGCGCCAAGCTGCAAGTCACGCGCGTCGGCGCAGTGGGCATTAGCGCATCCACACAGCTGCTCCTCCGACGCGTCGACCGACCGTCCGAGCAGCTGCTGAGTAAAGTGGGGAAAACTGAACTTTGGGGCAGCAAATGCAGGGCGTCAACCAATCAGCGACTTTTTGTACTGACTTCAGATGAAAATAGCGATGAGACCGAACCTCATCCATACGCAGCTCATGGAACAAAAATGGTGAGACCCCAAACTCAGAACACGTCAGAAAAATGGGGTGCAAATGCATCTGACGATGCCCTTGTCTGGCTTTATTTATTAAATAAAGCTCAGCCACTCTCCCCACAATGTTGTAAACAACTAGCAACAGAGAAATCCCCGCCCGTGTGCTGACGTGATGTGCTGACTAGCCGACGTGGACTACAAATTATGCAAGCAACTGGGTTTTTCATTTTAAAGCGTAAATTTTCGTCCATTCCAGCCATTTGACACCTGGACGCGCTGACCGGTGTGAGCACAGGCAAATTGTGCAGTACTTACAAAATGTTTTGTGTTGTGGCGTTGTTGTTGTACATTTCTTTGCTCATTGTGCATGTCCTGCTTTTAATCCGTCTGCTTCACTGACTTTAAAAGTTGTTTACTATCTGTGTGACTCCCGACCAAAGGGACAATATCAGCGCAAAACTTGGACACAACTCTCAACTCTGACTAAGCCATTAGTCCAACAGGTTGGAACTGCCAACCCTACTGCCAAAAGCTGGATTTAGACATGCATATAAACATACCGCTTAACTATTTCAAACATATTTCCTTGTTATTAAGCCCAAAAAGCTTTTTTTTTTAATCAATACCCTTCCTCCAGGATGCCATTGGCTTATCCATTTAGATATCAGCTCATTTTAGTTGAGTTTAAAGCTGTTCCTTTCGGAGCCTAGGCTTTCTTCGTGGTTGGCACCATGTTCTTGCTTGCCGGCTGGTTTGTGATTGGCCTTTGTCTTGGTGGTAACTGGATTCTACTTGAACTTCAGTTCACCAACAGTTTGGTCAGGCATACCAAGGACAATGATCCCAAATACACTTAAAGCAGGTTAACAGTAAGCTTCAGGGAGAATCCCAACTACTACCACTTTGAAAATTACTGAACTACAAGTATAAGCCATACATGTGACAGGAAACCAACCAATACATGTGAAAATATTCAGCCACAACTATCCCAGAAGCTTTTTGATGTCTTAAAATTGGATGGTATAATTTAATCAAATACTAGTCAAGATGTTTGTGTATATTTAATTTCAGTGTCGACTAGACAAAATCCAGAATAAATTCAAGTTTTTTCCCCTTTCTTATTTTAAACTGTGATTAGATCGGATTGTTGTATCATTCGACTCTAAGAAAAAGTATGCATGAAATTTATCGTTGAAAGCCGCAGATAAGTTTTAATGCTGATGATGAGTGTATATAAACTTCAGGGCTGCACTGTAAATCATACACCACAAAACCTAAACTTGGAGTGTCTCATTGAATTATTCAGAGTCGCTCAGCTCAGGCAAAGTGAACAAAGTTCGGAGCAGGGGGAATGCACTCAGGGCAGGAAATTCAATTACTAGTAACTGTACTTTAGCATATGAGGAAAACTGCTACACACATTAAAGACTAATAGGATTAACATTTGAAACTGTAAACTGTACATTATTTCTGTTGTTTGTGGGAAAAGATTTTTAGTGACTGCAATAATTTTGAGAAGTCAGATAAGGGAAATTAATTTATTCAATCTTCAGGGTTTTTGCTCATCCATCAGAAGAGATGTTAAGGTATCCCAAAGCTGGAGCCAATGCTCTCTGAAAAACTACTAAAAACTAAATTAAAGATGTCTAAAAACAGAAGAAAAGCCACTTTGTTGTCTCAAGGAACGCTGTAAGACTGTATATATAAATGTGTATTTTATGTAAAACAGTGGGTGCAACGTTTAGGATACATAGGAACTCAACCATACTTTCAAAACGTAATTTATTGCAAATAAATTATTTTTCAAACATCAAGTTGTCTTTGCATTTTATTCTCGAAGATTTGTGTTTTCTTTCTTAGGAAGGTTTTGCTTTCTCAATAAATGCTGTTTATCGCCGAATAGATTTACACCTAGCCTATAGTGCAAACGTTTTGACATTTTTGTTTGTGATTGCAGTTCACTATATGGCTTAACCTGCCTATAACAGTTGCATGTTGCTTAAAATGATGTTGCCAGGCTTATGACAAAATCCTGCGTATTTTCACCAGTGTATGAGCAATTTGGATGTATTTATTTATTTTATTTTATAGAGGAATTTAAGTTTCCAGTACTGAACTGGAGAGCTTTTCCCAGACATGCACCAGTTAGGTAAGTAGGGAGGGTCTCTGCACCCATATGTCCAACTTGTCCCTGAGGTCCTGCAACCAGGGCCTACTGATGGTTAATAGCACGAAAACAAATGGAGGCAGAGCATTATATTGATGGCCCCCAGCCTCTATCTCTTCTTTTAGGCTTAAGATAGATGGTTTGTGGTTTCTTTTGATACCTATTTAAAAACATGCCTTTTATTAAAAAAATCAACCTTTTATATTTCTCTCTTTTATGCATTGCAAGCTTTTGTGAAGCACTTTGTGGTTTTCTATTTTGAAATATGATACACTACTAAAGTTTTATTTTCTAATAAAGCTTTTTTCTAGGATTTTATGTAATATGTGCAGAATTGTGAAGTTTAAGGGAAATTTTAAGGTTTGAATTTTTTGGTACAAAAATATGTGAATGATTGCGTGCATTCATATTTAGCGGGTTTACTCTTAAAAGCATAAATAAAATCCAGTACACCCAAGTACGCCCTGAGGACACCAACATAAGGGCCAAAAAAATTAATCTCTTAACCTTTATGCAAAATGCTATTTGTGAAAGAAAACACAGCACATCACCCTGAACACACCACTCCAATGGCAAAACATAGTGGTAGCATAATGCAGTGGCCTTGCTTTTATTGAGCAGACTATGGAAGCTTGTTAGAGTTGAAGGGAATTGATCCATGGGGGTGAATAAAACTGCATGTCACACTGCATGTCACAAAAAATATGCACCAATTTTTTTTTTGTTACAACAATATGTTGCGATTTGTAACATGAAAATTACTTATTTTTAAAGTTACCTTTGTGTTTATGACAATTTTTTTTATTTTTATTTCAGGCCATCAAGATATGGAAGTTACTCACGAAATAAATCCGTAGCTTAAATGCCCAAATAACACAGGTTGACAAAAGTTATTCGTTTTTTTTTTATTCTAATGATTGAAGATACGTTGGTTTTTCATTTTTTACTGACAGTATACTGAAAACAAACGGTAAAAAAAAACAATATTCAGTAGTGAACATAGACTGTAAAAAAGAAGCACAATACATTCCACCAGATGTAAGTTCACACTAGCCTGTGACCATCATCAGTAGACCCACTCTGCAACAGTAGAGTGGGTGAGGGGTACAGGTTTTTGTTTCTAACCTGTTGTGAAGAAGCTCCTTTGTTGGTCTCAGTAGAGGTTGATGGTTTCTGTCCAGAAGCGTTGGTTGGCTGTTTACACTGCATAGTCGTTTCAGACCTCTTGACATTGTAATTCTGACCTGGCCTTACAGTGTTCTGCCCATCTCCACATGCAGTTATCATAGCCTTGTTGAGAACTCAGAAGGTCCCTCTTGGCACATATAATACTATGCTACAAAATACAGTTCACCAACATTTTTTCTAATGATAAAACAAGTAATATTTGGATTTTTCTGAACTGCATTTTTTCATAAATAGTGGTTTTCATTACATGGGACAAATGAGGTGTGTGATTTTGTTTATTTTCCTTCCAATCCCAACCTGGATTGGGTCATCCTAAATTTTTCCATTGGCCTACATTTTTCACAAAGACTCTGAAAAGTGGACTGGTGATAATAAATACTTGTACTCTCCAAAATTCTAAGAGTGGCCAGAATAACACCGCAATGAGTCCTGCTTTAATTGTTCCAAAAACTATGGGGCCACACTTGAATACGGGACAGCATAGGACTAAATCAACATTAACTGAAACATGTCAGTGCATAATTTGAAAGGACTATGCAATCAAACGCATTTTTAATGTCTTAATTCAACATATATAGGTCTAGGTCACAGATGTATATGAATGAATTTTGCCCATTATTAAGAATGACTTATTATTTAGTATTGTGCACGAGTTCATTAATTTAATTCAGGACCCGAGCGTAGGTCCTGTTTGTGGACTTCAGCTCTGCATTCAACACCATTGTCCCAGAGCTCCTCCACCAAAAACTGTCCCAGCTCACCGTGCCTCCCTCCACCTGTCAGTGGATTACCAGTTTCCTGACTGACAGAAGGCAGCAGGTGAAACTGGGTAACTTCATATCCAGCACCCGGTCCCTCAGCATCGGCGCCCCCCAGGGATGTGTTCTCTCCCCACTGCTTTTCTCCCTTTACACCACTGATTGCACGTCAAGAGACCCTTCTGTGAAACTCCTGAAGTTTGCAGATGACACCACCGTCATTGGACTCATCCGTGACGGCGACGAGTCTGCATACAGAAGGGAGGTGGAACAGCTGGTCCTCTGGTGCAGTCAGAACCACCTGGAGCTAAACCCGCTCAAAACTGTGGAGATGACAGTGGATTTCAGGAAGAGACCCCCATCAACATCTCCTCTCATAATCACCAACAGGTCAGTCCCCACAGTGGAGTCTTTCAGGTTCCTAGGATCCACCATCACACGGGACCTGAAGTGGACCTCCCACATTGACTCTATAAGGAAGAAGGCCCAGCAAAGGCTGTACTTTCTGCGTCAGCTCAGAAAGTTCAACCTGCCTCAGGAACTGCTGACCATATTCTACACAGCAATAGTCCAGTCTGTCCTGACCTCATCCATCTCTGTCTGGTTCGGATCCGCCACCAGGCAAGACAGGGACAGACTGCAGAGAACAGTCAGGTCCTCAGAGAGGATCATATGTACTGATCTTCCCTCCATTGAGGACCTATTCCGGGCCAGGGTCAGGAAGCGGGCCAGAAAAATCACCACTGACCCCTCACACCCTGGCCACAATCTGTTTAGGCTCCTCCCCTCAGGCCGGCGTTACAGAGCGCTGTACGCCAAAACCACCCGACACAAGAACAGTTTCTTCCCCCAGGCTGTCGCTCTGATGAACTCTGAATAGTCACAGAGTCTGAGTCCATTCACATGAACAATAAACTAAAACTCTGCACTGCTGTATATACTTACTGTACAATAACCCTGGTTTGGTGTATATATTATCCTTTATTATTTATTTGTATTTATTTTTATTTCCGTTTTAATTTTACTTATTTAAGTTCTGTACTGGAGAGAAAAGTTGCCGGAGTCAAATTCCTTGTATGTGTCATACTTGGCCATTAAAGCTGATTCTGATTCTGATACTTGACTCCAAGGGAAAAAAAAAACAAAAAACTTGGCCATCAGTTGATGCAAAGGGCGTTCGTTTTAGTTAAACACATTTTTTTATATTACAAGCTTTAAAATGAATTTATTACCATACAGAATTTTACTAAGGCGCCAAAAGTTTAAAGCTGGAGGGAAATCATTTGATTGGTTTTTTTCTTGCCTGGTCTTAAACGTTTCATCCATTGACAACAAGAAGAGAAACACCTAACCAATCACCTTTAGGTATTCCCTAACACACATCTGGATTGGTATAATGTCAGAGATGATAGGCCAATTGTTATCGACTTTACCTTCTGTTTGACCGTTCAGAGCCAATCAAAAAAGACTTCCTGTCCATAGCAAGCAATCACAGTAAGGGGCGGGAATAACAGTGGGGTTTATATCCAGGTCATTGCTGGCTTCTTCCTAATCGTTTGAACTAACTTCCCAGCTCTCCTTCTGTTAGTTCAAGACACTGCAAGACTCCGAAAATGTCTGGAAGAGGAAAAACTGGAGCCAAGGCCCGCGCTAAGGCTAAGACCCGCAGCTCCCGCGCCGGTCTCCAGTTCCCCGTAGGTCGTGTTCACCGACTCCTTCGCAAGGGAAATTACGCTGAAAGAGTGGGTGCTGGAGCCCCGGTCTACCTTGCCGCCGTGCTCGAGTACCTCACGGCTGAGATCTTGGAGCTGGCTGGCAACGCCGCTAGAGACAACAAGAAAACCCGCATCATCCCCCGGCACCTCCAGCTGGCTGTCCGCAACGACGAAGAGCTTAACAAGCTGCTCGGCGGCGTGACCATTGCTCAGGGCGGAGTCCTGCCCAACATCCAGGCCGTGCTGCTGCCAAAGAAGACCGGTCAGTCCGCTCCGAGCTCCGGTAAAGCGGGAAAGAAGGCCTCCTCCCAGTCTCAAGAGTACTAGCCAGCTGCTAATGACTGCAACAAACCAACGGCCCTTTTAAGGGCCACCCAGCCGTTCATAAGAGCAACTCTTCCGTTTACTACTGTATTGAGTCTCACGTTTTCTTTTGTCTATTTAATAAAGACTTTTTTTTCTTAATGGAGTCTATGTTACCTGTTGACTTTAGGGTAGCTGGTGCTATTTGGTAGTTTTGAGTTAAATACATTACGTAGCCTTTCAGTTTGTCCAATCACTACTAGGTATTTCTTTTAAATGAACAGTTAGTATTCATACTTAAAATTAGTAGCCATGTTGTAAGGGAGTTAGCATACTTTTTGGCCGTGCTGACAAGGCAGCTTGGATGATAGAAGTAACTAGGCCGCTGTTTTTACGATACGAAGATTAAACCCAGAGAACATGTCTGGTCCAGTGTATACTGGAGTCCGTTTTGCTTTACTGTAGCTGCAAAATGGATGTGTTAATATACTAAAAGCAACAAATACCGTACCGGAATAGGATACTTGAAGGAAATTGGACGCTATTCCAAGTATTACTACTTTAGGTCTAGGTTTACTGGTTTATATTTGGGCTTAAATTTATATATATATTCAGCCCATATTTCTTATTTAAAAATATGGGAATCAAGTTGGCAAGACAGCTTTGCAAGAGGTAGGAGATGGGTTAACATTTAAGGAAAATATAAAGTGAGCATGATAACGAAGAGCCTAATAAGGGTAACTACTTTTTACAGTTCATTATCATGAATAACTAGAAGAAAACGTTACTTACCCACAATTATTTGAAAGAAGGTTGTTGCAATCATTTCTTCAATTTTTTGTTTCCAAATTTTGTCTAAATATCTTCTATTTACTGTATGCAAACAACCATTTTCTTTTAGAATAGGGTACGCTAGTATTTCAGGGGTGTTCCTTCAAATTCAAGGGAAAATATATTTTTTAAAGCCCTAAAATGTATGAACTGGGTTGAATACATGTTTAAAATCAACCCCACGTGCATGTTATCTGAATTGTTTGTGACTTTGCGGTTTTAACGGTTTATTCTACATGCAGCTACCAGGTGTTTCCTTGTTGCACTTAAAGGAAACAAACATCTGCTGCATGTTTACCACCACAAGCAAACACGCCTATAACATCTCATTTCAGTTTAATTAGACGCCATCACTTCACAAGAAAAACTGGTCCAATTTAAATTTAAATTAGCCCAGTGTTGCAGACAGATGGAATTCCAGGTATAAAGTTTAATTTGATCCCATTATAATACATCTCAATTGATTTTGGGAACCATGACGGACCCTTATAAGCAAACTTCAAAACTGCTGTGGTTCTAAAAGGTAGGGTTGGATCCCCATTAGGAGTTGTCCAAAAAAAATAAACTATCAGTTTTTAACAGGCTCTCTAACCCAAGAAATGTACATTATTTTAAATTGCATATTTATGCTGTAATTATTGCACAAAATACAATAACCTTTAAATTTGCTATTCTTGCAAAAGATAGACCTGTAGATCATATTTCTCAAGATAAAAAGTAAAGTCAAAAGAGTTTAGAGCAGCTACTGATTAGTTGTAAAAAAAAATTGTTTATTAATAATATGCCTGATTTAAAAAAAATCATCAGGTTCCCTTCTCATTTCGCCTTCAAAAGATAACACAACACATTTACAGCTATAAAACTTCACAGACTATTGTCTCACTGCATGACAATAAACCAGATTAAACCTACTAAGACTATTTATTTAATTTTCAAAAATCTTTAAAAAAAAATCAACAAGATATCAATAAGATAATGGAAGACCTCCACATGTCCAGTTTATCCATTGGTGGAATTTCCAAATCCTTGAAGGTGCCCATTAATCTGTTCAAACAAATGTTCAGTGATCATAATCTTTGGGAACAATACCTATTTAATGCCCCAGAGATGTAAATATTTTGGACCAAAATATGCGTCGGTACTTTTTTGCCAAAGCAAAAAAATCTGTTGAAGATGCTGACTAAAGCTGGTGGGGGTATCAATATCCAACGTGTGTCACCATAATGACCATCATTAAGTTTGGAGAAAAAAAAGAGGGAAGCTTGCAAGAACACCATATTGTGAAATAAAGAGATGGCAGCATCATGTTGAGGGTGTTTTGTTGATGGTGGGAACTCATGTCGTTTTAATAAAATTTGGTTTCAGGAGGAAAAAAAACAACATATTTTTATACTGAAGCAGCATTTAAAGATTTGGCCCAAATGGCCCTAAGCATATAGCCAACATGGTTACAAAGTGGCTCATGGACAACAAAGTACATTTTTGGCATGGCGACAGACTCAGTTACACCAGTTTGTGGGAGTTGTTTTTAATTTTTCTGGAGGAATTGGCCAATATTCCAGCAAACTGTTGTGAAAGCTTGTTGAAGGAAACCCAAAACATTTGACCCAAGACATACCAGTTTAAAAGGCAGTTATAAAATGAAGTAAGGATGTGGACCCAAACATCTGAATTTAAAGAAACCTATTAAAATATTCTTTGTGAATTATCTCAATTATTATTTTGGTATTTGGCAAATAGAAAAAAAAATCACAATTCTACCTGAGCTAACTGCAAACCTTGTTGTGACTTAATATTTTTTGTATAAAGTGCATGTTAACATGTTTTAAATAGCATGTAATACAGTAAGTGAAACTGCTGTTCACAGGGTCTGCCACCAGGGGTTGACTGTTTCACATAAGATCTGCAGTTGAAGGAAACTTACTATCCATATGGTTCCAATTGTCAAATATCTCAAACAGCCTTATTTCAATAATAATAATAATAATAATAATAATAATAATATCCAATGGATTTAACGTTTTTATTGATAGTGATAGCATTATTTTGTTTAAGAACCTTAACAAATGAGGTCATATCCCAGATTTTCCTCCCAAAGCCTAGAGATGTCCATCTGAAAACATCCAACACTTTTTCTCTTCTGTCTGGGTTTTCACTGGCATAAATTAGAAGCATGACGCAACAAGTCTGAACTGAACGTGGACAGGCTGAACCAATTGCCCCGACCCTTGACGTGTCCTGTCCAACACCAACATCCAGGCAAAAAAAATTCCAGCAGAGAAGCCTGACTGTGAACCCAGTCTTCACTTACTATGGTGGCTTTTAAATTTTACCGTCTTGTTTTTGCTTCCCGGCAGTTTGTGGTTGAAGGAAATGTTGGTAATTTCATGGTATTTCTGTCACTTCATGCAGGGATAAGTTAGGGACACATCTCACTTTTGAAGAGGGGGAAAAAGCAAAATGTATTTTAGAAACAAAAATCCGAGAAAAAATCCAAAAATTTGAGTCCCACCCGTCTCATTCTGCTCTGGAAGAAAAACGAATCCCCTTTAAATCAAAAGGCTTTCCCAAACATTTTTGTTTCATTTTATTTCATCGTTTAAGTTATTCTGAGGATCATAGCAACAGTAGAGGTCTAACATATACAGGGAAAGTAACAATAACTGGGGAGAGAAAGGAGGATGGAAAAAGGGATGGACCTGGCAGAAAGATGTGTGGAGGCGCACCAAAACATTCACTTTGAAAGTAAGTGAGCAGCAGTGAAGAAAGAACAGCATGTTTTCATCTCTGAGACGACTGGGAGCCTTTTCACAGGAAGTTTTGGAATGATGCCTTGCTTCGTATCTTTAATCTTTGGGTCGAATCCTTCTTCAGGGAGGAAAACCGTCTTTGCCAACTCGGGTAACTAAAGATAAAACTTTTTTTTTTTTGTGCTGTGAATGTTTGTACGGTGCAGAGTGCTAAATAAATAATATAGGGCCATGGCTATTATTTATCCTCACCTCTTTAACCTCGTTTCACTCCCTGTACTTTCTGTGGAGTGCAGAATCATCTCTATCATTTAAACTGTTTTCGCTCTCCATCAATGTCTTTTCTAGAAACAGGTGAGCACAGGTGGCAGTCATGTGCTTTGAGACGGATTAGGAGTCAAACTCAGCTGGTTTTGTCAATGGGAACTTTTAATTTGCGTCAGAGATCTGGCTGCCTTTGGGGCTTAGGAGTATCTTAATGCGCTTTGGTGGAATTATAGTGCAATGGAGTACTTCTCTGAAGGGAACGCAAGGTGCACATGTGGGTGAGGCAGTCATTCTGACACATAAATACGCTCTGATCTAAGCCATTCGGTCTGGGCTGCATGTTTAGGGCCATTGTCCTGCTGGATAGTGAGTCCCCGTCCCAGTATCAAGATTTTTTTTACAACCTCCAGCAGGTTATCTTCCATAATTGTCTTGTATTTAGCTTTATCATTCTTCCCACTGACTCTGACAAGCGATCCTCTCCAAGTGACCCCCCCCTCGGATTTTATATAAGGGCATCAGAGTGAAGGGGGAAAATGCAAAACAGATATTTTGGAGTTTGAAAACCATCTGGTCATGATGCGACATTTGAAAAAAGTTTGGAAAGCTTTTGTGATTTACTTTAGATGTGATAGATATGTAAGCTTTGAAGGACATAGAATCTGAGGATCTTTTTTATCAGTTGTTCTGTTCTAAGTTTGTGTTAAAAATGCTAAAAGTGCAAATACCTTGTGTTTTTCTTTCTGATATTGTGTAAAATCAGTCACGTTGAAACACAGCAATGCTTTTAAAATCACTACAGACATCTGTGACCCATCTGTAAATCCTGTCTTTCATCCAGATGGCTTGTCTTGTCCTGGGTTCAACTTCCTATGCAGGATTCCCTTGGTAGGACCACTAAAAGCAATATTTAGGTTTTTGGTCGAGGATGAAGAAAATGCTGCGTTTGTATCTGTCAAGGCTGGTACGAGGGGAAGAAATTTGAGTTAGGTCTGCGAGGAAGTACATTATGTCATAGCCATTCCTTGAAGTCATTGTTTTTTTTTTGGGTGAGTAGAAGTCTGCCCACTTCCCCCCCTTTTTTTTACCTTCATGCATCTCCCCCATTTTCTGGTTTGGCAGGATCTGTGGGAAAAAAGGGTGCCAATCTCCATGTTTTTCTTTTAAAAATAGCTACATATCTTTTTAACATATTTTGAAGAAAAAATATAAGCTTTCCTCTCACAAAAAAAGAATAGGCAGTCACAGTCTGCTCTTCGAGGAGACATATTATCATCCTTATAGTAGTGGCAATCTGCTAAAAGTTTTTACCTTTCTAATCAAATTAATGATCATCACTAAACAACATTGAAAGTACAGACTTTGATTTATTTATATATGTAATACTTTCTGAAATTCGAGGTTTAGAGGCTGTAAAATATAGTATGATTTGCCTTTTAAAGAAAGACAACAGACTAATTTTAAGAAGGTTGGAACACTAAAGGCAGTCAGCAACACTTATTGTGATAAATGAGCAAAACATAAATCAAAACAATTAGAAGTGATGATCCAACAGACCTTGGTTATTATGATCACAAGGGACTGTGGCTTAAGAACCTGCCGTTTCATTTGAACTCTGCATTCTGTCTTCACTGACAATTAGAAAAACCAGAGCTCCCACTTTCTGACAAGAATGGGTAAAAAACAACAACTCATGATTTATTGTCTTCTGGTGTTTTGTCCATCATTTTTCTAGTCCTTAACTCTCCGAGGCTTCTCTGTCCTTGCTTTCATACTTAAAATATTATGATCAAATATTTGTGTTTTTACTATTTGTATCAGTGGTTGCCAAAGTATTTTTGAATAAATTCTCCTTATATATGATTGTGTGTATGCATGGCTGTCTGTCCTGTGTGTTTCTGTGTTGGACTGGTGACCTGTCTAGAGTTTACCCCGCCTCTTGCCCAATGACTCTAGGCATACGCAGCCCTGCAAGAAACAGTGGGTATACAGTACAAGATTGATGGATGAAGAAAAGCTCCTTATCTCTAAGGGAAACATGTCATATTGCTGTAAGATTTTACAAAACGTAAAAAAAAAGTCTTCATATTAGAATAACTAGAGATAATGTTGAAAAGACGGATTCTTCATAAAATTAAAAAGATTATGGACAACCCTGAGCATCCTCTTCATGAGACTATCCTACAGCAACAGAGTATCTTCAGTCAGAGGCTTCTTCAGTTTCGCTGCAACACAGACCGCTACAGAAAATCCTTTCTCCCCACAGCCATCATGGTCTACAACAACTCCTTGAAAAATGAATTAGTAATGAGTTAGAACAAAACTTAATTTCTCTCTGGGATTAATAAAGTATTTTTGAATTTGTACTTCAACTGGAAACCCAACAGAGCTCCTTAGCTGTAGTTGGTTCTAGGTCTTTCAAAAAATTATCCCAAAATGTTAATATCTGTAGGATGCAACTATATGTTTAACGTTTACCCTAGTATTAGTGACTTTAGGTTTATTGTTGTTTTCTTAGGCCCTATAGGAATGCATATGTGAAACTTGTGTCACGATTACAGTATGTTGTACGATCTAACAAAGCCGTTTGAATTTTAACTAACTTTGTTGAGGAAATGCATTTAAAAAACTGGTGTCACTTTAACTTCTTTAAGTTTATTGTTTGCGGGAAGTCACCATGGTTCTTATTCAAATGTGTTAACACAGACTCAGGTAAAAAAAATGAAATAAAGTAATGAAAGCCTTTCATGTAAACTACATAAGAGCATAAGCTTAAAACAACCCATTTTTGTACAACTGTATATAAATCTGCCATTAAAATATAACAGACCAGAACAAAATAATTTTTAAAACTAACATGTGTTTAGTGAAAAGTATGTTTAATATCTGCTTAAAGGTTTCAAAAGGTAATTTTAATCTGAGATGTAACTAAAAATAACTAAAAATGTCATATAAACTAGTGAAAATCTTTCATATCTTTCTTTAAACAAAAAAAAAAACATTAAAAAAAAACTTTACATAAACTAGTGAAAAACCTTTACTTACATTTACCCAAAAGCTTCAAATTAAACTAGTACAGACCTTTCATTCAAACAAGTCCTTTCATATAAAACCTATTAAAGTACGCAAACCTTTTGTATCGACTGGTATGTTTAAGAGTTTGATTTACTCTATGGTTACATATAATAATTCTGAATAATGTCCCCGGTGACATCCACTTATACCTGTCAGACGTAAACTAACATAAGGTGAATGAATTCAGATTTTTAAAAGGAGTATAAAACAGAGTTTTATACGTATATTTTTATCAGCTGCTTTTACCAATGTGGAAATTCATTCTCATTTCTGTGACCTCCACGTCGACACACAAAACAACTGACTCACATCTCCAGTCGTCTCTGCCGACTTTATGTGTCTGTAGTCCAACTTGTTACTTAGCTGCTGGTGTTTGTTTGTTTTTATTTTCCTCAGTGAGTCATCATCCGGCTCATTTTCTCCGTCTCCTCCCCTTCCCTCGCCCCCGACCATGGGAAAAGCCTTCTGAGTTCAATAGTGGAGTTTTTCTCCCACTCTCATCCACTTTCTCTGCGTTTGTCAGTGGCCCAAGTTAACGCTCCTCGGGGACATCTGGAGAGATGCTCACATGTGCTTGCTCACTTCCTGTTGAACATAGTATTTCTCTTCTCCATCATCACAGATGTTTTAGGAAGAGAGGTGTTATTATGTTCCATTGAAATTCACTAAGTTCGCTATACACTGTTGCCAAACACCTTCCCTTTGACTTAAAATACTCTTGTTACTTAAGCTGTAGGGATCTCCAGAGAGGAAACTCAGAAAAAGTTCCGATCCAACTTCTCCTCCACATGCTGCCTCCTTAATGGTTGAGACTGTCAACACCTGCCCGACCTTCTCCGGACAATAGAGGCCTTGTAGGGGTCAGTGCATTTCAAAGACGCTGTTAGATAAGACGGAATGCAATTCATTTTGTGTTTTGTTTTCCCCCCCGGCCAAAAACAGAAAGGGAATCAATAATCAGGAAATCTGAGAACATCTTTGGATGGCATGACTGATAAACGGTTCCCCCCTCAGCTGCGCGTAACTCTGATAGGATGTAATTCTGCACCGGGATGGGGAGGAGAACAAGTTGGGAGGAGGGGAAGAGAGGAGTACCTCACAGAGTGAATGAAAAACAAAAAACAAAAACAAAAAACAGCTTGGTGTAGGAGTAAGTCACAGAATAATGAGGGGACTGCTTCAGAAATTGATTTTCTTCAAACGACCCTGTGGATCTAACTTCCTTCTGGACTCTGTTACATTAAAGAAATGGTAAGAGCTGCATGTCTGTTTGAGATCAACTGCATTTACAGCTTTCTTTCCAACTGCTCAATGCTGAGTTGTAAAAAAAAAGAAAGAATCCTTTTTGAAAAATGTTCTGATTAACCTTTTAAAATGCAGCAGCTTCTTCTGTTTTGTCAGCGTTTGCTCACAGCAGAGGTCTTTAAAAGCAGCAGTCCAGACCGTGTAGCTGGCAGTATCTATTTTCAGAAGCTCGTGGCAGCTCTGAAGGGCACAACTGCCCCCATAATGACAGGTTACAGTGCAAGGCCCGACATTTTCAAGCATTATAACAGCTCTCCGGCCTGGGTGTGTATCTCTGAGGTTTGTGGCAGCAACTGTGTGCATGTGTGTGTGTGAGAGTGAATGCGAGTCAGGCAGACTGGGGACACATTACCCTGCCCACTCTCTGGTCCTGTGTCTGAGTGCGTGTCTCGGTGTTGACAGGCGTGGGGCTGACAGCAGAGGCGTCAGGGCTCCAGTGTCAGGACGGGACAGAGGGAACGGTCTGTTCTCCGTGTCCCTCGGGGTCCTCTGGGACTCACACACTAAACACGATTGTAAGATGCGTGCGGTTTTAGCCAGCAGCTTTGTCTGGGGTGACATCAGACGCCAGCTGAACGCCATGTTGTCTCATGCACTAAACTTAGAGTGCGGAAGTTGTGGAGGGTTTCTGGCTATTTTTTGCAGGACTTCTAATTGATAACAGATGACAACTCATTTGCTTTTGATGCAGCAGCTATGTGTCAATCATGGGAAGTTACACAATGGTCTGATGATTTATTTGACATAGTCTGTGAATAAAGGGCTTATTGTTATAGAATGTGCATCGCTGTTATGAGAGAGTCTCCGTTAGGGACTTTTGGACACAGCGGCAGAGCTTTTCTGTGAAATATGGAGTGCTACTTAAAGGTATTCATATCTTGAGAACTTTTTCCCGTTTTACAGTCACAAACTTCACAGTATTTTATAGGGATTTTTTTTTAATGAAGGACAAACACATTATTGCATTTTTGTCAAGGGACAGGAAAGTGATACAATTTTCTCCCTATCAACTTTGGCCAGTCTTTTTGTTCCTATTGAAGGAAAGCATGATGCTGCCACCACCATGCTTTAAATGTCGGCATACTGTGTTTAGGAAAAGCAGGTAGGACTAATATTTGTCCTGTCAGAAGATTCTGTAGACTAAGGTGTGGATGTTTGCAGCTCCTCCAGAGTTAACATAGGTCTGTTATCTAATATTTTCAGATTTCAGATAAAACAAGAACAAAAACAAAACATGTTAAATACTAATTAATCTTTTTTGTCCCTTTCACAATAATGCACTATATTTTCAGATAAAATTAAAATCTCAGTAAAATATTGACTAGGTTGTGGTTGCAAGGTGAAAAATTATGGAAAAAAAAATTGGATTTTAATACTTTTGTAGAATTCTTATATAACTCTTCTCTGAAATGTACAAAGTCAAATATTACTCAGCCAGTTTTCCTTCTTTATAGACTAAACAAAACAGAAACCTGTAAATTTGTTGTGTCTACTTCAGGCTTCTTGGGACGCAGACATGATTGCGATAGTGGAAGACAAGGATGAAAATGTTTATAAGAAAAGCATGTTGTGTCATCTGGGCTGTGTATGTGCCCTGCTGTGATCGTGCCAGGCATGGCTGTTCCTGGCAGACTGTGTGTTTTCATCCTGTCTGATGAGCAGACAGCTGAATCTAATCTTCTGCATCTGTCTGCAGACATTGTGTTGCAAGATCTGAGTCAGAGGGAGATGCACAGATCTGAATGCCGAGGTATAAACGACCTGTAGAGCTCCTTCCTTCTGACATGTATGAAACACACACGATGTCAGACATCAAACATCCTAAATGTCTTAGGACTTATACGCCTAAAAGGATGTGGGAATCAATGCCGTTTTGTACGTAGTTCTGGAGAAACAATTCATCAGTGTAGTGGTTTGGTCACATGGGTCTATAACTGGGGCAGAAGGGTTTCTAAGGAAAGCACTGTTCCCATTGTAGTTCAGCAGTATTCCCAGTGCTCCCATTCATGGCCTGAAACATTGTGTATGTGTGTGTGTGTGTTCTGTAGGACCTACACGTGTCAGACTCTTCTGACAGTCCGGCTGACATGGACCGCATGAGGAGGAATAACGTGGAACAGGAGCGTCAGACTCATCAGGTCTTACAGGTGAGTTATCTCTTCGGATTCGATTGAATAATATGTGACGTGATTAGCAGCTCATTGCACCCTGATCCTACTAATCGTAGTCGTTTATTGCATGTATTTATTCGTCATGTATGTGTTTTAAGGTCTGTGTCACTTGAAGTTTTACTTTAAAAACTACAACATACCTTCACAATCCTTAGGTACTAGTACAGAACTGAACCGTCTTTTGCATTCAGAACATCCATCAGGGAATAGAATCAACGAGGCGTCGAAAATGTTCCTTGGTGGTTTTGATCCACACTGACGCGATAGCAGCACACAGTTCCTCCCGATTTATCAACTTTGCGTCCATGATTTGAATCTCTTCTTCTGGCACATCCAAAAGCTGCTCTCAGCATCGTACCTTGCAGCTAGAAGGTCCTAGGTTCAAATCAGTGGAGTTTGCCTACTCTCCATAAACATGCAAGTCCTTTTCCAGTGTATGAGAGGCACCAACAGTAATATTTATATATCTGGTATCTGTTATGTGTAGTACCGGCAATTGCTTTTCTTATTATATTTTAAGATTCCTGCGTTATCTGATTCATCTAGATAAAACCAGTTATTTGGAAAGAAGTTTGCATGTATGCAAGGCTGTATTAACAAGTTTCCAGTGTTAAAAAGTAGTCTAAGAACCATAAACAAACTCAAATGACTACTTCTTGATTATGTCTTTACCCTGATGAGAACTTTCATAGTAATTATGCCTCATTTAGATGCAAGTTTTTTAAAGCTTCCGTCTGATAACCCTCATGTTTTCCTTTAAGTAACCCTGACTTAAAAAGATTAAGACCGCCACAGTGCACAGAGTGGTAACCGGTGATTATTTCAGCTGCTGCTCGCATATATGTGAGGCAGGCTTTTGTGGTTTCAGTAGCAAGGCACTGGTTGAAGCTGCATTTCCTCTTCTCGTGTATGTTTGTATAATATTTCACTGAAAAGTCACTTTGCCCACTTGACCCATCTGTAAACATTTTTTTAAATCAGTTCCCATGCTTTCATGTACATATAGCTGCAGTCTGCAAGAACTTTAAGGAAACTTCTTAAATGGTTCCTTTTGGAAAATAGCTGCCAGTAAAATGTGGGAGATTAGCTAAATCTGTTGTAGGCTACAACGGTTTAACAAGCTTGACACCCAATAAGTAAATAGTTTTTATGAACTAAAAATTAAAATAAAAAAGAAAATCCTGACTTATTGCAAGTTAAATTATTAGTATTTTTATTTTAAATTCGTCAGGATCTGAACCTACTTTAAGAAAGCACACCTTGCCACATCTGTTATAAGGTATAATGAGGAATCACTCACTTTAAAAACATGTAAGTTTGGAACATTTTAGTGAAACAAACAGTGCTTGCCTTCATTGGTAATGTCAACATTTTTTTGTTGTTTTTACTGAAAAATGACACCCTATGAATTTAAGACCTACCTGCTATATTTACAGGTAATATGACGGATTATGTATTAGACGGTGCTAGTTTTCTTTTTCTTAACAGAATACTCCTTTAGACCTAATTGAAACTGGCAAGTCCTTGAAAGTTCAAGCAGAGCGCCCCCACCTGGTTAGTTTGGGAAGTGGACGCCTGAGCACAGCCATCACTCTGCTGCCACTGCTAGAAGGTAAAAACTCTGGTGTTTTTGTGTGAAACAGAATACTATGCCTATTCAATGATTAAAGTTGTTTTAGGAAGTATTAAAAATACAAGTACAAATATTTTAAAAGTAAAATACTTTTTTTCCATGTGTTTTAACTTTAAACTGATGTTACTGATGTTATGTTATGTTATGTATGTTATGAGAAAAAACCCCCACCTAGACTGTCATGTGAAATATGTTGGGCTTTTCTGAATGCATGAATTACTTTATGTAATTTTTCTTTTATCTGTTGCTGTTCTACAGTGCATTGAAAAATTATTTTATAATGTGGTGTATAATAAGACAGGGGTAATTTATACATAGTTTTCTATTTTTCTTTTCTTTTTACAAATTAAAAAAACTTGAAAAGTGTGGTGTTGTGACCTGTGTAAGGATGGCCAGACCATTACATGCAAGATGATCCATCCTCATCAGACATCACAGATAAATACATTATCAGTGGTGTATTTCCAAGATCATTTTAACATAAGCCTTCTCAGTTTAGCTTCAGAGTGAACTTAATAAAAAAAGGAATTATCCAAGTTAACCAAACGTATCAACATAGAAACCAAATAACAGCTCACCTCCCTAAATAAAGATAAACATAGAAAACTAGATTGTAAAAATAAAATGTAATTCTTCCGTTTTCACAAGTGTTTAAAGGAGTTAATAAAACACTGCACTGACAAACGTATGGCTGGTTGGAAAGAGCAGAGGATGGATCAGGGCGTGTCAGAGCAGCGTGAATTTACATGTCAGTTCCTCTCAGGGCACCAATCCAGAATCTAAGTATTCATCCACCAATCACAGAAGGGCACCTGCACAGCAAGATTTACCTAATGGGTTAGAAATAATGCAGTACCTTATGAACGCAGTCTTACCACTTAGAGGTGTGAAGAAAAAATGTTATTAGGTAAAAACTGGTTCAACTCAATTGGAATGAGGCCAGCTTTGAACATATGTCATTAAACACGTGTCCTATATTGTTAGTTAGTTTTATGTCTTAACTTTAACTGAGCATTTCAACACATGACGTGTGCTGTGTTGATCTAAACAATTTAATTGCAGCTCTGGCTGTGTGTTGGAGGTTAATGTACTGCTGGAAGTTGAACATCATAATAGCTTTTATCCATGATTACCCTGTTAGTATCTCTATTTAAAAATCATTTGTCCTTTTCCTTTCCCTTGACATTTCGTGTAACTTTAGATTGGTCAGTGACATGAAATTGAAATTGAAGTTTGGGGCTACAATGTGACATAATGTGGAAATATTTTAACAGGTTATAAATACATTTGCATTGCCCTGTATAGTTCAGCTGATAATGAAATACAGCATATAAATCACATAGTTAATTGATTTCCCATCACAAACTTTTTGTCAGACTCTTTGTTAGACTAAATATGACTTATACGAGTTTCCAACTTGCTGAACAACTTATTTACAGTTAGTATTCGTGACTCCACCCAAGTCGACTTGACCTCTGACACCCTGCTGGCCTTGGCTTTCTCGACTTTGACCTATGAAACCTCAAAATATTTCTCAGAGGTATCCGATTTTTATAGCTCTCCGGGAAGTAACTAAATGTTTTTGGGGTTTTATTCTGGTTACAGGGAGAACCACGCTGGGCAGTGATGAGACAGATATCCCCCTGCAGGGCCCTGGCATTGCTACTAGGCACTGTTACATTGAAAACCAAGCAGGGAACATCACCTTGTACCCGTGTGGAAACCAGTGCTCTGTGGATGGGCTTCCCATCACTAAACCCCATCGCCTCACACAAGGTAAGGGTGACAGGCATGTCTCAAATGTTTAATATTATAGCTATAAAGCAAGAGGAAATACGGTCAATTTGAGCCTATATTCCTCTTTTTATTCACTGTCTACAAAGAAAGCTGTCTCTCACTGACATCTCTAAATGTGACTAACAAGACACAGTGTGAGACGATTGAAAATATTTGGGCACAATGATTTAGTGTGTTTGGAGTAGAACAGGAAACGATTTCAAACCGCAGAACATTGTACCAGCTGTCAAGTATGGTGGTGGTGGCATCACGCTGTGGGCGTGCTTTCATGACAGCAGTATTGGTTTAACACAAAAAGTGGATAAATGAACAAAGAAGGATCTATAACCCCAAATTCATCCACTTTGTGTCAAATAAAAAGCTAGATGGTTGATATTTAGTTGTAAAACACATTTCAGAACGCATTACAGTGGCTAAAGTCAGGCCTCTAGAACGGTCTTGAACCCAACCGTAATCATGTAAAATTAGCTAAATGTATGAATAAAGCCTAAAATTCATGTCTGTGACACAAACCTATTCCATTCAGATAAATTCTACAATTTTTTATGGGGGGGCATTGTCAACAACTCAGCCAGTATTAAGCTACTAAAAGTGTGAAGTTTGTCTGCAGCTTGCTACCTGACATTAATCCGTATATAAGGTGGGTGTATAGAAAGATGTGAACCTGTATGTATACTTTGGAACCTGTGTGATTAAAAATCCACTATAAACTAAATTGTATGCCTCTAGTCATCGGTTTTGTTTGTTTTACCTTTAAGAGAGAATGCATTTAAGGTGTAAACTTCTAACTGGTACAGCACCATAAATGCACCACGAATAGTCCCTCCCCCTCCGTCCCCTCTCTGTTAAACCCAGTCCAGCAGCAAGAACAGAATGTCATTCGAAACCGGCACGTGTGTGTGGAGGCAGCAGCTGCTCAAAAAGAATATTTCAAACTTGTTACTCTAATTTAAAGGACAGTCGTTACATTTCGAATGAGAACTTGTGAATGAGGGACATTTCAGCCTGGAAAAAGTTTGGCAGCTTTCAGGACTCTAAAAGATAAATGTTAAACCTCCTCCGGAACAAACACAACTGGAAACGAAGCTTCTGAATATGACTTTCAGGATACAAAGAAAGAAAACAAATGCAATAAAGTCATAAGGAGGTAATTTGACTTACTGTCTTTTACATGTTTAAACTTACCAGTTAATTAGGCGTTTTTGATGATAAATACGTCACTAATGACTGAAAGCTAAACTAACTGTTCTCTGTTTTGTATGTGCCGCCTAAAACATGACTTACACTCTAAGCAAACTAAATCAAATCATGCAGATCTAAAAATTTTATCCCTAAAGTGTTAGTTCGGCTAATAATGCATACAATGCAATCCTTTTTAAACATAAAAACATATTTAAAATCAGGTTTTGGGAAACGCAATTTCGCAAGGATTTATTAATAAAATTGTACGAAAATAAACAGCTTGAAATTAAAACATTCAGATTAGCCAACTTTTCTTTCTGCAAACGCATGTAAATACAGATCGTTGTAAAAGCCATATATATATTTTTTTGTTATAACTAATAAACTCATGAAATTCTAATGATACATTGCTGACATCTGTCTACACACTCTTGTGTTTCCTGACAGGGTGCATGCTGTGTTTTGGTCAGTCTGCCTTCTTCCGCTTCAACCATCCCGAGGAGGCTCAGAGGATGAAGAGTATGCTGCCTGCAGGGAGCCTCAGAGTGAATACAGTCAAACCACTCCCGTCTGGTAAAAAAAACAAATTCCCATCGTTCAAATCCTGCAACATTCTGAGCTGTTCTAACGATCTAGAGACAGACGTCTTTTAACAACTGTGTATACAACTGTTTGTGCCTCGTCAGCTATTCTGGGCAGAGTAAATAACGCTTGACACACAAACTACTCCAAATTCCTTCTTTTGTACTGAAAAAGTCACTAGCTACCCCCTTGTGTTAAACAGCACTTTTATGACTTATTCCTGTTTAGTTTACTTTAGTAAGACTTGAGACCACTTTTCTCTCCTTTCATTATCTCTTTATTATTATTATTACTATTATTATTATTATTATTATTATTATTATTATTATTATTATTATTATTATTATTATTATTAGTAGTAGTAGTAGTAGTAGTAGTAGTAATAGTAGTAGTAGTACTAGTAGTAGTAATATCTTTATTCTGAACGTGACTTTAAATACTATTAAACCTGGAGTTAAAAAAAAAAAAATCTAATTATCTGCGTCCTACATTGTGATCTACTTAATCTACTTGCTCTCTCAGTGAGGTGACCTCATTGTAGTCTTTGTCCTGCTATTTGTATTCTTTCACTGTGAATGTAGTAAGATCCTTCTGGCCCACTGCCCGCCTGTGATATTTAGAACCCATTCTCCTCTGACCTTATTAGTTTGGCCGTCAGGGCTTGAATAGCAAAGGCCACCACACCCTGTCCACAGTGTATAGCCCAGTCTTCCGTGGCGAAGCCCAGAATTTGTAAGCTTTGGATGAGCTAAACGGCTACATTTTTATTTTTAGCGGCTCTGCATCCCTATGGTATTACAACACCTCTAAGGAGCATCCATACCAACTAAGTTTGACTCTACGTTGTATATGAGATTTTCCTACTTTGGGGGAATTTTAAATAAACATTTTAAGCTTTTTATAAAAATGAGCAAAGCACAAATTTCAAGCATATTCCATATATTTTAATAGAGTTGAGCTATGAGTCATTTTGGGAACCTAATTTTTCTGATTTTGCATTTCCAAAATGTTTGGGATTCATTGTTAGACCATTCTGTGTTTTTTTTTTTCTTCCAACCTTCGTTACAGAGGTGAAGAATTTGGAGGTAGTCCTATGCTTATTATTCTATCTAATTTGTACACTGCACTACTAGGTCTGACAGCAAAACAGTTCCAGAGCATGATACTGCCACCACCATGCATGGCAGATGTTTTGATCTTCTCAAGTTTGAAAGCATCGTCTCATGTTCTCCAAAACAACTTAATCGTTGTGGCCAAACAATGTTTCCCCCTGTCTCATTTGGCCATACAACTTTTCTCAACAACAACAAAGAAAAGAAAATTGCAAATTTGAGTCAAGCTCAAGTTTAAGAAGAGGCTTTTTTCTTCTTGGTCGTTACTATTTAACTATGGCTGTAACCTTTTGTGGATATTAACACTGGTTTGACAGCATCCTGTATTTTATGATAGGCTTCGGTCCTAGTGGTTTCTGTACTGTTAAAAATGTTACAAAACTTGTGGACTATGCTGTAAAGCCAGATCCATTTCAGCAACCAACTAATACAAATTAACTTTACCAATTTTATTCTGTTATTAATTGTGGTTAATTGTACAGATATAATTATACAAGAATACCCTTCTAATGATTACAAAAACTCTGTGGACACATCTTTTTAATGATTGAAGTTGATTGTTGTGTAATTATTTAATTCTACAAAGCAAATTTAGTTAGTAACAAATAATTTAGTTCAAATGCTTCTTCAAAAGGCCTAATTTATCTTGTGTCAATGCCCACAATAAGCGTTTGTTAGCCTAGTTTATACTTCTCAGTCAGCAAGTTTCCTTCTAGACGCAGACGTATTGATGTTTCTAATTCTCCGTTGGTTTTTCAGTGACATTTCAGTATCGTTTTTTGTCAACTAGAGTTTATTTTCTTCAGCTTGTGAACACATTCCTCCCTCAAGGAGCAATGACAGACAAAAAGTAAGTTTTGATTAAGCTGGAAAGCTTTTTACTACATGTGCAGCTCATAGAATACTCTAAAAACACATGTAAACAAAAACAGCAGTCTCTTTTTTTTTGTCTTTACAATTTCTTGTGTTCAAAATCGGCAAAAGTCTGTATTAGATTAATTGTCCTCTTAATTTACAGCATGTTGTGGCCAAACGCTGCATTAACTACTGATTACATCGACTATAGAGCCCCGTTCCTGTGAAACAATCTCTGGCTGTTGCTGAGCTGACCAATCACAGGCATATGCTCTCTGCTGACGGAGACGGATAGTTAGAAAATGGGTCTCTACTGTCTGTCCTTGCATAGTTGACAGAGAGCCCTTGGGTCGACTTGTAATGGCGCTACTTCAACCTGTTTCAACATAGACGGAGAAGATAAACTAGGCTTAAACCTCTTACAGACACTGTGGATGTAAATAAAGTGCAGAAAAGAAACATTTGTTTGTCCCAGACCTGACCTGGGAGGTGTTGTGGGTAAACAGGACAGAGGACAGATACCCGTCATTGTGTGTTTACTTGTGTCTGTTTTTACAACTGTCCTCTGCTTTTATTTAACAGGAATGCTCATGAACAAATGTTTCTGTCTCCCTTCTGCAGACCCCCGCAGCATCTTAAATGGAAACCACAAGTCTTTTACAGACAACAATGAACCCAAACCCAATGGCATGACAAAAACTCCGCAAGAGACCCTGAGACTGAACCCATCCTCGCCATCCTCTGGGTTTGGTGAACAGGCTTCTCGTCCAGCTGCTTTAGACATGCCGAATGGAAAAAACAGCTCTTCGTCAGGAATTTCTAATCAAGAAAACAGCAGCAGCATCTCTCTGACTCAGAATGTTACCAGTAAACCCCTTTCAGTACCTGTTCCTTATCCACGGACATCACGCTCTGTGGCTTGGAGTGGTGGGACTCAGAGAACTCAGGAGAGTCCAAAGCTAACTAGAAATGTGGGGAAAGAGACAAAGTCAAGCCCCAAGCTCGATGTTAAGGGATTAGAAAACTCATGCATTAGTCACAAACACTCCTCTGTTCAAATTTCCCGCACAGCTCCATCCAGTCCCCAACTACGAAGTTCCTCCCTTCAGACGAGACCCCACAGCCCAATGCGAGAGCCGGGTCAGCCTCTCTCTGATGTTAATGTCCCTCATAGGATGACTGGCACCACCAACCAAAGGGAACTTCCTCGGGTCACTCCCTTTGGGTCCTACAGGGGGACTCCAGGACCACAAGGGGTTCCTCAGAGTCCCCGTGGCCAGCGGAAACTTTTAACACCATTAACAGCCGAGGCCATGAGGGCGCGATACACACAGAGTTCTTTCCCTGGGATGGAGAAACAGTCTGAGAGCAGACCGTTACGGCCTGGACTAGCAATCGGCATCACACCTGGCCTGGGATCATTATCTGGGTCGTCTACTCTGAAAGGTCCTAGCAACGAACGGAAGACAGTCTCCAGCAAAGAAGGGAATCACACAAAACCATATACCAGGGAACGCAAAAACAGTATCTCGGAGATCAGCGACAATGAGGACGAGTTGTTGGAGTATCATCGGTGGCAGAGAGAGGAAAGGCTGAAGGAGCAGGAAATGGAGAAAATGGTAAGTTATGAATGTGACCAGATGTGACTGGATATAAATTTTTTACTTTTGAACCTCATCTGAAAATATTGCATTTGAACTCTGAGGAGCCTTGTTTAATTAAACCTTAGCTTGATATTTGTACGTTCTTGTGCATTGATCTCTGTTTTGACTTTTGGGATGTAAACTCAGAAGAAAACACTAAATGGATGAAACTTAACAAGGAAACAGTTGTCAAGCACACAATAAATAGCCATCATGTCGATTTGGTTGGAGTTTCATATAAAAAAAAAAACTGATTTCAGACAGAGAGGTTTTGAAAATATGTAAAACGTTGCTTTGGATAAAAACATGTTCAATATTTCATTTAGCTAACTGGTTTGTTTTTGACACCACAAGACAAATTTACCCAAATGAACAAGATTGTACTTGAGATAAACACAGTTCAGTGAAGAAATGTAGCGCCTCTTGGCATTGCACTTTGCCTTCACATCTTCTCCAAATTTTCTGGAACTCGGCCAATAATTAATCTCTTCTAGGGACATCGCTGGCATCGACGGCCCATGTGGCCTCGATGACAGGAGTGTGGGGGGGGGGCATATTTGGAGACGTCTTAGGGTCCAGAGTAGAGGGTGCGGCTGGTTGTTGCCCAACACTATATTTACCGGAAAGATGAGCGGCATTTACTTTCAAAGCTGCCTCTCCTTCACGCGGGACTCTTTCTTCTTCATTCCCACACTAGATCATAGGCTGCATGCTTGTTATCTATCTTCAGTCAAGCACGCGCATCTCATCACCCTTCAACTAGCAAATCGGCTCCAACCCAGTCCTGCCCACTAACAGCTGAGATGTTCACAGTGGTGGGTGGTCAGTCACTGCAGGCATATTATGTCCAGACACTGTTTCAAGGACCAAAAAGATTCTGGGAAACGAAAAAAGAAAAGAAAAGCCAATGCTGTGTTTAAAATCATTACATGTTTGTTGAAAAATCTTGATCCGGTTGAATCAGATGAGATGTGCTTCTTTACCTTCTGTTTTTTTTAATCTGCAGAAAAAAAAAAATCTGATTTCGGAATGCTTTATAAACTTTTCAGACAGAATGAGGCGCTCCTGTTGTTTCACTTTTCGGGCCTTTGATGCAATGTTGGACTCTGTAAATATCACTCAACTGAACTGAACTACACCAAATTACCCTCTTCAATTGCCTGCTATAGAACAAATGGCAGTTCAGCAAATTGCATGTCACCAATTCAGAGGAGTGATGACTTGCAATGGTAAAGAAACTTTTTAAGCTACGTTGAAGACAGTGAGTTTTGTCCCTGATAGGCTAGTCGGAATATGTCAGAAAATGCATCTTACATTTACAGTGAAATCTGAGGACAATAATAAAAAGCAACCGTGGCTCAACTAGCCACTAACAGAGTTTATACAGAAAATTATGTTTCAATGTGCAACACAGGAAAAAAAGACTACAATTTTCAAAATCAAACGCAGAATCCATCCTGTCATGGATCCCTCACTGCATGTCAACATGGTATGGAGGCTGCAAAGCTGCAGACATAAATGCTCCAAATTAAGCAATAGAGGAACATCATTAAGGACATATCTTCAGGAAACCACAACAGAGCTGCCAGTGCACGGGCATCCACCATGAGAAACAATTTTTACCCAGCAGCCAAATCAGAATATTAAGTAAACAGTGTGTCTACCTCACTTCTTTCTCACATTAATAGATCAAATTTATAACTATGCAATTAGGCAGCTTTTACTATTTTTTCAGGTTTTCTACAATGGTAATAATCCAACCTGTGCAGATCTATAATCTTCTGTTACAAAGACTTAAATGATACAAATTGTATGGACCTGAATCCGATTAGGAGACAAAGCATTACCAAAAATAAATAAATAAACAAAACAAAAAACTATGAATTATAAGAAGTATTCTGATATATGTGATAATGTGCTATTATGTATGTTTTGGCTTTCTTTTATTGCTAATGTAATTGTTTTTAAATGGAAAGTTGCAGTTATTGTACAAACATCAACAACAAAAAGGAGATACCCATTGATATTTCTACTAACAAGTAAAAAAAACAACTTGAAATTTAAAGGTGGTATTCTTTATTTTACTATGACTGTTCATTACATAACAAAGCATCTGCCAACAGACGAACAATAATTTGGAGTTTTACATCAGGTTTCCCTTTTAAGCACTCATAAAATACCGTCTTTTGACCTCCAGAAAGAGACAAAGAAAGGATTTCCTTTCAGAAAGATAAATTCTCTATGTCTGGCCTTCTGTTCTCTGTACACAGTTGGCACATATGAACAAGACTGTTTTATTGTTTTTCATCTAGCGTTGCCCAAGTGGTTAACTCTGCACTCTAAAAATCAATACCAGCATTTGTCTCATAACAAGTGTAAAAGATTCCTACACCTATTCATGAGAAACACTGTCTGAATAAAAACTCCAAACACAACATACAAGGTGCCATACTTTAGCGTGTTAGAGTTTACTTGTGTTGCCATGTTCTCTCCTATAACCCTTAGTGTAAAACATTTTTAAATCACATATATATCGACTTGGTCTAAAGTTAAAGCCAGCAACTGCACAATGATTGAGCTTCATTGTAGGAGCTTTAAACGAACTATATCATGCTATTTTACAGTTTCAACTTCTGGGGTAGACATAGTTAAGCTGAAATGTTACCATTGGATATATACAGATTTATTTTGTCCTAACATTTAACTTGTATCCTGTAGTTAATGTTGGATCACGAAGTCGTTTCTCTATAAACCCGCCTCCTGCTCCCCCTACCACGCGCTCCACTCTCCTCTTGTGCAGAGCCGCAGCAGCTCAGACTGAGAGAAACAGTGCTGAGCTTTGTCTCAAACAGTATTCTGACGGTGAATTTGAAAAGCACAAAGTACCACAATGAAACTCTGTTATATTAAGGGCTCAGAATATTTTTTTGTTGTTGTAATAAACTGAGTCAGTAAAGCCTATTTCATTTGCTAAATCTCCAGGCTTTAGATAGAGCTGAAAACAAGTAGCTGAGTCCATTAAGCAGATCTTTCCAGCCCAATATATAAAAAAGCCATGGGTGTTGTTTGCACCCGTTTACTGAACATTCTGAGATGCTACAGATCAACTAATTAACCACACAATGCTGGTATAAGACTGACGACCTGTCCATGGTGTACCCTGCCTCTCGCCCGTTGACAGCTGGAGATAGGCACCAGCCACCCCGCGACCCCTTGAGGAATAAGCGGTTCAGAAACTGGATGGATGGATGGATGCTGGTATAAGATTACATGAGAAGCTTGATAAATGGCTAACACACATTAGCATGTAGCTACTCACTTGTCTGTCAATCAGGCGTCTTTGTTCTTTGATCCAGCTGCTGTTCTTTAGGAATGTAGAATGTAGAATTTTCAACCAGTGATGTCACTAGTTGAACACTCAGTTCGTTTTCTAGGAGAGGGAGGGGCAGCTGCTCAGAGAGCAGAATTCAGGACGATTACTCAGACTTGTGTGAATTAAGCCAAAAAACCACTGTGGTGGGTTTTTTTTATGAGAAAATTGCATTACCAGATGGTTGAAAACTCCAGAAACTTGATTTTGCATGATATAGGCCCTTTAATATTTTGGTCAGGCACTCTAGTATATTTGCCTGAAGTATTCACACGTGTATATTTTCACTCTGTCTCCAGGTTTTGTTTTAATGAGACACAGTTGTGTAAATTGAGAGCTGTCACAAATAAAACTCAGTCATCCCTGTAAAAATAGAGATCAAAGGCTCAAAAAGGGTTGTCGAGGTTCACAAATCCTCATATCATCTTCATCCTGTCTTTGTTTTCATCATTATGGCTGTGTATATGGCAGAGTTAAGTATAGCCTACCATAAAAAATAGGCCCATAAGAGACTTCTGTTCTTCTACTGCCAGGCCTCTAATTAACGTCAGAATGGAGGCAAGACCATTAAATTTGGAGTCCCATTGTTTAGCACAATTTGAGACAAGAATGTGGTTGCAATGAAGAACAATGTAACACATATAGTGAATAGTAATACAAAAATAAGAATATTAATTCAGAGACTGTTTTTTCTTTCTGATTAAAACTCTGTTTGTTGTTTGCACAGCCAGTCTGGTAGTGTTTTCTTGCAAAACTACACCAGTCAGGTTTCACTGAAAGGCCCCTCCTGAGAGAGAACCTACTAACAGGTTTCATATGTCCCCCATGCCTGTGGTTAAGTGGCAGCTGCCTAAATAGGACAATGTCACCCAAGGACAAATGTTGTTAATCCTCAGAGTGATCTGGAATATCGGGCAGCATGCTCACGTCTCCCATCTCTCCTACAGGAGCGACAGAGACTGGAGACTATCCTGAATCTGTGTGCAGAGTTTAATCAGGAAGACAGCACTGCTGAGCTGGTGAGGAGCCGGCTGCTTGTGGGTGCTGGAGGAGTCGGATCAGATTCAGGAGGGGGGGACCCTCTTACGGGGGAAGACCGAGTCTGGAGAGTGGGAGAGAACAATGAGGAAATCCAGAGGGAAGAGTCCAGCAGCACAGAGAGCACACATCAAGAGGTAAAATACCTCCATACACTGTGTTCATTGTGAATTCCTGGAATTTTTTTATTTTTATTTTTTTAACATAAATATCTATACTTAGTGTGAAGAGCTGTTTGCTGGACAGGAGCAGGTCTACCTGGAGCAAGAGAGGAAAAGGGTCTTGGTTCGGATTGATGACTTGAAGGATAGAGTTGGTGAACTGGAGCAGCAGCTACAAGAGACCAAACAGGAGGTTAGCAGATAAACATATACTGATTTTCATAAAATTGCTACTTCTTAGCATGATTGTCACATTTACTTAGCTCTTTTTATGATCAATTTCAACTGTTTCCACTTCAAAGAATCAAAACTTGGTTGCACTAGTTGTAATGTAAGTTTAATCTAACCTAAGCCGTATGATACCAGGAAACCTAGCATATAAACTGTGTTCTGCCAGTTCTGTAAGAAAGAATCGGTATATTGCCAAGCGACATGCCTATGAACTCTGCTACTGCATTTGTCTGTAGGTGGAGATGGAGCAGGCGTTGCTGCGGGCTGAGAGACAGGAGGAGAAGGAGCAGGTAGAGGCCGAAAATGAAATCCTTGCTCAGCTGCAGCTCAAACTCAGCCAGCTGGACAAGGCCACTCAGAAGGAGAAGGACATGGTGAGAGTGTGATCCACTCAACATGTCAGATGAACAGCAACTGTTGGTGAAATGCATGTAAATGACTTGTTCTTTCTTTCTCTGGGTCAAAATAGATGAAAAACACCTCTTTTTGAATGGACTGTATGGATACACATTATGGACAGTTTATGAGCTCTCAAGAGACTTGAACTGCTTGGCAGTGCCTTGCAAAAGGTTTCATGTTCTTGAAACATCAATACATTTTTTCACAGTGACAAACATCAGTGTATTTCATTGGGAGTTTATGTGGTAAACTAACTCAAAGTAGCACACACGTGAATTAGTGGCACATGTATATGTATTGAGCCCCCTTTAATGCATTTTGTTGTACTGGATTTTAATTTGTAAACCACAATAAGAAAATAGGGTCCACTTGTGTAACTTTATCTCAGAATAAATCCAGATGTTCTGGGGAGGTCAGAGCACCTTAGTGAAGAAACAGGATCATGAGGACACAGAAACACCACAGAGAGATCAGGGAAAACATTTTGGACATCTTTAAAGCTGGTTTAGGCTACAAAGAAATATACCAAGCTTTTAACATTTCACAGAGCTCTGTTCAATCAATCATGCAACAACAGAAAGAGCACTTATTTAGGGTGTAAAATGCAATTTTGAGGGGAAAACTGTACACATCATACTAAACACAATCTACACTGTGAAACATGGTGGTGGTAGCATCATACCAATGGGTTCCTTTCAGCATGGAGTGGGAAGCCATTTGGAATTGATAGGAAACTGGATGGAGCTAAATGCAGGGCAATACTGGAAGAAAAACTATTGGAAGAGCTAGCAAGACATAGGCCAGATGTTCACCTTCCAGCAAAACAAAAACCTTAAACATACTGAAAGAGATACAGTGAAAGGGATTAGATCCAAGCATTTAATGGTTTACAGCAGCCTTGTCAAAGTCCAGACCAAAATTCACTAGTGCTTAAAACTGTAAGTTTTTCAGCCAGGTTGCATGTTTGTTTTTTATTGCTTTTTATTGTTTGAGCAAGATGTGAAACCCATGTTTTATTTTTCCTTTAACTTTAAAATTATGTACTGGTTTTTTTTTGGGATCACATAAAACCCCATTAAAATACATTGAAATTTGTGGTTATAACATTATAAAATATAAGAAGTTTAAGGGGTGAAATTACTTTTGCAAGGCGCTGTTTTTAATCAGCAGACCGCCCAGTAAACCACCACGCACGGCCTGTTTAGTCCACTATGTTTCCATATGAACACAGAAATTCTACCATTTATCTCAAAACTCTGTTCCTTTTTCCAAAAGCTGCTTTACCTGCCTCCCAATTTAACATAGCTACATGTTTACAACAATGCAATCTCTAACTACTGTACAAAGCTAACTCCTGCCTTATACTAATCTGCTTTAGAGTGTGACTGCATGGATTTTTAGTTGCCCATGATTTTTTTTTTTTCTCCCCGGTACGTGGGCATGGTTGTGTGTACGTGTGTGAACGTGTGTGTGGGTGTCTTTCTTTGTGTGTTTTTAGGGCAGAGCTAATGTGTCGGCTGAGCGGAGGGCCCTGGAAAAGCAGAGGAATGAGTACAATGATCTGAAGAGGCAGTTTGATATGTGCCCCTTGTCTCTAAGGGAACAGTTACAGGAGCAGCTCAGCAGGGTCAGTGTTCTCATGCAGCCCACTGGCTGGGAACAGTGAGTTATATTATCCTGAACGCCACAGTACCGCATTACCTGCACAGAAATGATCACAGATGTAACACTGTCTCTCCCTTGAAGCACTCAGAGCTCCTAGGAAAATATCTAATTGGGAAGTTATAGATTTTCCGCTGTTGTGTTGTGTTACATGAACATATCAGAGTTAATGTAAAGTCATTTTGTATCTTAAAAAGCTACCAGCAGAAGTTTCAGTCTTCTCTTTGCTGCTATTCCTTTTCTATGGTTGTTCATTGATATATTAGTAGTATTTAGTAACAAGCACTAATACTATTAACAGCTTTGCTTAAAAAAAGTGTGCATGCTTTACTGACATTAACTTAAATGAACAAAATCCCTCAACTTTTTTAGTAGCTCTTGACCAGATTTATTGATTTCAAGCCTGCAAACTTGTTTCATCAGCCATTTTAGAGGATATATTTTAATTTTCTTGAGGTGTTAAATAATAATAATAATAATTTTAAAAAGTATTAAGACCTAGACATCTTTTCTGTAACCTCACACAGAGTCTAGCATTATGAAAAAAAAATCATAGTTGTAATTGTTGAATTTTCTTCAAGATAAGGTAAAGTGAAATTGTAAAATGCAATGCAAAGCAAAATACACATATTTTACCAATTAAGCAAAATGTAACAACAGAAATTTGATTTCTCTCTCTAAAAAAGTAGCACCACATCCCTTAATAGCAATACGTACCTATCCCCGGTTAAAATAACTTGAGATGTTGATTTTAGCAACCAACTAGTCTCTTACATGGTTTTGGGAAACTTTCCCGCAATTCTCACTTTCTTTGAGGAGTTTTCATGCATGTGCAGCCTGGTTCATATTACCTCACAGCATATCATAAGGGATGAAGAGCTGGCTTTTGACTCTAATAGTTCAGTTCAGTCCTATTTATAAAACAGTACACTTAGGTTCAGTTTTTTAAAGCCAGATGGTAAAAAGTTTTCCAACTAAGAAATTCCTCACACTGATGAAACTTGTGGCAACGGTAGAAATGAAAACTTTTACACTAGGAAACAGTCAAGTGAATCTGGCTAGGTGTGAGCGACCATCTGCTGGGATGGAGTATAGGTTTTAGAGGACACAAGGACACATTCACAGAAAAAATGGCACAGGGGTACTTTCTATGTTAAAGTCAAAATAAAGAGTTCATGAAGTTAAAGCAACAGTCAGCTGATGCCCCCTCCAGAAACATGTCACAGCTAAACAAAAAAAAGACCAAACACCAAGAGTAGGCAAAATTTTACTTTGGTTTTTAGAATAAAAACAAAATGACAACAAGTTAGTGGCAGCAATTATCACATAAGATACAGAATTAGGGAGCAGGGAGAGTATCATATTTAAGGAAAGTGGTCAGTATGTCCTCCTATAGTAGTATAACTACAGCTCAGAAAGCCATTTTAACTGTAATCCACTCTGAGTGTAAACTGATCAACAAGTTTAGTTTTAAGCTTAGTCTGAAAAGAAGACACTCACTTTTCTGTCTGAATTTACTATTTACTCAACTTTGGTTTAGCTGAATGCGGTTATTCTCTATAAATTCTGTTCTCCTCTTGTTATATTTCCTATATTCCCCCTGACACTAACAACTTTAACATTTGCTATATGTTTCCTAGTTTCGTTTCCACCAACCCTTTTTGTTTAACATCTTCTCTACCGCTGAGGTGAAACGGATCCCATGCTTTTTGCATCCTCCGCTCGCTACAGCTATCACCGTACACAGTCTTTGTGGGGTCACAGGGACCCCGGTTCTATCCTTCCAACCAGTATGCTGTGCCACTAGGGTCATGCTGACCCCACCAATGTTTTTGCGTAACTCCTGTTGTTGTTCTTCTAAAGAGCCAGCTGTGCCTTCGGGGTCAAAACACAACCCTACCAGTTTAAACTTTTCTGGCCTCACCTCTTGAAAGACTATTACAATCATTTTCATTGTTTTAACAGATAGGTTTTTCATTTGGTCCATGTTTGCTTTGTCAATCAGGTGTGATAGCTCCTTTAGGTCTCCAGACATTTTCTTCTAACACAACTGATTTACATATTACATAGTCAAATTTGTCCCAGTATTTACTTTAGAAGGTTAAATTAGAAAAAAAAAATATTTAGTTTTAACCCGTGCTGTTATTAGGAAATAAAATTGCATACGTTTTTATATTTTGGCTTTTTTTGTTGTTGCACATGTTCAGAGCATTCAACACTTAAATACATACTTAAATCTAATTTTTAATGCACAGTGTGAGGCGAACATCCTCTAAGAGAACTGATGCCATAGTTTGCTGGGATTTTGATGAATTATCGCTTACACAGACAAGGCTAGCTACTGTTTTTAATCTTGCGCTTTTGAGATTAGTTGAAGATTTGACCTTTTATAACTCCTCATGTTTGCTTGGTTTTAAATACCATGCTTATTTTGGATTATTATCTGTATGTGGACAGAAAGCTGAAGCTCTTGAGTGTGGGACCAAGCGGTTTGAGGAGCTGGAGTTTTGCCAGCTGGAGGAGGAGAGCCGCCTAGAGGAGAAGAAGGAAGCCCGTTGCTCGCAGCTGCTCCAAGAGCGAGCTGAGTATCACAGCAGTGTTGCCAACAGAAAGGTGAGGGCACATACAGTGTGTGGCATCAAAAAAATAAATCGCATTAATTAATTTCGATCTTTCAATGGTGCATTTCAACTGTTATTTTTTTAATTTTATTTTTCCAGTGTGGGTTGATGATGCAACATACAACTTGGCTTAATTTTTATAGCAAGAATTCAATGCAGAAGTTTAAATGTGCACATGAGCAAGATATATGTCAGATGGGACAAAGATTAAGCTGTTTGGCGAAAGCTATGAAGTATGTTTGGAGGAATAAAGCTAATGCTTTTATAAAAAGGAATACTGTATTATCTGTCAAGCATGATTGTGTTAGAATCATACTAAGGGTCATTTTCACAGCCTACCTAAATTCTACATTTCAATTGAAATGTGCGGCCTCACATGCGATCAAGTCCAATTCCTTTTGGATAAAGGTGTATCATTCTTATTGGGGGAATAAAACAAACAATTGAGCTATTTTTGACACAATTATAATGAGGATAAGGATATTTTGAGCAGTTGAGGCGAGTTTTCAAACTTAATAAAGCTGAACTTACTGCCAGGTAAGTAATCGTGCCAAAAGCTTGTTTGCTGGACAAAAAAAATGTGATTAACAGGCAGCATACTTGGGGACGTTTAATCAATTACTAGTGGGGTTTATTTAAATATTTGAGCCAGTATGTCTCATTTAAATGTTGAGTCAGTTAAAATAGAACTACAATTAATTGAAGCTTGTGCTCCCAGCTATTGTCTTTAAAAATCCATGAGGTGGAATGTTTTGTTATCAGCCTTTTATAAATTAAATAATATATTGCATGATGGTTTAAAATATATGATTGTACATTTTTGACTGATCGGATCATATCACAAAGCCAAGAAACATCTGAATTAACAGGAGAGGATTGCTGCTCTGGAGGCTCAGGTGACGCAGTTAGGGATTCAGGCTTCCCAAGACTGCGAGAAAATCGCAAAAGACAGGACGGCAACCCTTCAGCTACTACACAAGGTGGGGTCTAAGGGAAGCTATGCTGAGTTTGTGTATATATATATATATATATATATATATATGCTATATATGCTGCTTTTATTTCTAATTATGTCAGTTTTGGTCCTCTAGAAAGCTAAAGAATCTGGGATATTGCTTTTTAATTAGGCTTTCTAAGTTAGTAAAGTAAAAAGTAAATAAATTACTCAAAGTGGTGCTTTAGACTAAATAATATTAATTAACCTATGCACAATGTTATGTTTTCTTTTTATTAGTTCTGCATCAGAAATTATTTGTTAAAGGAAATAACAGAGTTACCATTGCATGTCTGTTAGGCGTGCTTATATAAAGAAACAAGCATGTTGATGGGGTACATATGGGAGGATATGTTAACACATTTTTGGCATTTCCTCCCAGGAGCAAGACACATTGTGTAACCTTGAGAAGAGGTACCACTCCCTGACAGGAGGTAGAAACTTCCCAAAGTCCAGCAACAGCATGAAAGAGGTGAGCAGGTACATGTGAGACAACAAATCACTAAACCAGATCTCAGCTGGAGATGAATTACCTACTGCCCAAGTGGATTTTTTTTTCATTCAGGTAAACTTTTTGAACAGGAATCGCTTCACATCAGTGAATCTGACCTTGCTTATGTGGACGGTCCTGATAGCCCCTGTCCCTCCTCTCCTCACAACCCCTCCCCTGAGCTCTGTCCTGTCAGGCTACAAGAGGTAACTCAGAGGGAAGTCCAGTTTGAAAGACATCCCAGTAACATTAGGCATGTTGTGCTTTAGTGAATATTAAAGATAGTAACTGGCTTGCAGTGTGTGCTGGTAGGTTTGAGTTTCTTAGGTGTTCTACAGTCAATTAATCTAAGTCTTACAAGCTCCCTTTTGAGGATTGCAGTGTATCGTAAAATTATTTATACATATTACACCCCTTTCCTGTGATCAAATACATGTTTTGCATATGAACATTTGAAAAGTGTGGCTTGCATTTGTCTTGGCTCCCTTGACTCTTCACAAAAAAAAACGCTTTAGAAGCCAAGAAATCTTGCAAACATTTAATGGGTAAAGTTGTGGAGAACAAACCATCTCATGAACATTGGAACATCTCCCTGAGCACTGTTCAGTCCATCATCTGTAGAATATTGTAAATGATAGAGCTGAAGTAATCCCCATCTCAGTTGGAAGGATCTGTCAGCGTGTTGTGCACTTGGTGGTTGTTGATTACCTTAGCTTTCGGTGGACATATTCATGTTGGACTGGCATTATGAGCGTTGGATTTGTTGTCTGTATGGAAATTTGACAATAAGAAGGTCATGGTTGAAAGAAATGCATAATACACCTGGATCACAGTTTGCCACAAGCCAGGTAGAGTAGCAAAGAGGACATGAATGAAAGAAAGAATACAAACGCTTTGCTCAAAATTAACGCTGTGTAATCACCCTGAACACTCATGTTGGCAGCATCATACTGTGGGGGCGTGTTCTTTTTTTTTTTTCCAGCAAGACCGGGGATGCTGGTCAGAGTACAGAGCAGTCCTTTAGATGCTGCAAAAGTTACAATACTTTTTTTGCCTTCCTCCAGGAAAACAACCCTAAACATAAAGCATATATGCAACATATGATGAAATGGTCAAACAGTTTTCAAGTGTCAGATCAACTCACTATGCAGAATGGTTGAAAAACCTAAGAGGGACTGTTCCCAAGTGCTGCTGAAACAATCAGAATTTTGAAAAGACACAGTATGAACACAGATACCTCAAAATACTTGCAGCTTTCATTGCAGTGAAATGTGGTGCTACAGAAGAGCTGAATGCAAATGCACACGCCATTGCTTTTCAATTTGTATTTATAAAAAATGGAAATCCATATCTTATTTTATTTTTATTTTACAATTTTGCTCAATTTAAGTTCATCTATCACTAAAAACCTGATCAAATAAGTTCAAGTTTGTGATTTTAGAGTGAAAAAAAAAAAAAAAGTTTAAGGGACATGAGAAGTTTTGCGTGACACTGTAATATCAAATATAAAAGGCGGGTTGCACAATTATCAGTTACGTTTTGTGACATATTGGAGTGCCTGTAAGTGTGCGGCTGTACTCAGCCCTTCCGTACCTGTGCTGTTGCCATTCATGCAGGAGTACCTCCGGCTATCTGATGTGTATCGGATGTATGGAGATGCTTATATGCAACCTTATTCTTCTTCCCCTGCGGCTGTCCACTGCCTCTCCCTAACCGTGTCTCCAGCTCTGCCATGTGAGGTAGACTACCTTTCTGCACCTTGCTATGAATTACTAAAGACCTCTTTTCGGAATAGTTGCACATTCTAACATTATTTTCCACACTGTGCTTTCCTTTTTTTAATGAAATGTATGCTGTATTTCTCTGAATCTGTACAAAGGACTACATCACAGTCAGTCAGCTAAGCCAGATCTTTGGGATGCAGAGATCTAAGCCCTCCTCTTCCACCTCTACTCCATCATTCCAACTTGCCTCGTCTGAATCCTCCTTCACATGCCACTCAGCTGCATGTGGTCCTTCCTCCTTTCTTTCTGCGCAGGTTTGTCCCTTTTGGAAGCATTTTTCACAGCTATCACTGCTCACCATTCTTCCTCACAGCGTTGCAGCCATTCAGTCAATTCCCGTAATTATCGCTGCTTCAACTGAATGTCGTACAAATATCCTTTTTAAGCAGTTGCACTGTGGATTGCTTTACTTAACCTTTGGCTGGATGCTTGTGATCACCCTAGAGCCATGCTGAGCTGAGCAGGAATGCAATGCCTCCCATTAATCTTGAGAGCTGGTACCAGGAAATCATGGCTGCTGGAGAGCCTCAGTCATGTCCTCCACCGCTGCCTGCAAAGTCTTTTTCCACACGCAGACATGGGCAGGTAAATTCACTCACTAAGAAGGATAATCTCCTCATTTGTTCCTAGGGACATTGCAGGTATCTAAGATCATGGTTCTTAACCAATAGGATTGCCAGGACATACAGTTGGTTATCTTTTTTAGACATAGTGACATGACTGAGAGATAAACAAGAAAACATTTCAAAATTTGAGTGCTATAGAGTTTGGAGAACTCCATGTAGAAAATGAAGCCAGTGAGGAATCAAGAATAAGTTCTTTGCTATTTACACCCCGTTACTCTGTTATTGGTCCTTGAGTGGATGTGCGTTTAGAAGCTGAAGTAAATAAACTGTTGTCAACACAGAGATGTCGCTGCAATAGTAGGCAGAACTGCCAGAAAAGGTCTGCACTGCCTGCTCTACCGGCAGAGAACTGCTTTCCAACTCTGACACAGCAACGGAGGAGTGTAAAAGAAAAATGTCTCTACCAATATGTCTGCATATTGATGCAAACTTGCTGACAGAGAAGTGTGAACTAGGTTTTAGTTTTGGTATGAGATGGTGATGCTCCTAACTCCTGTCTTGGTTTAGGTGGACCTTCACTCCCACATGAAGTTATTAGCAACACAAGCTAAAAACAATGTATTCTCATTTAATGCAGTAAAAAGAGGTTGTATAGTCTAATGTGAAAGCTTAATGTGATAAAAGTTTTCAAACTTCCTGTTTTTCCATATGGCTGTAAATAAGTCCTACGTTAAAGGAAGCCATGTTAGACTTAAAGTATTGACTTTGCAGTTCTGACTTCAGGGAACCTTTCAGTAAACGTTTAAATGTCCAAGTAAAAGTGTAAAATACAATTAAACCAAATAATGTTAGGTAAAGGAAAAATAATTGCTTTGTACGCTTTTTGTTTTTGTTATATAACAAGAAAGGGAGAAAATGTAAGTCCTTCTGCATCACTGTTTCACAATCTCTACCGGTAACTGGAAACTGGAAAGCTCAATATTTACAAAGGCAGTACTGATGTAGGAAGCCCTCTAGTGGTTAAAAAATATAAGGATGACAGCCAATCATTCTTGGTGCTTCTTGTGAGTTCATTTCAACTCAATTGAGTTCAATTTAATCATATGGCGCCAATTCATTACAGATGACATATCAAGGCACTTTACAAAAAAGGGCAATTTCCATTCTATTGTAGATAAATTGCAATCAGTTTTAAAATTCCAGCAGTCAATGTCCCCCATTCAACAAAGCATTGTAGCTTAGCAGGATACCAGACCAGGTGTAGCATCTGTGGAGCAAAGAACACAATGAAAGAACAAAGTTAACGGTCAAATAAACAGCATATAATGCAATTGAAAAGTAGTAAAGGAGAAAAGTAGCAGAGTGAAGAAAAGTGGTCAGTATGTCCTCTCGCAGACTAAATGATTATAGCAGCATATCTATAGAGATAGTTCAGCATAACCGAGCCGGTCAGAAGAGAAGAGAGAGGCAGAGCCAGAGAGAACCATATGTCCTGACTATATTATCCCCCAACTAGTTTAGGTTATCAGCTACTACTCCTCCCCTTTTCCACCAAATGGGATCAAATCAATCTGTTTTTAACATTAAGCTTTTTTAACTATAAGGTTTTAAGCCTGGTTTTAAAAGTAGACCAGGTGTCTGCCTCACAGATTAAAACTGGGAGCTGTTTCTACAGGAAAGGAGCCTGATTACTAAACACAGAATGTTACTCATAAAATTAGAATTCCATGAAAAAGTTGATTTATTTCAGTAATTTGATTGTTGATTATTATGGGTTTTACACATAAAGGGGAGGATCTTAAACTCTTTTCTGGATTTAACAGGGAGCCAATGGAGAGAAGCTAAAGCAGGAGAAATGGTATCTCTCTTTTTAATGTTCATCAGAACTCTTGTTGCAGCATTTTGGATCAACTGAAGGCTTGTAATTGCATTTTGTGGAATTCCTGATAATAAATAATTAAAATAGTCCAGTATAGCCTTGAAGTAACAAATGCATAGACTATTTTTGTTAGCATCACTCCTGGACATTATGTTTCTAATTTTAGTAATATTCTGGAGGTGAAAAAGGAAGTCCTCAAATACTGTTTAATTTGGCATTTGAATGTCATGTCTTGGTCAAGATAACCCTAAGATTATTTACATCATTACAGGAAGCCAATTTATGCCTTTTGGATGAAGCGATCGACTAAGATGTTTTTGTTTCAGAGCTTCTGTTCCGAAGACGGGCACTTTTGCCATGTCAGAATTTAAAGGAAGAGGGTTTAGATTCATCCATGTTTTGTTTTTTTGTTTTCAAGACTTGTATGTAATCTACCTAACTGCTTGAAATAATCATGATTTATGGATAAATATAATTGCGTTTCATAACTTGAAATGTATTTCATGCTGTCTAATATTTTTATCAATTGGAAGTACATATATGTTTATATGTAATAAAAAGTATGTAAAAAAAATTAAAATATAGACCTTCACATGTCAACCAAAAATGTAATAGACAAATAAAATAATAGCAATAAACACCCACAGCAAAAGAAAGAAAAGATGGAATAAAAGGCTATTTTTTTGTAATTTTCCTTTAAGATGTTAAAGTCTAAATCTGATGGCGAGGTTGGACAGGGACCATCAACTGCTCAAGTCTTCAGCAATGCACTTCTATCTCTCTCCAGCGGCGTTATGCATGACAGAAATGCCCCCACAACGGTCAGTTTCATGCTTTTAAAGTCTCATCTTCCCTCGACAGCTGTTCACAGTATGGTGCTTTTTTCTGTCTTTCATGGGGCTGACAGTTGATGCTGAGAGAGAAAAACCTGTTAGACATGGACGCCAGGAAGCAAACATCTCTGCAGTGCAAAGGTACGTGCTATCTCTTCCAATTGCAAGCATGAACCACACAGTTTGTGCCTGAATAGAAATCCACATGAAGAAGTATAGATTCAGTAGCCAGAGCATTACAACAACCTGTCGTGCAAAGGCATGCGCTCGCACGAGCTTTATTGCATTCGTACAAAATACTACTGATGTACAGTTTAAAATGCCCAGATTGAAAATGTACAAATTTATCTGCTGGAACAATACAACCAAGTGCTTAATTTGGTGAAAACCCTTTTCATGCTGCTTTAAATGTGTAGAGGAGACAACAACTCTGTGGATATCTGGATCTCAGCAAGAAAAGGGTTTACCCAGAAGAACGTAATGATTTTATTTAGAAAACATTTTTCATATACTCTTAGTAAAAAAAAAAAAGCCATTATATAGGACAAAAACAAAGAAACAATAACAGAATGGAAAAAAAAACTGAAATGGGAAGAAACCTGTAGTTAAAAGAAATGTGGAAACACAACATTGTTCATACTGATGCAGGGACACCGAAAGAAGATCAAATTGCATAAATTTAACCAATAAAACTAGAATCACAATTAATAAAAATAGAAACAAAATGTTTGTCTTTCCATTTAATTTAAAGAGACCAATTAACCTAACACTCATGTTTTTGGACTGCTTGAGGAAGCAGGAGTAACCACAGAGAATCCACAGATCCACAGGGAGAACAAGGCAAACTCCTTACAGAAACACCCCAGACTGGGATCCGAACCAAGGACCTTTTGGCTCAAAGGCAACAGTTTTAAAGACTGCAGCTCTAAAAATAAATAATGTATACATCTGAAATACAACAAAATCAATATTTTATTCATTTTCTGTATGAAACTTATTAGTAATTACAACAACTAAACATAATTAAATGAATAAATAAAATGCATTTTTTTAACTGTTAAAGCAAAACTGCAGCATATAGATGTATTTCACTCAAAATGTCATACTGTCTGTTAGACATGGTTTATATATCACCAGAGGGCGCTGTAGGACTGTAATAACAGCCTTAATTCTTTCACTTAATTCTGCTTCTTTCCCCACAGATTCATCTCCAACCGTCCATCACTCAATCCTGCACCACCAGCTGCCACCGAGCGGTACCCAGGCGTACGACACCCTAAGTCTGGAGAGCTCAGACAGCTTGGAGACCAGCGTCTCCACTGGCAACTCCGCCTGTACTCCAGAAAGGTGAGAGACTGCCCTGTTTCCATGGGAACAACCAAGTCTGCCCCCTCTGTTTGAAGAAAAGGTCACTAGGCTTTGTTCCTGTCACAGCGGGCTTTGTTACACGCTTTGCTCACGTGATGGCGCTGGCTGTTGCCATGCCAAACCCATTCAAGTTTTTGAAGTTAAGTTTTCGCTGGTGTTAATGAAGAGTCCACGTCTTTTCTCGCTCACCTGCTGTTCCGATTCGAGGCATGTTTGTTTACGCCCCCCCCCATCTCTCATCCAAAACCTTGTCATATCCATGTAATCAATGCAAACTTCCCCTGTGTGACTTGTAGTGCCTGTGGGTTGGAGGCCCAGAGGATCGAGGAGATGGAGAAGATGTTGAAGGAGGCACAGCAGGAGAAAGCCAGACTGATTGAGAACAGAGTGAGTTCCCCACGCTAAAGCCGGAGGGTTTTCACACGAAAAAACCAAAAGGCTCAGCGTCAACACAATGCATGTCAGTGTCCCATCGCTTCATCTCCTTGGGAAATAAGCACAAACATGAAAAGACAACTATTTATCATCAGTATTTAGAAACAGCTATTTTTACAGAAGCTTCTCTGAACCAGTATTGTGTTTCCGTTCCAAATGTTTCTGTAAATTTAGAATATTTTATAAATGGGGTTTCTCATGCTTGTAATAATATTTGTAAATTCTCTGCAGGTATATTGATAAAAAAATGTTTTTTCTCAGAAATATTTGAAATCATAAAGTGTCAAATGTGTTCCCAATGAACACCAATATTTAGTACAATTTTAAAATAACTCATTAAGAACAAATCTGAAATAAAAACTATTTGATTAAAATCCAAAAGTATGTCATTGAGCTGTTTAAAGAAAATCTCCTGTTTCACTTCTTCAATAGATTAAATCTGTCTGAGATTTCAAAGTTAACAGAAGACTTTCAGAAATAAAGTTATAAAATATTTTGTTTTTTTCAATTTTTTAATGCTGAAATAAAGCAGACCTGTGAGTAAGTATCTGAAAGCTGCAAAGGATCATTTTACATCAGCAAAGCTTCCCCTTTTCCAAACACAGACTAAAGGGATAGGTTTTACAAAACCCTGGATTGGGATTTGAATTCTCAGGTGCATCATCTGACAGTCGTCTGCTTTGTATTGCAATATTTGCCCGCCATTAACATATATTCCCGTCTCGCTCTTATTATTTATCCCCCACGGTCTGCTCTCTGCGCTCTCTTCTGTCCCGACACTCCCAGGAGAGGGAGGTGCAGGCTCGGCGGCAGATGTTGGAGGAGGAGCGGAGGAGGCGAGAGGAGGCCGAGAGGAGGCTTCAGGACGAGTCGGCCCACAGGCGGAGGCTGGTGGAGGAGGAGGTGAAGATGAGAGAGAAACACTTCTCCCAGGTCAGTGGAGAAGTGGGAAGAGAAAAAGAGTGAGAAGATGGAGGTGTAGGAGAGGCTGGAGGGGGAAAGGATGAGAGGCGAGGCAATAAAAGGAGGCTGGCTCTGTAGGAAGATCAAAGATTGTCAAAGAAAGGAGAAGGACCGAGGGGAGGGGGGAGAGAGTGAGAGGAAAAACAAAAAGAAAAGAGGAGGGGTAGGGTGTGAAAAATAATATATACATGGAACATATACTGGGCTTTAATCATTACTGTGTTTACTAGCAGCAGTGATTATGGTGATACATGACAAATATCAAAATAAAACATAAAGCTAACATCAGAGTTTCTACCTACCCTCCAAAATGAGTGTCTCCCCTTATAAAAATGAGCTAAAAGCCCTAAAACAAATAAATATTTATATCAGCAGCAACATTTGTAATTAAAAAGGTAAAAGTTTGACTAAATGTATTGTATTGACAAACAAATAAAATAAATGTTTACAACTGATTTCAGCGAAATTGCTGGCACCCCTAACAATTACTATGATTAAATACTTTGTAAAGCACTTTTTGCCAATTTTTGACTTTCAGTTTTTGCTGGTGTATAGATTTGATATGATGCACTGGCCCATTTTTTTATTATCACTATCAAAACTGAAAAGACAGTAAGGACATTCAATTCAAGAAAAACACATGTGGGTTATTTGTCATGGTACCTGAAACGGCTAGAAGGACATTAGTTTTGCTCAAAGTGGGAAATATGTCACACCTGAGATGAGAGTGAGTCTGAGAAGTGAGATATGCTATTTGTCTTGCGGCTTACAGTACCCTTTAATAATAATATATATTCTGTCTATTTGTACATTCAAACATAAAAGGAAAATACTCGAAAGCAGAGATTTTACAGCACCATGTTTGCCACTAGTTTAAACAGATACAAGCCATAAAAAGAAACATACCATTATTAGTTTCGTGTAAAACTGTGATCTGTGAAGCTGTGGGCCTATTTATCCTGTATTTATAAAATAAACATTCTATTCACAAAATTATTAACAGTTACTTGATATATATCTAAAAAAATAATTTTGTTTTTCCACACTAAAAAATATACTCAATTTCAGAGTTGGACTTTTTTTTGTATTTACAACGAAAAATTATGCTACTGCAATGAAAGATGCGATTATTTGTAGGCTCTTTACACATCTCTACATAGGGCTTTGCACTAAATTTGAACAAATGATCCAATGATTGACTCAATTTAACAAAATTCCCACGGAAAATTTAGGGAAGTCTCTAAATTCAGCTATCAGGATCGCTAAGCACCGAGTGGTAAAACAACAACAATCAGGAATATTTAACAGTTTGTTCTGCAGTCTCACAGACCGGGCTGGACTGGGACAAAACAATCGGCCTGGGCATTTTTACAAAGGACCGGCCCATCAGGTATTATTAGTAGGAATGTCCCGATCTCAAGAACGGATTGGGCCAATATTTTCCTATTTTTCAATTATTGGAGAACGGCTATATTAGCTGACAAGTGGTGCAGATTTTTACCAAAGTACCTCCTAGTTACGTTTGACGGTGAATGCACAATAATTCAAACCTCCGTAGCAGTGCAGACAACTTCTATCTGGAGTTCAGTTTCCCCACAACGAGGACCGGATGGTGGCCAACTGCGGTCTCTCCTCCTCCTCCTCGACCCCTTTCACTCATCAACCTGCTGGCTTCCACCACTTGCTGTTATTGAAGTGAAATCTGGGGAAGCTCTGCCACAACCACCGCCAAAAACAATTTTGTTGTTTTTACACATTTGGCACCATCTGCCTCAAGGGCTTTTTTCTTTTTGGCTCTATTTTTTTTTCTCTGCGTCTCCTTTCTGTTTTTTGTTCTACATTTTTTTCTGTATTTAATATGATTGCTTTAATGAGAGCAGCATGGGGTAAGGGGCATCCTACCTCCTCGGCTGTAATTGGTCCAGCCTAGAGTCGATCACGACCGATTGGTCAATCCACCATCTTTCATAGTTTATACCCTTAAGGGGAGCCTATATCTTCTCCCCTTCTGGTCGGCCAATGGGTCCCCTGGCCAAAATAATAATGAATGGAAGTTAATGAAGTGATTAAAGTTATTTTTTTGGTCAGCTTTGTCCTACGTCCTGAATCACACAATTACCTCAATTTAAATGATAAGGAATGGTGTGCATTTCGACTGTTTTTGTCAAGTTATTTGGGATTTATTTGACTGTAAAAATTCAAAATTCAAATCCCTACAAATGAGAAGTCAGAAGTCGCATATATGACATCACACAGCAAACGTGAACTAGCTATGTTACGTTAAACACTCAGTGAGACTTTGTACTCATTCCAGCTGTCTGTTTCTCCCCAAAGCTGCTATTTTCCCACATGGTCAGCTTTATAGAGCTTTTTTCCCCATTCAATGCTCATTCCTTCATCCTTGAGGCTACAGCCCCTTGTGTCTTTCTTCTTCTGCAGTTGTAGTCTGCTAAGTCTTTTAACACAAAACCTAAAGTAACTTTTGCTTCCGTTCGAGAATATGCGTTTTTTCTGCATCAAAATGTGTCTTTAAAATTCACGGACGTCATATGTTTGATCCACGGTGCATTTCAATCGGGACCAGAAATAACTTTTATCGTTCTATTGACTCTCATTACATTTTTTTGGCAGTAGGGGACCCATGGACTGGAAGTAGAAGGTCGTGACTTAGGCTCCCCATGAGAAAAACAAAAAAACACTGCCTTGCCCACCTTGCCCTGTGACAAGTCCAGCGGTGCTCACAGATATTTCATTTGGTAGTGATTAAATAAATGTTCAATTATAGTCAATATCCCAAAGGTTCAAATCATCTGATGATATTCATATCTTCATAGTCCTATAGAATATACTATGTTTATTTATTTGTAGTATTATCCTGAAAGAGTCCTTCAACAGACAGACATGGCCTCTCATGTTGTCCGTGAGAGTTCGCAGTGACTGCTCTGTCGGTCCATATTGCCCCCACACAGCTACGTTAGTATTGGAGATTGATCTGGCTCCACTTCCTTAAATCTCTAGGATGAGGAAAACACATTGATTTGTTGTTTGAATTATGAGATGGCTGTTTCCTGCGGCGAAGGAGATGTCTACAACAACAGCACACAAACAGAGAAAGAGGAGACGTAAGGCTGATCCAGATAGTCCGACTTTATCTGTCTAAACAACAATAACATCTACCGCTATATGTTTCAAAAATGTTTTGAAATGTTTATCTGTTCATAGAATTTCCTCTGAATGCCTAATGATAGCTTTAAATGATTTTATCCACTGTTTATGCTGTTTAGAGCCCTTTCCTGGTTACAATGATGAAGTGTCATCATAAAAAGACAACAGTGTAACCTTTAAACTTGCAGCCTAAACTAAAACTGATCTTTTAGAAGTCAGAAACATTCAATCAGTCAGCTTCTTTTCTGAATAAACATCAGTAAAAACCAAAACGGTCATATTTTGGATCTTTTCACTGTTCAGTTATCAACATAAACACGATGTGATGTTTCCCTCTCACAGGCCCGTCCAATGACGCGCTATCTGCCAAACCGTAAGGAGGAGTTTGACCTGCGGGCCCACGTGGAGTCGTGCGGCCATTGCATAGACACCTGCCCTTTCGTCATCCTCACAGAGAAAATGTGCAAAGGCCACCTGGTGAAGATGGGAGGCAAAATCAAATCATGGAAGAAACGCTGGTTCGTTTTTGACCGTCTCAAGAGAAACTTCTGCTATTACATCGGTGAGGATGAATTGAGCAGGATCTCTGTGTGAATACAAACACAAGTACATATACAGTAGCTATCCAGATACACCTCTTAGAATTTCTAACTTCCTGTCCCTTTATTATGAAAACAGTCAACATATTTTATTTGGATCTTATGTGAAACATGTACACGGATCAGCAGGTAATTAATATAGTAGTAGAAGAGAAATGTGTTATTTAATATAACAATCTTTTAAATGTTGCCCTCAAACACAGCTGTCTAACTTATGAGCTGGTGAAGTGAAATGATACACAATCACTTACTTAACGTATAATTTGGAAAGATAAATTGGAGGGCAAAAAAATAAAAGCTGGGCTCCCATTCCTTGGAATATATCATTACTGTACAATTATCATGCATTGAAGGACTAGAAAATAGCCCGGGGTCATACAAATCAGTTTTCTTTCATTTATAATGTTAAATTTAGGCTTTAGGTGTGAAGCTGACGTGAAGATGTGTCAAGGTAACGGAAGTAACCTTTAAACCTGAAGTAAAAACACGTCTTAGAGATCAGACATATGCTTTATGTCATTCCAGCAGTAAAATTAAAAACATGGGAAGTTATCCATAACCCTTTTCACTTCTAGGGTAAAAGTAATCTTCTAATTTTACCAACATGTTTCTTCTCACTTGAAAGCAATACTGTAGAATTATTTTTGTGACCCAGCCACGAAGAGGCCACCCAACCTTAAAGACTTTGGGCTCATCGCCAAAGATAAAATACAAGTTGGATCATGTAAAATTAAAGCAGATTTATGAAGATTTCTATTGCTGTAATGCTTACAAAGATTTTTATTTGATTATTTAGATTGGAATCCATATTTTTGAAGTGCCATTTGTATTAAAATGTACATAGCAGAGATATTAGGATAAGTAAAAAATGTTTTTCAAATCTAATACTCTTCTGCATTGTTTTTTTATTATTTATAATTAGAGAAGCAAAATTTTTGGTTTAATGAAAAAATATTTAAATCTAAATGTGCTATGAATAGTTTTGGCCTTTTGTAAAACCTACTCGACGTAAGCTATGAAGTTCTTGATTTGAGACTTTGTGCTCTGGTGCGGAATTCTATTGAACACAGTGAATTAAGGAGTTTTGTGTGGATTTGGTTAGAAAACTTTGCTAATGTGAGTTTAATTTAACTTTTTAAACTGTTCTTGTGCAATTATTTTGAAAACAACTGAAAAACTCTGAACTTTGCAATGAGGGGTTGAAAAATGTAGGAGCAAGTGCAGGATCTGACCTAAAATAACTGTGGCACATTCTGAGAGAAGTTAAGATGAAGCTGCCCATACAGGAATCATGAAGCAGTTGCTTGATGAAAAGCTTTTGAAACAAACTTTTGAGGCAATATTATTCATCATGGTTAACACAGGAGAACACTACGTTTGTCCTTAGATCTATAGTGTTTATGGTCTTAGTGGAATACAGTCAACAAGTGGAGAGGACATGGCACCAAATGATAAAACTTCCATCAAGTATTTTATAAGAGTACAAACAAGAAACTGTCTCTGCTGGCAGTAACCTCAGTGTGAACCTAATGACACCTTAACGAGATCTGCAAGATTTGGTGCAAAACCTCATTACGTTTACATGCAGCCAATATTCGGGTTATGGACGGGTTAAGGTCACTATTCATGTTTCTGAAACATTTGGAATAACCAGTTTACATGTGTGAGCAGAGAGAGTTGCTTCTGTATACATGGAATTTTTCATGCCAGACAAGAAGCTTCTCTACTCAAAAGACCAAGAACCCTTGCAAATAGAACATCATTGTTGCTTTTGATGGGGATACACTGATACGTGTTTACATGAGCAAATATTAGAAAAAAGGCGTACTCAAAGATGAAAATTTTTAAATCGTGAATATGAGCATACTTGTTTTTTATCCTTTGTTTACATGGCCGTGCATAACCGGGTTATTGCTAATATTCCGGTTTTGAACGGATTATATGCTTGATGTAAACGTATTCGCTGACAACAGATGCAACTGCTATAGATAAAGCTGCTTCTCTTCTTATGTATCAAACATTTTATTTTATTTCAATTCATGAAACTCTAAATTTGGTAATACAGGAAAGCAGATAGATTATCCAAATGTATAGCAGAACAAAAATTGCACGTGTCTCCATTAAAGGTAACATCTTTCCAGGATAAAGTCATTAAAAATCCTCTGGCTTTCAAGGCCTAAACATTTTATGCTCCAATAAAATAACATTTTGCTTTCTGCATTTACAAAATAAATCACTGCCCGACTCAATATTAGTTAGGATATACTCCATATCAACCATGCAGTTTAATTTCCTTCAAGCTTATTTGTATTGACTTAACCAGTAAACTTTCTTTTAAAGATTCTTGCTCTGGGCCTAGACCTGTCCTATTCAGTTCACCAGAAAAATTGCACTGCTTCTCCTCTGACGATTCTCAGATTAGATATTCGCTCAATCCCTTCTTGCTAATTACTGGTCATCTCAAAACAATTAAGACGATTTAGTGCAGAGTTTTCCTGCTCTCTTTTTTGTTCACAATTAAGTCAGAGTGTCCGTCAGCATCTGACACAAAAGCGTTTTTTTCTGAATAATTCACAAACATGTTCTGAAGCATTATTTTATAATCAATTTCAAAACAGAATCCAAGCGCATTTCCATTCCTGACACCACTGCTCCCTTTGCTCCTCTCTCCATTCACTTGCCTAGCCCTTTCACCCGCTCACTCCTGACGAAGATGATGGTGATGACGGTGATGAAACAAGATGCAATAGTTTCTCTGGATGTGTTTTTCTCGGGGTGGAGGCTAGCTCCTGGCTTGTTCGTAACTAATAAAACGAAACTCACATTTCAAAAACATTTATCTCATTACTAGGCAGATCTGACTTATGAAGAAGGGAAAGGGGAAAAAAACAACAAAAAAACTGCGGAGGGCATCTAAAAAAGACTGCCGTTAATTGTTAGAGGATGTTTCTATCTCCATTCTTTCGGGAGAGTCAAAGACACAACCACTGATTATTTGGATGAGACAAATCCAAAGGCAGAATTTCTCTGAAGGAATCTCAGAAATGTATCTTTAGGTTTAAAAGCCCAGAAACCACAGAAGGCCATCAGGTCAGTGATGAGCATTCTGTGAGGTTTCACTAGAACAGAACTCTCCAAACTCTTCAGCGTGGAGCAACTGTGTTTAAAACCTGAGGGACAAAGAACAGAGATGGGACATCTGACAGAACCTTTGACCTGCTCTAAGCTCATTTTTCAGCCAAAACATCAAATATGATGCCCAAAAGTCGAGCTCCTTTTTAACATTGACGCCTATTATCAACCTCGCCAGCAGATAGAAGGCACAAAGAGAGAGAAAGGGAAGAAATGCAGACAATCCAGAAAGTACAACTGAAGAAAACAAGTCAGATTAATAGGATGGTAAAGACTTGAGGCATAGCTGGAAATAGACTCACACTTCTAATTAACTTTTGCTCTGAAAAACTTCTGCTTATACCTATTCATGGATCACACGCTGCTGGGGAAAATACTTTTATTTCTGTTTGTGTGTCCATCCTCGTCATCTTAATTTAACTTGCAGTTTTGACGTATTTACAGTACAGTAAAGCCTAAAACTGCTCCAAACCCTGGCAGACTTAGATTTTAAATTATTTTCATTCAAGCTATTAAAAGTAGACAGGAATATCTAAAATGTTTTTAAAATGTAGAACTATTAATTTTGAGAAAATAAATCTGTCTGTCTTTATATTTAATTTAAAATATATATATATGTTAAAAATCACATATACCTCCCCTAATATTCAAGGGAAAAATCTTTAATAATAATTGCTGAGCAGATTTTTGCATGTTTTTACGATATTTTGTTGATTGATTTTTGATGATGAGCTCACCCTATGTGGCTCCGTCCCCAGATGCTCTATCAGATTCATGTTGGGACTCTTGTTGAACCGCTCCAAAATGTTAACATTCCAGGGAGACAAAAAAAATTGGAATAAAAAAGTTAGTTTAGAATAAAAGAATATAATAGAATTTTAGTTTATGAATAATTTTGGTCTTAAGTGTAGGAGAATTCAGGGGAAAATGACATACTGCAGATCTCATTAAGGTAATGCAGTTGAACTGGAAAAAGGAATTCCTATTCTTTACATATGTCTCTTGTTACCTCAATTTATTTATATCTGATAGAATAGCTTCAGATGAAAAAGAGTTATTATTTCAGAATACAAAAAGAAAAAAATATGGGTAAATCAATCAGAAACACGAGACTTCAGAAGTTTTTGTCCCATATTAAATAATCTGTTCTTTGATGCGTTATCTTTGCAGTCTTACTTAAATGTACATCTTTTTAATTTTCTTTCCCTTATTGATATTTCTGTGCCTGTTTTAAAGTTGAAGGTATTAGTAAATTTGTACTTTTCTCAGCAGGTAAAATGAAACACTTCCCTGTCCTTCTTTACCAAAACACAGTTTCTTCTCAACGCCCGCTGATTCTCCTGTTTGGAGTTCGGTCTGGCAGAGGTCTTGCATCAGTGCAACAAGATGAAATGTAATGTAACTTAATATATTTATTTTCTTTTTCTCCTCACAGACAAGCATGAGACCAAGCTGAAAGGGCTCATTTACTTTCAGGCGATTGAAGAGGTTTACTATGATCATCTACGCAGCGCCGCTAAGGTAAACCCTCCTTTATCATGAAGACTTTTTAAATTCAGACATTTTGCATGGACTTTTATTTCTTTGGATATTCAACAATTTGTGAAAGGGTGAAAATGAGGCCGGAAAAATTCAAAAAAGTTTTTTTTAAATCTTTTTTTAGGTTGAGGAATAAAACTTCCTGTCAAAAAAAAACAAATGTATTTGATAAGCTTTTAAATATACACTAATCTAGCCAAAAAAGGGGCAAATTGTTTTTCAGTCAAACAGACTCCTTCATGCTACACACAGCTGGACAAACAGACACATTTACTGGCAACTCTGGTAAAGATGTGTTAAAGATAATGTAAAATCATAAAAAAATGAATGAATTCATCCAACTGGGTAGAAATAATGTTACTTTAGGATTTTTTTAAAATAAAATCATTGGTTGCATAAATATACTTAACAATACTATAAAAACAAATGTAACCGAAGATGTTTATATTCAATCACAAGCTTAAAAATATGGACTTACTAAACTCTGCTGAGGCTTTACCTGGAACTGTGTGGACTGGTCAGGTGAGATCCAGGTTGAGCTTTGCAGCAACAAACACATCATGGGTTTGGTGTGAAACAAACAAAAAAAAAATATGTGAAAAAGCCCCTCATGCCTACTGAAAAACATTAAGGAGGTTATGTGATTCTGTGAGCCTGCTTTTTTTCCAACAGCTTTGGAAACATTGTTACACTGCATCATATTTTAGTAAAATAAACATGATCAACTTTTACAAAAATCAGTTAAACTCTAAGTGTACGTTTTCAAATAGGTCAAACTAGACCTTTTAGTAGATTTAATGATCCAAAATAAATTGCCAAGTGAAAACAGAAATGGCTTACCAGACACAAAAATCATTGTTCTTCCATGGCCATTTCAGTCCTTAGACCTTAATCCTGTAGGAAATCTGTGAAGCGGCATCAAGGAAGATTCTGGCATGAATAGTCAAATATTCAAACAGTATAGGATAAAAAGACTGAGGGCTGTCCCATAAGTTTAGTGATTTTGTCATGAACAATTGCTTCTCAATGTTGAATTTTTTCTTTCTTTCACTGAATAGATTAACTCAGCATAAATGTTTTTTTTTATTTTATTTTTTTAACATTCCTGATGTGATAAATTATTTTAAAAGCCTTTCAAACATATTTAAAAGGCTTCAAAATATGTGTCCGTGTCTGTATAAAACAAATGTTCTGGATGGAAAAATAAATAGGTGTTGTTTCAGTTAGATTTATTAAAATAAAATCTCCGCTTTCTATCATCCAGAGTCCCAATCCAGCCCTGACCTTCTGTGTGAAAACTCACGATCGGCTTTACTACATGGTGGCCCCCTCTCCTGAAGCCATGAGGATCTGGATGGACGTTATAGTTACAGGAGCGGAGGGCTACACACAGTTTATGAGCTGAGAAATGGACGAGAGGATGATAATGATCATGAGGGGTAATGAAGGAAGCAATTGGACACCTGCGGGCTGAACTGATCTGCTTCCCTCTGGAGCTGAATAGGATGGATTATAGGTGTGGAGCGGTGAGGACGTCTGAAGAGAGAGAATAACCTCATGACACCTTAAACTGAATGAGGGCTCAGTCCTGATAGAGGTGCATTTTAATGAAATTGAACGGGGTTTTCTGCTCAGCGCTCAGAGTTTGAGTCATTTTTAAATGTGCTTTAAAAAAAATTCAGGAGGAACAATTTTCAAGATCTCTTCATTTTGTTTTATTTTTTAAACCTCTTTTTAAAACTGTTTACACTTTTAAAGCTAAAATAAGCATGCAGTATTATCTCCCTAACCTTTTTTATAGATTTTAAAGTTTTCTCCAGATGCAGACAAAATTTAATATTTAAAAACACTAACCCTCTAGAAACCTTTCTATAGCATCTCAGTAGAGTAATGTATGTTAAAAAGCAAGTATACCTTTATTTGGTGCCAAATCTAAATATACAATGAATGATTTTTACATGATTTTTGTTAATATCTGTATTTATATATTGTTCCCAAAGCTTTTTATCCAGGTACATAACAGAAGGATAATTTTTTTCTTTATAGAAAAATGTCAAATACTTCTCTTAAAATGTATTATTAAGATATCTAAAATCCACGTTAAACATGAATAAAAGAATCTATATAGCAGATTCTTTTGGTTTTGTGTGATTAATGATGACTTGTTGGTGCTTGTCTTCTTTTTTATTATTTAGCATCCTATCCTTGCACCTTAGCCAAATTATATGGTGGGAATGGTCACCCTAGAGTGCAGGGCAGAAAATAGGTTATTCATTGTTCTGTATTGTTATCTATGTAGTTCAGGCTGGATAATGGGTCATGCCACAACAGTTTTAAAGAGAGAAAAATACCAAGACAGAAAATACATCTGATAACAGAATGTCTACATTGTCACCAAATTATAGCTTTTATCCTTTCACAAGTCAAACTAGTGCTTGAAAAAAGTTATGTTTGCATTTACTAAGGTTTTTTATTGTTGTTTACAGTTCTTTAAAGATATGAATTGTTTAAGTGTACCAAAAACAAAATCACGTTTTTTACAGCGCTGCACGTTTCAGATTCCCACTTTGAGCAGGGGATTTAGGGGTCAGGGAATTGACGGTGGCGAGAAAAAAACCACAGAGCAATAATAATAACAATAATGTTATTAAATCACAAAAATGTAACAAGACGCAAAGTGTCTCTGCCCCTGCAGCCACATCAGTAGCAAATGAGACGTGATTTAAACTAAACAAGTTACAACCCTTTTCTTCCTTTCTTCATTAGCGACTACACAAACATAAGTGGTTTGTTCTGTTAATTGGCTCATTAACTTTTATTTTTATACAGCAGGTGGAGCAGATCTACTCAAATCAGACCAACATGTTTTTAATTTGGGATTGGTGAGGAGGGGTAATTAATTACATGACTTGTCAGCACTAGGTGAGCTACATAAAAATAATGAAAAGAGAAAATGAAATTACATGCAACATGCATGATTCAACTTGGAGAAATCTGAACTCCACACATGCAGCACAACATACTTCTTATCTTCTCATAAAGTGTGCCCCCTCCTCTGCACCTATTTAAATCGCTTCTGCGATATGACAAAAATAGGCGGCTGAGGAGTTTTGAAAATAATAAATGACTGGACTGTATGATTAATTCACCTACAGTAATCGGAGAAATATTTTGCAGATCTGTAGTTAATCATGAAACCACACCTTACTCCTGACAGATGATGATTAGATTCAGCACTTGAAATGTTAATCCTCTATTCCCTTAGTTGAAGTGAAAACATGTTGTGTAATATTTATGAAAATGAGCCGTGCAGGTGATAATACACACAGTCTGCGACCTCGTGTGGATTTGCATTTCTCTGACCTTGAGAGATTTCCACACATCAGTGTATGTCTGAGCCTCCAGTGAGCCCGGCCGCATAGTAAACAGATCTTTAAGAGGGCAATGTGAGCTCATTACCGCGGCGATGAGCATGAGTGACATCTAACCTTATTGTTGACGAAATATTAATGAGCCCAGGGTGATCTCCTCTCTCTTTCATGTGAGCAGTCCGGCCTTTGCCCCCCCGCCACCCCCCAGGCCTTCCGGTTCACATAAGACAGGCTGTAAATCAGTGAAGCTCTTGTGTGAGTTTGTCATCCATTAATGGGAAATATTAGGCTTGTCTAAAAACAGCCCTTAAAAATGTTGTGATCAAACGGAGATGTCCCGCCAGCACAGACAGAAAGTTTACAGTAGTTTCCTGTCAAAGGCTTCTGCTCCCACCGCATTCACAGCGTGCGCTTCCGATTTATGCTTTTATGAATCCAGTTGAGTTCAGATTAATTTAGGAGATTAAAGGGGAGCATTTCTGCGGCCCATCCCTAAACACGCCTTCTTTTCCCTGAAACGCAAAGGCAGACATCACAGATCAAAGCAGGTTTCACTAAATACATCAGAGCTCACCTCCTGATGTTTCCTGTTTTAAACAAATCACTCCTGGTATGGAATGTAAACAGGCAGAATTATAATGCAGTAGTTGTAAATTTAATCATGGCGTTTCAGTTTTTATGGCAAGAACCACAATACTTAATAAAAAATATCTTTAAGGGAGAGAAGGGACGACAATAAAGCCAACAAGGGCCTGAATAATATGTAAGTGTAACCCGCTACTGCTCATTATTATTCAGATATGAATCACAACCAAAGCATAGTAAAATACTTTGGATACATTTTCATTCATCTTTTACTTCTTTGCATTTTGTCACTAAAACTGCAAACTTTCATTGATATTTTTTATGTGTGTTATGTTACGTGTTTTCTGTTACACAACGTTTTGCATGTAAGGCCAAAAAGTTCCGATTTCTTTTGCTATTGTTGAAGAATTGCTTGAATTGACTTCAAAACGGCGGCATGTGTCCGACAGAAAAAAAAACTCTGCCTGAACATATCATGTGTCTCAGAAAAGTTATAGTATGACCAGCGTAAAACTCTGTAAAGAGACAAAACAAAGCTCTAACACAACTCTGACTGCCATGCAAGCGTACCAAATAATCCCAAAGGACACTGATGTTCATCATTTAAATGGTTTTTTGTCACAAACTGCAATGAAACTGGCTCGCAGAAAGCCTGCCGCCTGAATGTGTGTCAGCTGTAAAGCTCAAAGGTGATAGACGCTGAGCCTCTGGGGTTTTAATTGCTCTGTACCACTGAATCACACACTCTGAGTGCTGTAAATAAGATGGGTGGACCTTCTTGGATTTTATGCCCCACTAACTTTATATCTAATATTTTTTTAATGTCGTCGTTCCTTTTCTCCTTCATCCTATCTGCAACACTTTTTTTTTTTTTTTACACCTTTGCATATCGCATAATGTGACAATTCCTAGCTGCTGAAAAGTTATATCGAACGCCACTTTTAGGAGTTTACTGTATCGTGCCAGACCAACAAAAGTTGAGTTGATAAGAGCAAATGATATCCTACGGGATCCCAAAGAAGGACATAACAGTTTTTTTTGCATCATACACCTCTAATTTACCATCACGTCCTCGAGGATCAGTACATAAACATAACCCTCCAAGTCGCTGCTTTTGTCATGGCTCAATGCCAAAAGAGGTTAGTCTTGTTTTAAAATTCATGAAGGAAAATTAAATTGTCACCTTGTCGAAAATTGATTACCTGGTTTCCTGCCAAACACACAAACATATAAGCAATCACTCGACTGAACACAAGCGGAAACATCCCCAAATCCCCTCTGAGGGGGGCTTCCATTCACAAGTAGTAACTGAACTACATGTTTTCTTCATGTGTTCAAAGAGGGGCAAAAGTTGAGGACAATAAATTCTGAGAGAGATGATGATGAAATGATGCTGTAACCCTCACTAACGTGCCATACATGCACTTGGCATGCAAGCTTAGACTTTTCTAACTTCTCAGCTCATGCACAATATTCAATTAGCCAGAGCATCAGTTATGGAAGACTTCTGTGTAAGTATCTTAAACACATTTGAGGACCAGTTTGATCTAATGTCGTCTATACTGTCTGAACTGATTGGTTGACTTCGGTTTTAAAGTTTCAGTGACTTGAAAAATATTTTTATCCATTCTCTCAGCTCTTTAAGCATGTGTATTTTCTAAATATGACAAAAATAAATTGTTCTTCACAGTGGTGACAACAGAGAAAAGCAGCAATCCTATCATGAGCAGCACCTTGGCTATCTTTCATGACGCACAAACAGGAAGCTCTCAGTGGGCCAATTAATACCAACAGAGATAGCAGTCAGCGAATTTCCTGTGAGACCTGCCAACTTCACCAGCTACTGCTATCTCAATCTGGTTTCCATTACGACCACTTTATCTGGATTGCATCAGGTTGCCTTGCTACAAATCTCTCCAACTGCTTCTTATAGAGCAGGTGCAACATTTTAGCCTGAATAGTTTTTCTTGTACAAGAAGTGCGCTTGAAAAATCATCTAAACTGTGCAAATACAGAATTCAAAAAAGTATTTGCCCCATAACAGATTTTTTTTTCTATTTTTCGTCTTTCATGACGCTTTAATATTTCAGATCATAGGGCAGGTTTCAGCATGAGTAATTACAAACAGCAGTTTTCATACACTTATTTTATTCATTCGAGAGAAAAGGCTGTCAAGACCAGCATGCCATTTTGCAAAAATCTATGTGTCCCTAATAACTGGTCTGGCCAACAATTGCGTTCAAATGTTTGTGATAACTGACAATGAGAATGTTAAGGCTTTTTGTTCCACTCTCCTTTCCCAATTTGTTTTAAGTAAAATTTCAAGCACAAAAACCTTCACAACCCCATTAAGACTCAGCCGCTCCAATACTTTTATTTTCTTTTGTTTCACCTATTTAGATGTGGACTTCCTGATGTGCTTTGTTGCATAACTTAAGTGCATTTCGAAGTTAAGGTGTCAAACTTATGGCCAGTCATTCTATTTAAACACATGGTTCAAGTCCTAACGAAGCAAAGCAGTTCCAAATCCTCACATCTTGACTGTTTGTTTTGGCAAATGTGAGAATGGTGTATGTTTTATTGTTTGATTTTTGTTGTGTAGTGGTTTTTGGCCTATCCCAAGGAAGCCTATGTTGTCCAGTCTCTTTTGTTAAATCATGAACACTTACCCTAACAAAGGAAAGCAAGGTCTCTGACGGTTTGAGTTAACTCTTAATCCTTGATAAATCAAATCCTTTTCAGATAAATAGGCTTTGCTTTAATTTACTCGGGTTGTTTTAGTCCACTATTAATAATTGCTTTATTATTTGAAATCTGTAATTATGATTTAAAAAAGCAACAAAAAAATCTATAATGGAGCAAACAGTTTTTTCACAACTATGTACATTAAGGGTTTTCACTTTGAGCACAAACAGCTCCATTGTCAAGACAATGTCATTATCAGAGCAGCAAGCTTCCCAGTGGACAAATTGTTTACAGGCCTATCAATCTGTCACTTGAACAGAACTGTAAATAAACCTATTGATCCTGGCAGACAGCTAATGTTGAAGAAGTGCAACTCAGCAAATGGGCTGGAGGAATGGCTGGACGGAGATGGCTGGTGTTATAGAGATGATCTGAGGGAAGAACAGTAGGTAAGGAGGGAAACGAGAAAGAGAGAGAGATGCAAATCCCATGGCAACAGCAACCAGAAAACAAGTCTAAAATAGGGGCAGTGTCCGCTATTGCTATAGCAACAGAAGAACAGCATACACTCAGCTTTGGGATTTGCTGAGAGGAGAAAAACAAAGCTTTCTAAGATAATTATTATTGATGTACCTTGTCAGTCACTTTGTGGACTGTATCTCAAAGATTTAACAAGAAAAAAAAAAGCTTTTCAGGCTGTATTTGGATAACAATTTATAATCTTGAACAATTAATGTCTTATTCATTGACGTTCTGTCATTTATTAAAATAAATTGTTTGTAAAGCAATGAGCTAGATAGAATTAATCCAACTTCAACATACATAAAGACATAAATTATTTAGGTCATAATCATGTTATCATAATTGGAATTATAACGGTAAAAACTATTTAAAAATATATAATCAGGCAGTTTAACGTGATTTTACCAATAGATGTTTCTTTTATTTAAAATACAACCTCAAAATTTAAAGCTGTAACCTAAAGTGCAGCTTCTTGTTAGGTTGGAAAAGTGCTGTACCTGTCGCCACACCCGGTTTGTTTACATGAAACATGTGCACCGTCTGCACTGCAGGGGGAGAAAAAGATAACGCTGTGAAGTTTCGCCTTGCCTACCACTATCCAATCATATTTCGCAGCGCCTCAATTCGAGCCAATAAGAGAGCGGCAGTAGGACCTTCAACAACCAATTACATTGAGCAAAGACCACTGATGCAACGAACCTGCAACAGCCTCCTATTCAACAGAAAACGAGACAAAATAGTCGATTTACAACAAAATAACGTGGTTTGTGGTAAATTAAATTCTATGTCCATTCTGGAAATAAGCTGTTTAAGTTGCTGACTATGAACATTAGCACCCCGTTGAGCTTAGAAACGAACGGTCCTCGCTTATCTTCAAAAACACCGCATTAACTGAATTTCCCGAACGTTTCATGGTTTCATAGCAACGGCACAAAAGGACATTCACGTAAGAAATTGTGAATGCCTCTAACATAACTTCACTGAGAATGTTGGGAGCTTAACTTTTGAAACAAGCTATCAATAACAGCTGACAGTGAGAGAGTGGGCCGTTCTTCGGCGGAGGAAGGGAGGGAGTGGGCGGAGTGATCTACAGAGAACAACAACAACACGTTCTAGCCCGGTGACGCAGTCGGTTGCTAGGTGTGAATGAACTGATGCTTTGTCTCGGTCAGACGGCTCCTCAGTTTACAGGTCGACCACAACAAAGCAGCATCTTGTCCTCTCTTATTTTGCGTCGTCCCGGGTTATTCGGAGCTAAACATGGCTCTTTAAGTTCTTGCTGACGTCGCCGGACCCGAAAAGAAGTCGTGCTTTGCTTTAGCAACGCACCCCAAGTGCTCTACACTTTTCACGCAAGAATGGAGTAAGTCAAACTCTTCTGCTTCTTTTGTTCTTGTAGCGGACCATTGGATGTCATTGACCTGTTTACTTTCCACTTTGTTTGAGCATCTCTGTATTAATTTCTAGCTAATTGTTCGACCATTAGTTGCCGTTTATGAGTGGATACTTAAGTAATTATTCTGTTATTCTGTTACGCTTTACAATGCTTGTAAATAGTTCGAAAAACTTGTAATTACGTGCATCCAGCCCTTTAGATGTATTGTAAAAATATATAAATATATATATGCTCACATATTCAGTTGTTCTGCTTTTTTTTTTTTCTTATTTGACGTTATTTTTCCAGTTATTGGGTTAGGTTGCTAAATAATACAGGAAATATAATGAAGCCCCGGAGACTGGCTATAAATTGTCATTGTTGTAATCCGAACCTCTTAAGTGATCAAGCAGAGGATTCATTTAAAATGAACCTGGGTTGGAAGCAGCGGATCTGCATTAATCCCATTTAACCACCAGGGTGCTTCTCACTTGAGACACATGGTTACTGTGGAGTTTCTACATCAACAGTTGAGCCCATGACAGCCCCACTGGAAGGTCCCACGTGTTTTCAGATGTGTACTGTGCTTGTGCTTTGATAAAAGTCAGAAGCAGATAATTATGTGTCACTTTTTGCTATTAATGTAATAGTTTGCATCTTGGATAGTGTTTTTTTCCCTTTAAAATTAAGGGCATTTGCATGCAATTTCCTCTGATTTGTAGCAAAGTTCTTTACAACCATCCCTCATCCATCATTTTGTCGATATTACTTGCAGAGGGGAAACACTTTGTTTCATCGGTTATTCCACGGTTTGATTGAACAATCCGGATTTGTTTTCAAAGTTGCACGTCTTTTTCTGATCCCCCGCCTCCACTTGTTCCTGCAGGTTTCATTATGCTCACCCTGCCCTGGTCTCTGCGGCCCATCTGTCAGACCCCGCTCGCTCTCAGCGTGTGCTCGGACTCGGACTAAATCAAGGCGTCAACAGGCAAAATGATGGCAACATCAGCCCATGTTTGGAGGACTCTTCGTGTCTGCCCGGCAGACCCCCTCGCTCTCTCTCACCCACAGGCTAACCACAGCCAATCACAGGGGTGCAGGGGGGAGGTGTCAGAGGAGAGCCCACATTTAATTGGTGAGTGACTGCGAGTGCGTTTTTTTTTATATTTTTCCCCATTTCAGGTGGGCTCGGCACTGCAGCACATTCGTCCTTCTCGAACAGTAAGTAAAAAACTAGCTACGACTGTTTTGTCGATATTGGAGCAACTTCAGGAAAATTTCACTGCATTCACGACCGTCGATTAACTTATGCCTGCACTGCTAATTGATTATTTTAACTTTTTCTTTCTCTTAGCGCTGACATTTTGTGCATCTGACAGAACATTTTTCTCCTCCTCTCTAGGTGATGGTCTCACTGACTGGATGACGGAAGAAGTGGATTTCTCCTCGTACCTCCCAAATCCTCCTTCCCCTCCCTCCTCCACCAATGCCTCCCTTCCCCCTTCACCCCTTCAGAATGATATCCAGGTTCCCTCTGACTTGGAGGTCATGACCTCTCTGCTGCAGGAGGAACTTGCCCAGTTGGAAGACTACTTCCTGTCTGAGCCACTGCCAGAGAAAGGGCAGAGGCTGGGAAAATGCGACAGGGGTCAACTGCCGGTGGGTCCTCAGCCTTTCAGTCAACTGCCATACGCCTCGTACTCTGCGTCCACCCAATCGGAGTCCAACCCCCTTCTTGTTACCTTGGCAACCGGGGAGCTGGACCTGCTAGGCATCTGTGGTGGGCCCATAGGGCGAGCCAAAATTCCTAGACATGCCCCGTACAGCTGCAGTCGCCCCAGTGGGTGTGGTAGGAAAAGAGTCTTGGAGGGTGTGAGGTTCAGCGAAGGCTACGAAAACAGTGCGTTGGGTTCCAAAGGAAGCAACTCAGGGAACTCTGCTGTGGCCCTAACGAGTGATTATGGTTCTGTAGAGCAAGAGCAGCTGGTAGGTAAAAGCTACTGCCTGGGAAACGCAATCGAGGTCAGGCGATGTGCCGGCTTATCCAAAGACGAGAAAAATTGCTGTTTTACCCAAGATGTGATGGGTGCCGCCAAGGTCGTCGGTGGTGGATTTGGCTTTGGCGGAACACCGGACGCTCCTCCGAAGAAAGAGGATGTGATGATGTATAGCATGAGGGAGGTCAGCGGAAGCGCCACTAACAACGAGGTCCTCGGCAGCATTAAGACCAGCCTGGAGGTGACAAAGGCCACCGTGTCTTGGAAGGCCGACAGCGGTGAAAGCTGCTACGTTCCAGCGGCGCCTCAGTCCGAGGCCTATAGCAGCTTCTTGGGGAACATCAACGAACAGGTCAAAACGGAGAGTCTGCAGATGCTACAGCCTGAATTACATTGTAATTACCTGGAGGATCAGGCCCAAGAATGCTTTCTGATGGCGAGGGAGAGTCTGAACCTGGACACCTCAGGGCACAGGCAGACGTGCAGACTGAGAGAAGACCACTGTGCTGTGAAATATGAAGTAGACATCATTCCACACGAAGGCGGGGAGCGAAAGCAAAAGAAGAGAGATCAGAACAAAACCGCCGCTCATAGGTAAATCCTCATTCCTACTCAATGTCTTAAAAAAAATCAGCAAAGTTTTGACTTGACTTAAAAAACAATCCAACGTCTTTTTGCTTGACTTAGGTATCGGCAGCGAAAAAGGGCGGAGCTAGATTCTTTGGAGGAGCAGCTGCACTGCCTGGAGGGGAGGAACCGCGAGTTGCGAGACAAGGCAGAGTCCGTGGAACGCGAAATCCAGTACGTTAAAGACCTGCTGATCGAAGTTTACAAGGCACGTAGCCAAAGGCTCAAGCAGGACACGACATCGTAGCGCCGCACCACTGCAAGTACACTCAGACCCGGGCAAAGCCGAGAAAATGTGCAACTGTCATTTGTTTTTCTCGTGAACCGAATGTTTCATGTTGTTTATTTATTTTTTATTTATTTGTTGGTGTTGTTTTTAAGATGCGGGGGCCACAGCATGCTTTTGCGGATGTGTATTGTTTTCAGAAATTTAAATCAGTACTTTCTTATTTGCTTTTGGCACTGAAATCACCTGAGCCTTCACTGTGGCGCTGCAATGCTTTACCTGACAATCATCTTTAACAGATCTTCCTCTTTCTCTGAATCTGCTGAATAAATTAGGGTCGTTTCGTGGGTTGTTATATCATTTAAACATCAGGTTATGTAATTGCCTTACCTTAAAATTGATGTCAGCAATATAATCTAATGAGTCTTTTTCCCCTATTTAATTGATACTTTTGAAACAAATTTGCAGTTAGATTTGTGGAAGTAGATGGCTTAGTCATTGTGTTTTGGTTACATATTTCAGCTTTAACAAAGTCAAGCTTCTTTTTTTGAGTCAGAATTTTTTTTTCTTCAACAAACTTGCATTGTAATTTCAGAATATTTCAAACTGTTAAGTTTTTTAATTGAAACATCTGCACTCAATATGATTATTTCTTGTTGAAATATTACTTCAGATATTTTTATCGACTCCAGTCTTAATGTAGCTCTAAGTTCATAATATTTGGAACTATTTGATTTCTGTGCTATTTACATTACTTTTAATAAAACAGATTGAACCTCTGCAATATTTTCAGCAATTGTTACAATGCGCAATGTATTTTGTGCACCACAAGTGTAACCCTAACTTCTGCCATTTTGCTATGGCTGGAAAGTTTTCTTTGATAATTCTGTTATGCAGCTCAGGATAAATTGTGTGTCCTCCAGATCTCTAAACACCAGTAGGTAATCATTGCAAGAGGTAATAGACTTGAAGCTTTCTCTTTTTTCACTCTGTCTTCTATAGGAGTTCATGTTTCCCTCTTGGATGAATTTTTTTTAAAATATATATATAGATATAGGTGCAAACATTGTTTAATGGTGTTATAGCAGCCTTCCTCTGCATGCTCTTCCATTATTTAATTTTCTTTCTCTGACATAGAAGAGATTCAGAAATTAGGATTGTCTCCTTAAACTGCTTAAGGCAATACGTTTTTGAGGCCTCCAGCCGACTTGCACTAATTTGTAACTTTTTATATGTTCAGGGAGTAGAGTATGTTGATTTTTTTTGTAAAAAATAATTGTAAAAAAAACAAACAAATTCATCTGATTATTTTATCTAAATATTTTGTAATTAATTTGTTAATTACCTATTTTTTTTTTTGCACTTTCCTTTCCAAAGTTCTTTGTTTTTCCCTTGCACATTTAATTTTCAGACAATCATTTATTTGCACATGCGTTTCTGTCTGTTTGCTTTTTGGCTTGAAGTTCATGATGTTTAACCCCCTGCGGTGTACTATCAACAGAAATTATTTAAACCAAAAATACGGACCGACAACTCATTGTATCTCTTGCTATTTTAAAGTAATTTATCAACGTATGTATATTTCTTTTTGTGTGGTGTAAACTATTTCCATTAAAAAAACAACAACAAAAAAACGAATAAAGCGTCATTAACCTGAACCCGTGTGTTTTATTTGTTGTTCTTTTAGTCTTTCCGAATTGAAATTGAGTCAAATAGCTTTTAACCTACAGGATCTGAATTAAAAACAGAACAGATGTTCTAGGAATGTGTTAATTTATTCTCCTTATTGTAGGTGTTTCGTTTTTTGTCATTTTAAAAATGCGGGCCGAGCGGACGCCTGGGAAGAGTAGGAATTAAGCGTAAAAGCAACCCACAACTTTTTAGATTTCCCCTAACCTTACTGATCTGATCGCCTTTGGTCTTTACTGTTCTGCAAATATTAAAATCAAATGCAATGAAAATTGATTAAACCGTTTAATGACCAAGCATCTAAATTGTAGAATTTCCTCCGTGAGTTTATCAGGCCTCTTTTGCTTACAAAAAGGGATGATAGTCTAGAGTTTTAAAATCCGTTTAAAACAAACAAAAATAATTGGAAAAATTATTTATGACTTTGTCCTTTCTGATAAAAAAAAGAAGCAGATGATAAATATTCGCAATGCATGCAGCCCGATCCGACAGGTAAACGTCACCGCTCTGCTAGATAAAATAATTTTTGCTTCTGAAAAGATGTATCAATTTTGTTTTCTGCATTGTAGACTTAGTTCATTCCATTTTAGAAATATAAATAAACTGGTATGAATTCCTTACATAATTTTACTGCTCGTTCAAACAATCATTTGCAACTAATTACAAAACTCATCGCAGGATTTAAAGGTTATTAGGCCTAGTTTCAATTTCTAAACATGTTGTCTAAATATGAATAAAAGTTTTTATAGCAATTTTACTGAAATTCTACTTTATTACTTTATGCACGTTGCCTTAATAAAGAATGTGTGAGTAAAGAATTTTTAATTCAAGAAAAAAAAGTGACAACCCGAAACGCTCTTCCTAGAGTAAACATAATCAGGAAATAGCTTTCAAACATATTCTTAAATTAAAAAGTCGGATTTTACTTTATTTTTGGGTAACTTATGGTAAGGAGGTGATCAAGAAAATCCAGTGGATGTAGTCTTCACACACCTTTTAAATGTTGGGTGTTTGTGACATGAAATATGAAACCATTATAAATACTTTTATCAGTTTTAATGAGACATTTACCATAAACATCTCTAGTGAAAATAAACAAGGTGACAAAGTAAAAAAATAAATAAAAAATAGAAAAGCTGCAATAAGGTGGTTGCTTACTGATACTTTACTGGGACAATTAACTTTGGTGCACACCTTCCATCAGTTAAAGTCATTCAATTTAACCTTAAATAAATATTTAAATGCTTGATAGTAAAGAACCAAGAGGACTAGCCGGATGGCACTGGTTTTCTTTCACATGTGATCTCATATCCAGACTAAGGAGCATTTTAGCCTGACAAAAATCATCTTAAACCTTGTGGAAGAATTTTACTAAAGTCCACAGAAACGCATCAAAAGGCTTGTGGTCGCAAAAAAAACACAGCACATTACCTCAGGAACACCATATCCACAGCGAAGCATGGTGGTGGCAGCATCATGGCCTGGGGTTAGTTTCAATCACATGGAAAGAGATTTTCTCAAAGAGGATGGAATCTTGAACAGTTCCAATAAACCATAATATTCTGTAGGTGTAGAAAGACGACGATGGATTTGACTGCTAAAGAATACGACTGGAAAACTGAATACGACTGAAACTGAATGCAAAGCAGCTGAGAGAAAGCACATTTAATTTAAGCAGATCGCTGCAGCTTTGAAATGCTGCAAAACTGCACTTTTTTGTATAGGTTTGAGGACTTTTTATACCCACTGTATACAATAGTCAAAGAAGTGTGAAATCTTTTATTACTCCAGACATCCAAACGTTTTCTAACACATAGCTAAGGGACACTGTGTACAGCTGACATCTCACTTCTTGTTAACAGCTCATTTCATTCCCTGCTGCTCTTCTTCCCGCTCGTTGCACAGCCTGAGAGCTGCTGTGGCAGCTTGGTGCACTGCACTGTTTGAATCAGCGCGTGCCGCTCTGAGAAGTGAGCTGTATAGATCTTCAGACACAACACCCTCAACATGTACCAGGTTCCCCAGAGCTGCACAGCAGTGACGCCGCGTGACGGCATCAGGGTCGGAGAGCAGCCCCATCAGCAAGGTCACTGATCTCTGAGCTTCGTCTGTCCACCTCCTCTGCTCATCTGCATCAAACGTCTGCTCCGTCACAGAGTCGCCAGCCGCTTCGATACGTGAGCGTGCTCGCTTACCTCCAATTTTAAACTTTGCTGCAACGAATCCCAGCCAGTTCCCTACAGCCCTGGAAGCCATTCGCCGCACCTGTGTGCAGGAATCACTAAGGCAGTCTATCGTGTGTATGAAAACTTCAGTTTGCAGGGTCTCTGTTTTATCAGGTCTGAATGGTTCTACATTCCCAACGAATCTACATGTGGCAGCTCTCATCTGGTCGTATGGATGAGTCAGCGCCTGGCGCAGCACAGCAGTCTCGATACGTATCCGAGGGGAAGCCAGCTGAGAGGAACAGCGGGCCACTTGGGACAACAGATTCAGGAGCTCCACAGCGGAGTTCCACAGTGCATCCTGCTGCAGCAAGTCGGAGAGGAGAGAGCTGGCAGTTCTGGTCACAGGAGTCTGATCACTGGGGGCAAAGAGCTGGTTGTTCTGAGGTGGTGAAAAAAAGCCGGAAGCACCTTCTCCGATGTGGGACGCGGAGCGCTCAGGATCGCACAACAGCAAACGGCTCAGCAGGGAGAGAGGCAGCTCCAGCAGAGAAGGAGGCGATGTTTGAATTACCTGCAGCCATAAAAAAAATAATTAAAAAAATCGCAGAAAAAAACTTTTCACACATCCAACATTAGACAGCAAACATCTCTGCCCACCTATCAAAGTACAAACTGTAAAGTACTGCTTGTCATACATGAGAGCAGTGCAAGAGTTATCGTGTGTTGCATCAGACTTTTGTTTGCCGTAGAGGTCTTCATCGAAGCAAGAGAAGGCCCTGACCTGCAGGAGGCTTGAAGCAACATGACAGCTGTCGTACACCTGCAGAACGGTGGACAGGGCATGTGACGGTAGGTCCAGGGCAAACGGAAAACAGAGCAGGTGGCAGCTCAACGTGGACAGAGTGTCGCGACTCAGCTCCATGTCAGCGCTCCCAGAGGGAGACCTGGCTAACAAATGAAGACTGCAGGGTATAAAAGATGCTGTTGTTAGAGCACAGTGCTGTAGATTTGTAGTCCAAAAGGCAGATTAAGTTATGCACAATGCCATCAAGAAGTATTCATACCCCTGAATACATTTTTCCTCACTTGGTTCAGTTACAAAAACACACTGCAATGCATCTTTTTAGGGATTTTAAGCGACGAACACAAAGTAGTGCATTATTGTGAAGTGGAAGCAAATGATACAGGACTTTCTACATTTCATTGCAGATAAAATTATAAAACATGTGCACCTATGTTGACCCCCCTTTCCTCCAATACCCCTAAAGAAAACCTAATGCAACCAATTGTCTTCTGAATTCACACAATTAGGAAATAGTGTATGTTGTGAACAGTCCTAACAGCATCATGAAGGAAAACAGCAGACGGCTCAGAGAAAAACCTGTGGAGACGTTTAAAGCAGGATCAGGGTATAAAGCAATGGAAACAGTGAGTTACAACTGCAAACCTACCAAGACATGTCATCCACCTAAACTAAAAGGTCAGGAGAAAGGTGCAGTCGAGCGTCTTCACACCGAGTGCAGAACAGAAGCGTTCTGGACTTCTTATAGCACCCGCAAAGACAAATAAACATTTTCAGTTCCGTTAGAGCATTCTCACTGGCTGCAATGCAGATTTCATGCGGAAACTCCAGAAAGTTTCTGCATGAAATCTATTTTTTCCGGATTCTGCATGCGGATTTCCATGAAGTTAAAGAAATTACACGAACCAAATAGAAAATGAAAGGTTTGCCAGGGAGGTGCAGCCGGTAAATTTTTAAAATAAAAACCCAGGTTGCATTTTTCCCTGCCATTGGCCTGTGATCAATGCCAGGGAGATCCATTACCAGTGTATGATAGTTCACTTTTTTTATCTAAAATTATTATTTCAAAATTTTTAAATGTTTTGCATACTATTCCTAAAGATTAACTGGTCTCACTCTGTGAACCACAGTCGGTGTAAATGGCAGTCTGTACGGAAGGTATTGTTGAAAAGCTGCATAGATCCAGAATTTCAGCCTGCTGAGAGGACAATTTGGCCTTAATGGAAAATACGGAAGGCTATTAAAATACTTGTCAAATTTTAATATTTGGAAGAAAAAAAAACATTTGAAAAATATGCATAATTTACTTCCTATGTCACATTTATACACTACTTAGTATTGGTCTCTGAAAAAACAAACAAAAAACCTTTCAATACACCACACTAAAGTTGAGGGGTGTATAAACTTTCCAAGGCACTTTAAGACTAACCAATCGTTGCCCAGCAGCCAGCAGAGTGTATATACACATTGAGATTTTTTGTCGGAAAAAAGAGGAATGCATGAGTACGGGTCCTTGGTGAAGATAAACAGCGCAATAGACAGGAAAGAGTAAAGTCCTGCAAGAAAGAACAAAAAGTCAACATTAACATTTTACATTTCTAAATGGAAAAAAGTGTTATATTTGGATTTTACCATCTGCTGAAAAGAATTCCAGGTTTGGTGTTGCGCTTGCAAGGGAAGAACCCACCCTTTTCCACAAGTCCACCAACGCAAGTGGATCTAACTTACACAACAATGAAGTATTTTCCTGCTGAACAAAACAATCCAGACAAATCACAGACAGTCAGTAGAGAATTGCTCCTCAAAATGAGCCATGCAAAGGATTTATTACATATCACCCAGTGTGTAACCTCATATAATGCGTGCAGGAGTAAAGAAAGGAGGCCATCGTACATTCCCCAATCAGAAGGTGGTAGCACCAGAGGCTAGAAATGCAGAGGGAAAAAAAAATTCTATAAACAACTGTAGGAAAGCATAAAGAGTAATGAATGACGTATTGCTCAGTACCGAGAGCTGCACTTTCAGCAGGGAAGTCAAATTCTCCACATCAACAAAAGCATCAACACCATATTGTGTGAAGAGAGATAAAACTGAAGCAGCCAGTGGCTAAAAGGACAGAGAAGAAACATCAGAATCAAATTTGATTTAAGGAGCAGCTTGATCTCACAAAATATTGTCAGGAACACAAAAACACACGCCATGTAAAGCAAGATCAAATCAACACAGATGTCAAGACTCAGTCAGGTTTTTCTTCCATAGAGCAAACCAAAAAGTCAAACATGTTTTATAAATATTTGCTTATATGACTGAATTAGGTGCATACTCACTGTAAGAGGAGCAAGATTTGGATGGCTGAAAATCGTCTTGAAAGATTTAGCAAACTCTTCCAGTCTGCAGGATGAAACCAGAACATATGTAATGATCAGACTGTAGTTGTGCTGTATTCAATACAGAAAAAGAAAATAATTCAGACCTGGGCTCCTCTTCCACCCAATCAGAATGCTTTTCCCAGTAGATAAGAATACATTTGATAATTTCTCCAAGTGCAAACAGATTCCTCTGTTCCTGAGCAGAGAAAATGCAAAAAGTCAGGGGTGTCCTTGTACAACTCCTGCATTTCAGTTCTGCTTCTACTACAGGAAAGTAACCTCGATAAAATCGGAGTTTGAAACAGAATCTTGGATCATTTCGAAGAGGACTCGTGGAAGTTTAAGTTCATGGCTGATGTGGTGAGACTCCTCGAGGTCAGGGGTCAGGATTAAGTTATGTAGAACCTTTATTAGATGCTCAATCTGCTGCATGTTTACTACACCAACACCTGTTAGCTGAACAGAACAAGAGTGACTTTTAGGGTGATTTAGGACAGAATTATTATTTAACTGTAGAAGCAAAAAGGAAACCAGCTACCTGAGTCTGAAATGCCTTAATGTTGGATTTAATCTGATGTATGACGTCTTTGTAGTTTATCTGTTTTTTCTGCTGCCTGCTCAGGTCTGTTTCTTGGACAAGATTCTCCCAGTACCTGTCGGTGTCTACTTCCTGAAGCAATAACAACTTAATTATTCTCTCTAGATAATTATCGCAGTATTTTCTAAATCACAGTGTACAGTGCCTTGCAAAAGTTTTCACATCCCTTGAACCGTCTCTAATTTTGCCATGTCTCAGCCCCTTTTTTTAGCCAAATTCAAAACGCATGAAGGAATGAAGGAAAACTATAACTATTACTGAACTATAACATTACCCCCAACACAGTGTGTTGAAACATGTCAGTGGCAGCATTATGCTAATGCAATATCCTTTTCTTCAGCAAAGAGAGAGAAACAGGTCAAAATTGATGTGAAAATGGATGGTGCTAAATACTAGAGGAAAACCTATTAGAGACTGAAAGAGACTGAGACCAGGCCACTAGGCCGAAGACTCTAACCATACACCCATAGATACAAATCTGAATCAGAAAAAGTTGGGACAGTATGGAAAACACAAATAATAAAAAAAAGGAAAGTATTGATTTCTAAATTTACTTTGACTTGCATTTCATTGCAGACAATATTAACACAAAAGAATTCATATTTTGTCCTGTCAAATTTATTTCATTTGTAAATATACACCCTTTCCTGTCATTCAGACCTGCAACACATTGCAAAAAAGGTTGGAACAGAAGCAATTTAGGGCTAGTAGTTAGGTAAATTGGTTAAATAATTATGTGATTGTAATTATAATTTGGTACAAAAGCGGCATCTAAGTAAGGACTAGTCCTTTAGAAGCAAAGATGGGCCGAAGATTGCCAATATGCCAACAAATAGGTGGGAAAATTACTGAAATGTTTAAAAACAATGTTCCTCAAAGAAATATAGAAAGAGATTTTGATAGTTCACCTTCAACAGTGCATTACATAATTAAAAGACTCAAGGAATATGTATACTATGATCCTGAACATTGACTTCGGGTCAGCTTTCAACACGATCGTCCCCCAGAGGCTAATGGAGAACTTCTATTCGGCCTGGACACCGCGACACGTCGCTGGATCCTGGACTTTCTGACTGAGAGATCACAGACGGTTCGTGTTGGTAAAAACATCTCCAGTTCCATCACACTGAGCACTGGATCTCACCAAGGCTGTGTGCTAAGCCCACTGCTCTTCACATTGCTTAAGCATGACTCTGCACCCAGACATTAAAAGGAACCAGATAATCAAGTTCTCAGACGGGTTTCGTCCGATTTCCTCAGAGTGCAGATCTCACAGGACCTGAGATGGAATAAGAACACTTTGTTTATCGTGAAACGGGCCCAACAGAGACTGTACCCCCCTCTATCCCGTAACTCTTCCAGAGTTGCTGTAAAAACAATGCAATGACCATCGTCAGGGACCCCTCACACCCTCTCAACAAATTCTTTGAACTGCTGCCATCAGGCAAACGATCCTGGAGCATAAAAGGCAGAACCACCAGACTGATTAGCAGCTTCCTTTCACAAGCTGTCAGAATATTGAACTGCTGATATGCATCCTTGGTGATTAAAATGTGTCTTTTTTTATAATTATTTATAATTCAACTGGGCACTTTTTAACCATATTTTAACATAATATCAACTGTTAAATGCTGTTAAATGGGGTGTTGCTTGCTTTGGTATATTTCTTTAAGTTGTCTTTCTTTATTCTCGGATCCCTGAGAAACGCTATCTCATTTTGCTACACTACCATTGTATGTACAGCTAATGACAATAAAGTTGATTTGATTGAATCTGGAAGAATTTCAGTGCATAAAGGTCAGGGGTCAATAAGGTCTATAAGTGATATCACCACATGGGCTCAGGACTACTTTGGAAATCCTTTGTCAATTACCACAATATATAGTTACATCCACAAATGCCAGTTAAAACTGTACTTTGCCGAAGGGAAGCCCTACGTTAATGGTGTCCTGAAGCGCCGTTGTCTTCTCGGGGCTCAGAGGCATCTTGGATGGACCTTCACACTGTGGAAACAGGTACTGTGGTCAGATGAATCAGTATTTCAGGTATTTTAGGGATAACCCGGTCCAACCAAAGGAGAAAAAGAATACTCAGACTGTTGGTAGCAACAAGACCAAAAGCCGGTGTTTGTCATGGTATGGGGCTGTGTCAGTCAGTGCCTATGATAAAAGTAACCTACCCTTCTGTGATGTCTCCATTAATGATGAAAAGCACATTGACATTTTGGAGCACAAAATTCTGCCTCATAGAAAAGACATCTTTTCTAGAGACGCCCATGCATATTTCAACAAAACAATGCAAAACCACGTTACACACACATTACAAGTTCCTGCTGCACAGGAAGAGAGTACGGGTACTTGACTTGCCTGCCTGCAGACCCGACCTGTCTTCAATAGAGAATGTGTGGAGCACTTTAAAGCGCAAAGTGCTACAACAAAGACCCCATACCGCTGCCCACCTTAACACTTGTTTACAGGAAGAATAGGACAACATTTTCACCTGGACGACATCATCACCTGGGATATTCAGTCTATAAACGTCTTTTGAGTGATGTGAAAAGGAACAGCAATATTAAAAAGTGGTAAATGCTTTACTGTTCCAACTTTTTTTGAAATGTGTTGCAAAAAACAAAAAAAATGGAATGTGTGTTTATTTTGAAAAAACAAACAATGAAATTCATGACAAATACATTATATAATGTGGTGTTGCATTGTTTTTTATGTAATACAAGTCAAAGGTAACTTAACAAAGTACTGTTTTCAGTTTGATTTTAATTTAACACACTGTCCCAACTTTATCTGATTTGGGGTTGTACGCTTCAAAGTTATGAGTTACTTTGTGCTGGCCTATTATATAAAAAGGATATTGAAGTTTGGGGTTCTAATGTGGAAGATGTCAAAAAAAGTTTGAAAGGTGTGAATACTTTTGCAAGGCATTGTACACAAGCAGAGTCCAAGCTGAAAGTCGCTGACCTGCCTGTGGAGTGTGGCTGCTCTGTCTTTACTCCCTCTCCGCACAAGTTGTGGTCCGACCTCAACAGAAGGGAACTCGTGTTCATAGTCTCTACTGATCTGGCCCCTAGTGAGAAAATGTCCACAGATATTAGCAGTGCTGAGTATAATTCAAATGTACATGTTTCATTGCTTTTTTAGGCTTCCAGACATAAACCTTTGCTTCGACGTGGAACGTGCTTCACTCCTCAGGTTAATGCTTTGATCCGCATCTGTCCCGACCTTTAGGTCAGAAGCACTAGGAACTTTAGTGAAAGGGGCTTTGGCGAAACACATATTAGGCGATTCTATTACTGCAGCAGAGTTTACCCTTTCATATCCTTCCTTCTTTTTCTGTTAAAGGACACCAAACAGGTTAAATGAACAAACACATCTCCTAATTATCTAAAAAAAAAAAAAAACACACACACAAAAAACCAAGACTCACTTTTGCGCCGCCACTGTTAACCTCACTCTTTTTGTTCTCCATCTGCTCCCTGACTTTTCTCAGTAATCCGCCCCCTTCCGAAGCCGGCGCAGACTTCTCTGCCACTTGCTTCATTTTCAGCGCCACCACATCTGGGCTGGGCGTGACCGTCAAAGGGCTGAAGAGGTTTGCGTCTGACAGCACTTACATTGCCACAGAAAGAAAGGGATTCAGCTTAGAAAAGTAAGTAATCGGAAACACCACAGTCCAATAGATAATTCTTTCAGGCTTCTGTAAAATCTATTATATTCACAGACGAATACGAATAGCTTGTCTAATATATAAAATGAACATACCGTCAGTTCTTTTTTTTTGTCAGTCTGCTGTAAAGTTATTTAATTGAGATTAAAATCGACTTTTACAAGAACAAGCTTCTGCCGGCACAAAACTCTAGTTACAAAAGATCACTGGCCTTTCATATATATATATATATATATATATATATATATATATATATATATAGAGAGAGAGAGAGAGAGAGAGAGAGAGAGAGAGAGAGAGAGAGTACAGAGTACACTTCTTAATTAATGGGTTTTCTATATTTTCATAACTACATTGTAGATTTTCAATTAAGGGCATCAAAACTATGAATGAACACATAATGTATGGAACTAACTGAATAACTGAATACATGTGTTATATTTTAGATTCCTCAAAGTAGCCACCCTTTGCTCTGAATACTGCTTTGCATTCCAGAGGTCGTCACCCAAAATGGTTTTGCAACAGTGTTGAAGGAGTTCCCATAGATGCTTAGTACTTGTTGGCCCTTTTTACCTTCACTCTGTACAATACATTTTCTTTCTTTCTTTACTGTGCTTACTGAAAAAAATTATACTGTCTAAAAACTTAAGGTGGAAACGTATATGTCACTAACCAGGTGCGTTTAAATTGGGTGAATATATTTTTAGTGTAAGATGAAGTCACCAGATATTATCTATAAAAATAATATAAATGCTTAGATATTTACCTAAAACATCATCCGCAACAAAGGGATGGTGCAGGAGCTCTGGCCATGATAAACGTTTCTGCGGGTCTTTGGTCAACAAACCTTTCAGGAAACTCTGCGAAACAGATAAGTTATATTTTCTGGTAAAATAGTTTGTAACGTTTGGGATCTGTATGGATGATTCAGAAAATTGAGCTGATTAAGATTCTGGCCTTCTGCTTTTCACACAAAACATTCAGTTCAATCTACCTGACTTATTGAATACTTTAGGATGTTAATGTTAAAAAGGAATTGGGTTTTTCTGTACCATGCAGCTCTCGCCCATCGTATCCGGCCACTTGACCTGATCTCTCACAATGAGCTGCACCAAGTGGAAGATGGAGTTGGTGTAGAATGGTGGCACCCCCGTGTGGAGTTCATACAAAATGCAGCCCAGAGCCCAGAGATCAGCAGTGTGGTCGTACGGCTTCTCCTCTACAATCTCAGGAGACATGTACAGCGGTGTTCCCTTGATGGAAGTCAGGACCAGGGTGGAGACACTCATCGCTCTGGCAAACCTGTAACAAGACTTTGACTTAATATGAAATTTGAAACTATAAATATTTTTTTAACATTAAAAGAAAGAACCTCACGATACCCAAAGTCACAGAGCTTCACCACACCACTTTTTCCTAACAGGATATTTTGTGGCTTCATGTCTCGATGAAGGATGCGATGGGAGTGTAAATAATACAGCGCTGACACCAGCTGACAGGCAATCGCCCGCACCTTGGAAAATAGTGAGTAATCAAATAGGCATTATGTACAATCTGAGGCGTCAATGAAGTTCATGATCTGACCAGAACTCTAACACACATCGATTAACATTTTGCATTATCATTCATTTTTAATCCCTATTCTGGTACTTGACAATGACAGTATATTGTGCTGAAAAAATACGTGTTTAGCATAAAAAATAGAAACAGGACAATGATAAAACCCACAAAGACGTGATACGGGACAGATGAGCATCATCCATCAGGTAATTATGTGCTTGATCCACTTTATATCTGATTAATTTATACATTTGAGCTGGGTAGTCAAACGGCCAAAACTAAAATCCCATTAAATATTAAATATAAATACAAAAAATTAAATTTTAACAAAAGATATTACAATCAAGTCTGACTTCATATCTAAAAAAGAATAAAGAAAATATGCGTGGTTTCAAAGGGACTTCTACTGAGTGAAAAAATAGAAGTTACGTTTTATTAGTGATAGACATAATTTAGACGCTCCCCTATACTCAAAGTTATGCTTTGAAGTTAAAAACATAATGAACAACGAATAAAATGTTTTTTTGGATTGTAATCACCTGACACAAATCTGAGAACATTTAGTAAGATTTGGATTACTTTATAACTGTTTCCCTTTCATGAAGGATTAAAGAGGCTTATGAAAGATATAGTACACAGCACTTAGATGAGATCATAAGATCTAAATAGGGAGTAAACTTAGATGAAGAGCAAATCAGATTTATGAAACTGAATAAATATATGTTTTCACAGATATACAACATGTTTTCATTTTCTAATTTAGAGAGTTACTTTGAAATCAATCTACAATTGTGGTTCATCTTGGTGCTACAAACTAATTTTAAAGGTATTGTGGAGGATCTTTTTCTTCTGGGTGGATCATCTACACTATTGGTCCTCCTAATTGCCAATCATCCTGAGAGTCAGTATGTGCATGCGTACTCTCTCAGGTTTATCTGTACCTACACCATTATCCATTCATTCTTGCCTAACAGTTCTCACCCGATTGTTTTAAAATGGCAGTGAGTCGCTACAGAAAAGAAGTCTTTGAGGTGTATGAGAGGAGGAGAAAGGGCTCAGAAGAGAGAAATAAGACCAGAGTGGTTTTAGAGCAGATTCTTTCCAACAATGGCGTGTGCTGACAGCACAGGTTGGGCTCGCCACTGATTCCTACGTTGTCAAGTTTCTACTCGGCACGGCAAGGCTAAAGTTTGGGGTTACTTTGTCAGGACTTTTCACAGGTATAGATTTCTTTTCTGTGATGTAACAAAATTTTATGATTGTTGCTAACCGAAACCACCACCTTCAGGAGCAAGCCTTCAACAGCGACGTCTGGGTGAGGCGTTGGAGGGGGTCTCTGCTGTAATGAAATAAATGTGTGTCGAATATCCAACTAAACTTCACCACGGTAAGTTTGGCATGTCATTAGGAGAAATATATTTCAGATTACTACTAGAAATAAGTTATCTACGTCTACATGATAAGTTTCAGGGGAAGATTTGATGTAGTGACAGTGCTTTTTTCTTTCTTATAAAAGTGGAGAGAGCGGTTCTTTCCTGAAATTCGTAAAAATCCTCCACTATACCTTTATGTAAAATTGTGCTGGAAATACTCACCGTATCATGGTAACTGATATAACCGTTCTTAATTAATTTAATACATTTCTTGGAAATGTTACTGCTGTCAACTGACAGTTCAACAATTTCTGGTCTGGAATAAGCCCCCCATGTTGCAAAACCCTGCCACGGCCTCTGGATCTTACAGGCATAACTGTGTAATAGCAGTGAATACCTGGCTCTCTGGCAAGTTTCCATCATCCTCCAAAATCTGGAACAATTGTCCCTCTGCATACTCAGTTACAACCACAACCTGTTACAAAGATAAAGGTTATTTTTGTCAAGGTAAAGCAGGGTGAAAAATCGTATATGTCATTGTTTGTTGGAGGGGAAACTACCGTACAGAACAAATAGAGAATACCTCGGTTTCAGTCTCAAAACTGTCAAAGAGCTGGACTATATTTGGATGTTGGAGATCTCTCATAATTTCTATTTCCCTCATCAGACTTCTCAGCTCTTTTTCAGACCGACCCACTTTCGGCATGAACTTTAGAGCCACAACCTAATGAGGAAAAACAACAACAAAAACAATGATAATGAATTCAAACAAAGTGGCAATAAAGAGCTTGGATAATGGGAACTTTACTCGGCCGGTGAACTTTTTCCTCCCTTTGTAAACTCGACCGAAAGAACCCTCTCCCACCAGATTCAGAACGTGATAGGAATCCATCTGGACCGCCTCGAACTAACGGTACAGCTGAAAATAAGCAGAACTTTGACACGGTACGTCACAGTCGATGTAATTGTAGCTCTAATGTGAAAACACAAGTGGCAACAACTGCTATGTGAGAAATGTTCGGTCTTTGGTAAGTTTGGAGTGGCAAAACCGAGTGTAGTTTTTTTTGTAACTGTAGAAACGGTCATGCGGACCTCCTCAGCTGCCTACTGTAAAATAAATTTTTTAAATTGTTCCGTTTTACTTATCATGCGTTAACGTTTTTAATGTGTCATAGTTGTGTCTGATTCCGACAATATATCAATAATAAGCCAACAGTTTAATATCATTTTACAAACAGAAAGAAAAATTAAAATCCGGCATTTCTATGGACAAAAAGATGGACGGGGCCCTGAGCCTAGTGACCGCTTTTGCTCCCCTAGCAACAAGCTCCCTTGGGAAAACAAATACCTTTTTAAAAAAAAATGTTTCTTGGGCCAAGGTGGACTTTATTGACAGCGCGTAGATTGTGGAGGGAAGATAGATGAGAGAGGTGGGCATGCGGCAGAGGACGCCTGGGACGGGACTCAAACCAGGAGCGGCCGCGTCGAGCCTCGGTACATGGGTCGTCCGTACCATGTGGCGTGTTACGCCGAAACCTGCAACCATCGATATCTTTACACCAGGGGGCACTATTGTTGTTTTCACAACTTAACCATCACCACTTCGTAAAAAAGACAAAAAAAATAAAATAACATTTTTTTAGGTGATCCATACAAAGAATTTATAATGATACCCACACAACTGAATGCATACAATCAGAAAGGCACTGCAGGAGTTTGGCTCTCAAATGAGATGTAATGGGAGGAAAGCTTTACTCAATAATAATGTAACCTATGTATGTATGACTGAATTATAATGACTTGGATTAAGTTTATGTTATCTCAAGTGCCTTAAGATAACATAGTTCATAAATTGGCGCTATATTAATAAACTGACTTGAAATGAATTAAGAAAACAAAAACATAAGGGCCTGACTAAAACTTACCACATACATAGACAAAAGACCAGACATTCTGAAATAATGGTATTTACAGAAGAGTTTCAAATTGAATATTCTAAACACCAGAACAGAGGAAATGTTTGGGCTGAATCAGATACATCATTCCAGGAAAATAAACTCATACTAAGTTTAAAGTATGGAAGGCTCTCACTAAAGTTATTTCAACCCCAGTCGTGACTTTTGTTGATTCTACCAGTAAATAAAACCTCTTTCTTTTTAATAGACAAGTATAAAATGATATGTGAACATTTCCAAAGAACTAAATGCCTGTCTAAAATTTCACATAAATAATAATCTTATAACAGAACCTCATTTTAAAAATTTCAAACTATCCCTTTATTTTTGGTAAATCCCTCTGATTATGATCTTCTAAGTGAAGGAAATTAAAGAGATTGAATAATGATGAGGCTCAGTTAAGAAGTGTAGTTTGCATTTAGATGGAGTGTAAATAAGCTATGAACAAATATAACAACTGAACATTGTACTTTTCAAGTTAAAAGGTACCTGGTTTTAAAATATAATTGGATATAATAAAAATAATAATAGAAAGACTATAATCTTATTATTAATGTTATCATTGGTATTACATTCTAAACATAAAACTATTATCTGTATCATTTTTTTCCTCTTGTAGCCTAATTATTTATAATCTTACTGTTTACATTTTTTATGAGTTTTTTGTTTGATCAATTAGCTTGTTAGTTTGATTAGGGTCTGTCTGTCTATTTTTAACCCCTGACACTATGTGCTACCCTTAACTGAATAAAAATTAATTTACACATAAAGTGACTGAATGATTGATTGGTTGATTGATCGATTGATTATTAGTAACCCTTTTTATTCTGTAATGCTCATATTTTAATTAGTTAAAAAACTACAGTGAGCCTGCTTGTATATATATCATTTTGATTCCAGCCAGCCTCTTCTGTGCCAACTGCAACGTGGATGTAGCGTAATAAAAACAGAACAGCATATTTTATCCAGTATCCGATAGAGGGCGCAAGTGTTTCACCTGAATAAAACGCGCGTTTTTATTATTACTGGTAGTGATATGTTCCAAACTAAAGTTCCTTCAGGCAACCTAATCATAAATTCCCACAGAAGCAGATTACAATCGTAGATTCGTGATGTTTTTCATCTTCAGAAAAACTCTTTTTAAATATTTCCTGTTCCCACCTGGAACAACTGTTTCCAGTTAGTTTGATGTCCTATTTAGATTAGCATTAATGGATTTACTTTTGTTTATTTATAAAACATCAATTCACCACAATTGTCATTTGAAGGCAGGTCCATCTCTTATCCAGTAATACAAATGCACTTAGGTCTAAGGGAAATACAAATTAGTCTAATAATACGGTCAGACTCGGTTCCAGTTAGAAGACTTTGTTATACTGAGTCGAGAAAAAAGGTCTTAGCAGAGTTTGAGGAACGGGAGAAGTCCACGTTGAAATGCACATCCAATGAGCACCTCAAAAGACTGCCCCCGTTACAGCAGAGATTGTGTTTCCATATTTTAACATAAGAGAATTGCTCCGTCCGCAGAAAGCAGCGGTCGCCTCAGCGCTCACAGGTGGAACATAAAAATGGGCCATGACCGGGAGGAGTTTACTCTGAGTGAACTTGCACGACCGCTGGCATTGTTTTAGAGCCCTGCATTTTGGATCATGCGCTTCATCCTTAAACAGCGCACTCTTCCGCGTTGACTGAGATTTTAAATTCAGCTTAGTTTTCCTTGCTCTGTTGGTCATAGCGCTCTATACTAGATGAAAACATCGACATGTTGGTCAGGACAGTTTTTTTCCTCTACTTTGTTAAATTTACTCGCTGTATGGAAAGCGAGATTTGCTTTCCAGTTAGACTAGATGACGACAGGGATGATTTTGACAACAACTTGGATATCCGTGTTAGGCATCGTGTCATGAAATTACAAGTTTTTCAGCAAGAATTACTGATCGATTTACACAAAGATTCTGATTTCATTGCTCCCTCCATCTGTATCCAAGACGGGTTGTGGTTCTCCAACACTGATGCTAGCACTGACTTGAGAGGGTGTTTTTACTCTGGATATGTGAACGGTGACAGAGATTCCTATGCGGCTTTAAGCCTCTGCAAGGGTTTGAATGGCGCATTTGGCTTTCAGGGTTGGGAATATTTCATCAGCCCGGTGCGCAATGACAGCCGGAGCGCACAAGACGCGCACGTCGTCCGACGCAGACCCAGCAACGACCTCAAGCAGAATTCTACTTCCAGGTGCGCAGTGGAGAGCGATCTGAGCCCTTCAGACGCCCAATCACTGCAGAAGTATAAGCAGATGTTGGACCTCGACTATGTAACCGAAACGATGCTTAAGAAGATGGGTAGAGCTAAAAGATTCGCATCTGTCCCTCGGTACGTGGAGACTCTGGTTGCTGCGGACGAGTCAATGGTGAGCATCCATGGGGATGACCTAAAGCACTACCTCTTAACCCTGATGTCGGTCGCAGCGAGACTGTACAGGCACCCCAGCATCCTAAACGCCATCAGCATCACGGTGGTGAAAATCGTGATCATATCCGAGGAGGAAAAAGGTCCCAAAGTGTCAGGAAATGCAGCCATGACGCTGCGTAACTTTTGCACCTGGCAAAAGAAGATGAACAAAAACAACGACAAGCACCCGGACTACTGGGATACAGCTATTCTTTTTACCCGACAGGTAAGATAGTAAAGCTCACAATAAGGGGAGAAAAAAACATTCACAACCTCCCTCCCACCATGTTTGCATTTGATATTGTTACATCCACAAGCTTAAATTTTTTTTGATGGAATTTACTGCAACTCGCACACCTCCCCAATGGTAACACCTGGTAGTGACAGCATCATGTTGTGGGGATGTTTCTTTTAAGCAGGAACAGACAAGTTTGTGAGTTGTTAATGGGAAGAAGCATGGCGCTAAATACAGGTCAATACTGTAAAAAAAAAATGATAAAAAAGATGTTAGAGGATGCAAAGGCTAAGAAGGCAAAGAAAGAACCTATGCACAAAGTTAAACACTATCAATTAGATGACTTCTGAATGGAGTAAGTTGTCCTGGATTTATTTAGGGGTATCATATTACAAATTCTATGTCTTTAGATTTTGTTTGTAAAAAAACATTTTAAAACTACTGGTCATTTTCCTTCTTTTATCAAATAAATAAAATAACCATATTTTGTTGTTGGTACGTGACAAATTACCTTTGCAGGGTTTTGAACATGTTCTTTTATTAGCATACAACCTACTCTTTGATCAAAAACCTCCACACTATGCATGTTTTACATACATGGTAGGCTTCCTCTCAGATTAACTATGTTGCTTTATTGTTCTGAAACACTGTTTCCATCTTTTTTAAACTTTGCCACATCCCGGCTGCAACCCTGTTATCAAACCTGATAGAACAAACACTAGTTTGGTGTAATTTTTAAGCCGTCTAAAACAGCCTCTTTAGACTGAGATATCTTCTCTATTTAGGAAAGGAGAAACATGTCTTGCCATGGTTTCTTTCGATGTAAGATAGGGCCAGTCCAAAAGCAACTCCTTTCATAATGAAAATCTAAGTGTAATATAAGGTGTTGAATTACTTTTGGCCACTTCTACTAACATGGTACTGTAAGCTTTGGTATTAACCTTGCCAGATATTAAACGTCAGCGTCCTCAGGGATGCACATGTTGGAAGCATCTTGTTTCCTTCAGCCCTTCCCATTTTTCCTCCAGCTGGGGGTTTTCCAGTCCTACCCACCATCCTGCCTGCACATCATTAAACTGGCCCCCGAAGGGAGTACCAAGTTGGTTAGAGGACTGATCAGAATCCCATCCTTCAGCGTATTTGCCCCATCTGCTTTCTCCAAATCAGAAACAAGCAGCTCTGCACAGCTGCAAACAGGCTGTACAATTGGATCTTTACAACACCACATTGAGTCTGACATAAACTTCCTCTAGCATTCATTATTTTTGCTGTTTTGGTTTCCTCACATCGTGCATTTAGTCTAGAGCGCAAAATGCAGAAATGAAAGGTTGCTCCAGTTCTACACCTAGGCATTTCAAATAATCTGGATTGTTTTGGGTCCATGGCTGACATTACAAACTCCACAGTCAGTTCAGATGACCCTAATAAACTGCACAGGGCCGCGTCAATGAGTCATGCGGATACAATTTGCTATTTAAAGGAGGAAGACAGGCGACGAGGGATTGCAGTTCTGTTTCAGTTAGCATATTTTTGAGTGACCTCATATGCTTTAATCAAAAACTGTTACAAGCACAAAAAGCAGCATTTACAACAGACTTCTTATATAAACTATTCACGGCTATATAAATGTTAATAAATTCATCAAAATGATTACAGGACACATGGCCAAGATATGCAGTGTGTAGAAAAAAAAGATTAAAAACAGTGTAAAATGTTTCAGTTCAAAGAAAACTTCAGTTTTTCACCAAACATAGACATCTTATCTTTTGTGTATAGTGTATAGTTAGAAAGATAGAAATAGTTAGAAAGATAAGTTCTTTTAGGAAGTCTTGGCAAATATGATGAGAAATTGCATGTAAAAAGCTGATTTCTTTAACACCTGGTTTGTGATTCTAAGATGTTTTGCCATTTAAGGCAGGAGTTCAATTCTTACTTCCATCTCTCAAAATGTCTTACAACAAAGCTTTTCAAAAGTATTTACACCCCTTGAACTTTTGTATGTTATGTCACAACCACAAACTAGAATGTATTTTATTGGGATTTTATATCAAAGACCAACATAAACTAAAACTAGACTAAAAATAGTTTAGTTGTTTTTGCTCTTCAAAAGCTGATTTCATTGTTTCCACTCTTTTTTGCATAGTAAGTCAAAGTCCAGTCAGAATAGATATAGAACATCTGTACACATTAGTTTTTAGATTTAAACTTATTTAAGCTTTTTGTTATATGTTATAAAAACACAACAAAAACATACATTTGCATATACTTGGTGTTCAAAAAAACAAATCTTATTTATGGATTTCATTCTTGTTTAAAAAACAAAATTATATAAATTCATTAACTGGTCCTCCTAAAGTTTCCTTTAGAAAAGTCAAACGTTTCTAATCAATCTGGATCTCAAAACTTAATGTGGTTGCCATGCATGCATAACTTAATATTAGTTGTGATAAAAAACGTTATGTACTTTTGCTATTAACTTTTATCTTATTAAAATTTTCACAGTGTGAAAAGCACGTGTTCAGTTCATTTCAATAAAGTTAACCGAACTGAACTGAACACATGCTTTTTCAATAAACATATATCTACGCGGTTTGAAAGTGAAAAAACAGAGAACTACCTAAATACCATGTTTTAGTAATGTGGCTTCTAACAGCTTTTCTTCCAGGATTTCCGTGTTTAGCTCTATCTATCTTCCCATCACTAGCTTCCCTATCCTGGTAAAAAAAAATAAAAAATAGCATTCACAGCGCAGCTTACCTAAAAAGAAAACAAAAAATCTTTAAAGAATATGTATCATTTCCCATCCTCTTTACAATTATGTGGTGCTTGGTCTGTTCCTTTAAATTCCAAGAAAACACATTAATGTTTGAGACATAAATACTTTTTTCAAGGCTCTGTAGCAGAACATTTGCTGGTAAATTTGTTATTTCCTCTCCCAAGAGACTCTGAATAATTCAACATTTAACTTTAGATACACCATAATCTCCTTTTTCCACATCTCTGTGTACAAAAGCACACTCAGCAAAGGTTCAAATGTTGGAACATCTTCTGTTGAATTATTACAGCATGTTTTTGTTTTTTTTATTGTTTACCATAACATTTAATTGGTATTTCAGTCTGACCCAGTGTGTGCTGTTAACTAACTCTCAGAGTAATTTTGTAGGTTTTATGAAGACCAACTTGATGTTGTCCAGAGGCAACTGTGGTTCGTGCTTAAACCCTTGTAATGGCATGATTGCTGTTAAAAGAATGTTGCAAAATTACTCATCTCATTATGTTACACAGACTGATTACCGTAAAAAAGCACCCAAGAGATTAAATCTAACCATAAAGCTATGAGAGAGAGAGAGACTGTATTATAGCTAATAGTTGGTATTGCTTCATAGATAGGGGGCTGTGGAAGAAAAATCACAGTCATCCATCCATCTGTCCATCCATCCATCCATCCATCCATTAATCGTACTAATGGTCATTACCTTTAAAAACTAGGAGGGAATTTCCAGAAATCCGTCTCCCCAGCGTAATTCACTTTCTTTACTATGACTTAAAGAAATGGTCGCTGGTTAGCGGCAAGAAACGGTAGATTAAAGAAATGTGTGTATGAATGTGGCCAGAATCCATCTATTCATCTCTCACTCTATCTTACAATTAATTCAGAACAAGATGGTACTGAGGGTCACGGCCTAAATATGCAGAGCCACATAATCCATGCTAAAAAACCCAAACCAGATTACCCCCTCCCTATAACTGTGCTTTAATATCCAGTAAATAACCACACAAACCAGACTGGAGACAAGGAATAGCCCTGATGTAATCCAACCCACACATCTGGAACAAGATCATCTTTTTGTGGAGAATGTGAATACAGCTCCCACTTTGGTTACACAAGGACCGGTTAACTTTTAAAAACATTTCAGAGCTCCACACCCCTGAAACACCCCCACAAAATAAGCCTTTTCCAGATCCACAAAACCTAGGCCGACTGGACAATGAAACTTCCTTGACCCTGTCAGTAACTCCACAAGTGTCCTATATAATATTGTACAAAACAATTCTGAAAATGTGATCATTGGGAGAGGAGTCAAAAGCCATAAAATCTTTCTAGTTCTAGGTGTTTGTTTCTGAATACCAGAAAAAAAAAGCCCAAATCTAAGCCAGTTGTTGGAAATAGGTCATAGCAAAGAACAAACTCCCTAATATGGCATTTTCTTCTCTCATGTTAAGCTGTTTTTTATTCTTTTACTCAACTGGCCCAAATTTCCACATGTCAACGACACATGAGAACATCTGGACTAGATTTCAACTGGCCAACAACTGTGGTTTCTGCGGTTTATTCTTGGAACCATTTGTCATAGCACTCAAGGTCTTCACTTGGCACCATGTTATATGTTAACTTTTAGTTCATTGCAGGATTTTTAGGGATGGACATGGTGAGACTGTGCGTTTGCTGGCTGCCATCGAAGTTCAGTGTTTATGAGGAGTGCAGAGGGTTATTGGGCTTTTTTTGGCTCTGGACAGATGGGCAGTTCTATGTGGCAAGTAGTGCTGAAAAAGTCCTGTGATTATTGGTTTCAGGTCCAAATGGACACTGTCTACGGTTTAGTTTTAAAACTCCATGGTGGAGAAATGGGTCACCAGGAAACAGCTCTGGCATGGAAATGTTATAGGTTGGGACAGTTACCTCATAGAAGACGGTGTCCTTTAAACACTGAAGCTCCAACTGGAGCTCACTAGGAAGATTTAAAGACTGGGTGGTGAAAGGCAGTGCTGAGGATTACTGAGTCTTTTCCAAGTCTCCAGAGCACATACAGTGACCATAAAACAACCTGAATCATAATTTAATAATCTCCCTTCTTGAATAACATCATTCTTCTTGAGGTGTAATGCAAAAAAACTCAGTCAGTAGTGTAATATCACTACAAAGTCAGGCTCAGCAGTTTCTTTGAGAATGATCTGGATAATTTAAACCCAAAATTATTCATACATCTGGCAAATTTAGATTTTAAAATAATTTCCTTCAACCAAAAGGTTTGTTTCTTATATGAAACTAGGTAGGAAAACCTCCTTCCCATCACCCTCTGTAGCTTCAAATTCTCTATCAGATCAAAGCTACGTCTCCGGCTGGACGACTCTAAAACGTTAATACTACTTCCAGTCAGAAGACAGTGGGAAAATTAAGTGATTACTGGCAACCAATGTGTCTCAGGGGTATGAATAATTTGGGGCTTAACTGTACGTAGTGAAATAATGTTTTTACTTTGGATCTCCAAATAAGTGTGGGGTTCAGATTTCAACACTTCCATGTTTTATGTCTTCAGTTTGTTCCACTTCACAGCAAATTGTTCAAGGGTATAAAATAACTGATGGTAATCCAATATGACACTGGACATTTAGGTTGATGGTTGCTCCAAGACTATTTTTAAGTTACGTATATCAACTGTATTTTTCTGGTATTTAGTGTGCTTTTCATGGTTTGGCCTCAGAATGCTTTGTTCTGCTTGCTTTGAAACATGGATACTGCATGATTGGCAACGGTGTCATATGCCATATCATCTGATAAACTGTAGCTACATTTTTGTACCGATTTTGCTTCTTCAAATTGAATTCACGTTATAATGTTCCAAGAAAACTTTTTTGAAGTGTGACAGGCACAGTCTTTTTAAAATCCAGTGTTTATACCTTAATTACAGAGTAACCATCTGGCAAACAGTGCTGATATTCCTTTGGAAGTGTATTTCCTATAACTGAGCCAAGCATCATATTTCTTTCTCGGTTCAGCTTTGCTTCTCATGCTGCATTTTTGGTGCTGCATTAGAGGGAAAATAACAATAACTCATGGGGTTCCACTTCTGACAGTACTCTAACAACTCCCGATTGTTTACAACAGGTTTCCAGTGTGTCTACGTGGCTGGAAAATTGTTGCAAGTGATTCTTTCACTGATTTTTATCACTATGCTGTTGTTTTAATGCAGGATCTTTGTGGAGCCTCTACTTGTGACACTCTTGGCATGGCAGATGTTGGCACCATGTGTGACCCGAAGAGGAGCTGCTCTGTCATTGAAGATGATGGCCTACCCTCAGCCTTTACCACCGCTCATGAGCTTGGTATGCTCAGTTCTGACATGTCTTCAACAAAAACACATGTGTTGTGCTCGTACAGCATAGATTTTCTCGTCCTCCAAAAAGTACAGATATTCGTTGAATTTAATCACATCAAAGTGGTTAATAATTTTATTATAAAATATGAAAACTGTTGTACAAATAAACCATCATAAAGTGTGTTATCATTTTCATTCAATCCCCTTTACTCTTATAACCCTAAATCAAATCTGCTGTGACTAATTCCCTTCAGAAGTCACTTCATAAAAGTATTGAATCAGTCTACTGCGTGGAAGTTCTTCTAATAATTAATGTAGCTGTTCAGTGAGGGCCTCAGAGTTTTGTTGGAGAACATTAGGAAACAAACAGCGGCATGAAAACAAAGGAAAATCAGGCAGGACAGAGAAAAAGTCGCAGAGGGTTTAAAAGCAGAATTAGGTTATGAAATCCCAAGCTTTGAACATCACACAGAATTCTGTTTAAATCATCATACGAATACAGAAAAGGGCATGGCATAGCCCTTTAACAGCTGCAAACTCAACACACATTGCTGTCAATTTAAGCTGACAATTTTGGAGAGGTGAACATTAATCAGAGGAGTAGTCAAGAGGCTCAGTTAATTTCTAGAGGAGCTGCAGGGATTCACAGCCCTGGTCGAAATACATGTCAACAGGGTTGTATGCTACACAAATCTGTCTTTTATGGAAGAGTGTTAAGAAGACTGGCACTGTTATCATAAAGTAAAACTATCCAACTGTTCAAACATGGCTTTGCAAACAAGCCATGTAGGGAACATGCTGAAGATATGGAAGAAGTTGCCCTGGGTTGAACGTTTTGACACCGAAGCAATGTTTTAATAGCGCGCTTGTTCCGTGCGCTTTGTCCGTACGGGCTCTTGTAGAGGTAAAGACATCATCTAATATGGCTTTCCCCTGAAAAGAGGACCCGTGCCTATGTATTTTAAAACTGATTTTTAAAGTCATATTTTACAATATCGCCAATATTTTGCAATTATTGTTCTTTACATTTTTATTATTATATAATATTTTAATGGCTATTTTCAAAGATCTACTGCAACAGCTACATACTGTCACTTTAATGATAATTTTCTGCTTAGCCCATAATCTCATAAATCTCACTGTTTGTGGTTGTAACAAAATGTGTAAGCCTTCAATGGACATGAATCCCTTTCCAAGATACATAATAGAGATCTGACATGTATTCAACAGGCCATGTGTTTAACATGCCCCATGACGATGTGAAGGCCTGCGAAGATGTATTTGGAAAGCTGCAGGAAAACCACATGATGTCCCCTACACTTATCCAGATCAATCGTACCAGCCCCTGGTCTCCTTGCAGTGCTGCCATTATCACTGAGTTTCTGGACAGTGGACATGGTAAGTATATAGATATTATTTGTAATATGCTGATATGTTTGACTTGTAAGTAGTTGTGAGTATAAATAATAAGAGTTTTGAGTTGCTGTTTTTTTTCAATATTCCAATGCTTTTCCTTAAGATAACAAGAACTTTTGTTTAATAAAGCGTCTGACACCATTAGTGAACATCAGACCTTGAACTTCTAGTCTTGCATCAGCCCCACCTCTTTTATTACAGAGCTAAGAAGACTGGCAAGAAAACTGCAAAAAAGCTATTCATACATTTGAGATGCAGGTTGTTTGCCAAACAGAGTAGACCACAGGACCCAACCTTAGAGAATCGCAAAACCTTTATTTTAAAACTGCACCCACATGTGTCCCAAATTATATGGCATGGTTTTGGGAGAGTCACCGCTGTGGTTTGGAGAAGAGATGGTTCTGCCCAATGCTTCCCAAGGAGGTTAACTACAAATAGGCAAACATTATTTGATTTTCTCCACCTCCATTTTTAAAATGAGAACACAAGAATACAAACTTATCAAAGAGAGAGACCAAAAGACATTCTTAACTATGAATAATAATGTTTTCTTTTATTGTAATAAAAATGTTATAGCATGGTTGCTCAAAAGGATACTTAGAAAAGCTGTTGTCACAATTTAGAGGCATTTCTCAAGTAGTTGTGGGTATTTCCTTAATAGTTTGCCACATGGTCATCTATCTACACACATATATTGTTTCTGGTCTATTCTTTAGAGGGAGAAGAGTAGTCATGATAGTAATAGTAGTAGTAGTAGGGAGAGGAAGGAAGGGGAAGACTTGTGTTTCTGTTAATTGGTTGTGGAGTGAGCTAGTTAGCTATTATCCCATTTGTTTGGGTTTTCTGCCAAATTCGCTGTGAAATGGAATGAAGCAAATATGCTGCCATCTCCTGCTTACCCATTTAGCCTTATACTTTGTTAAGAACTCATCAAAACATAACAGCAGTTCGGAATCAGAGACCCTGTTTTTGAGCTTCTGTACATAACTACTTTTGGACCCAAACATTACCCACAAGGATAAGTGATGGACGATTCTAAGGAATAAAAACCACCCTCTTAAAGTCTTTACCCTATTACTGGGAAAGTTCTAGCTTGTCATTTGCATCTAGTGGTAACAGTGTTTTAATTTTTGAACAATTTACAAGCTGTCTTTAATTTCAAACTGTAATCATAAAAAATCTAACCGTGTTTGGGCAAAATGTTCCTGCATGTTGTGAATGATGGTGGGCTAGTGGGGATTTAGGGGGAGCTTATGGATGGTTTGGAGTCAGAACGCCTGTAGTGTGTGGGATGCTAAAGCGTGCATACTTGTACAGGCTAAATGTGAACTATTCCCCAATCCCCGGATTCTTATCCCCCCGAGAAAACATAAAAAAACTAAGCAAATGAATATTTAGTTGAGGCCGTTTGGAACCTACTGACTATTGACTATATACTGACTTGACTCTTATTCTAAATTAAAGATGCAAAATACATTTGCTTACTCAGCAGTTGTCAATAAAAATGTCATTTAAAAAAAATCAAAAATAGCTAAAGCAGTGTTGGGCTCAAAATAAATAATTTTAGGGTGTATTTTAGTTGACTGTTTCTACGATTTCCTTTTGGTTATTAATGTTGCTATCTTAGATTTGGATTTAATAACAACAGGGTTTGGGAAAGAAAAAGATGTGGAGAAAAAAAAACCCAAAAGATGCACCAAATTACTTTACTGTTTCGTATTAGCCATGTAAAGCCAAAGTGAGCAGGTTGAAAGTTGACCTCTGTAATGTTTTAAACATTTTCTGGAGGTCAAGTCTACTCCACAAACGGATTTTTAGAAAGCAATTTTAAAACTGTATTTTCTATGAAAAGTTTGTTTTTATGTAAACAGGAGAGGAGGCAAACAGAGGAAAAAAAGGTTACTCAAAAGATCTGTCAAAGTCACAAACTTCTCTTTGAAAAGAAGTATTGCATCAGTTAAAAATAACAAGAACTTGTGCCATGATCCCACGACATCTATATCAAAAAGTATTACTTTGTGGTAACAGCCTAGGAAACTTTAATCCTATCCTCTTGCAATGTTTTTTATCCATTTTATGGGTTACTGAAAAACTATGGTAACCAAAAGGTAATAACTTAATACATTTTCATCTGATAGTGCTCTCAGTGTTTTCTACTATATTATTATGATCTGAAGTAGCATTCTGCCTTGTTTTACGATGAAGACAAAATTCTGACCTTAACATAAAGTTTTCAGAAAAGTGGTATAAATGTGTACTGAACTGGTACATTTTTGCCTGAACTTGAGAGGTGTTTCTAAAATTGTCTTACTCTTACTAATTACTAAGGTTTCTGTCTTCTAGGGGACTGTTTGCTTGATCAGCCTCAGAAAACGTTAGTTCTTCCAGATGTGCTGCCTGGGTCCTCCTACAGTCTTGACCATCAGTGTGAGCTTGCCTTCGGCGAAAGTTCTAAGCCCTGCCGTTTCCTTGAGCCGCCATGCAGTCGATTATGGTGCACAGGGAAGTCCAGTGGCCATCTTGTGTGTATGACTCGGCATTTCCCCTGGGCAGATGGAACCCTCTGTGGTGACGGGCAAGTCTGTGATCGAGGGATCTGCTCTGACAAACAGCTCCAAACTGTGAAGGTATGACCTAAGAATAGATTCCTATCAATCAACTGAGGGTGTTATTAATGGAAATTATTCTTTCAGTTGGATGGTCGTTGGGGTAAGTGGGGTCCATTCGGTTCCTGTTCCCGCACATGTGGAAGCGGAGTTCAACTGTCTAAACGGGAATGTAACAACCCAGCCCCATCAAATGGCGGCAAATACTGTCAAGGAGTACGAGTCAAATATCGATCCTGCAACCTGAACCGCTGCCCTGAGACAGGTGGGAGACAGTCAGAGAAACCTTATAACACTGAAAATAACAATGAAAATATTACATATTCCAATATTAGTCCCATCCAACAGCAGCTTCATCTCTTCTAATCTGTCCTCTTCCATCTATTTGTGTAGACAAGACTTATCGAGAAGAGCAGTGTGAGGCCTTTGGCAAGACTTTCAGCACTAACCGTGTCGCCCAGTCTGTGGTGTGGGTGCCAAAGTACTCTGGAGTCTCCCCTAAGGACAGATGTAAACTCATCTGCAGGGCTAATGGGACTGGCTACTTCTATGTGCTGTCTCCCAAGGTAAACAGAAACTTTACTACTGTACTTTATTTTTCTACTTTAATATACAGTAGATTAGTTTTATGTTTATTTTTTTTACATGAACAACATGCAGTACAAACTTATGTATAGCCTTTAGGCAAGGCAAGGCAATTTTAGTTTTATAACACACTTTCAACCAAAAGGGTAATTCAAGGTGCTTTACCTAATTTAATAAACATCAACATCAATTAAGTGTCATAATAGTTTACTCAAAGGCAGATCTAAACAGATTATATTTAGTTTTCCTTTAAAGCAGCTCAGTGTTTGAGCAGCTTTGCAGTAGTCAAGGCAAGGCAATGCAAGGCAATTTTATGTATATAGCACACTTTCAACACAAAGGCAATTCAAGGTTCTTTACATGATTCAGTGGTAATGAAACCAAATACATGATAAAAATAATAGATTTTAAACAGATCATTACTAAAAGAAATGCATTAAGTAACTGAAGCGTGAAAAATAAAATATATGTGAGATTATGAAATTTAAAAACAAATAAAACATCATAATAATAAGAGAAGGTGTAAAAAACAAATTTATGCATAAGAATATAGATTAAAAACAGATAAAACACAATCAATTAATCCATCAATAAGAAGAGAAGGTGTAAAGAACAAATTTATGCAAAATAATAGATTAAAAAGAGAACACAATCGGTTAAAAAATAAGAATCAAACCATGAGAAAAATAATTTTCTCATGGTAAAAATAAGAAAAGCAATTTAGGACTCAAAGGCAGCTCTGAATAGTAGAGTTTTAATCTTTGATTTAAAAGAGCCTAACAATTTAGCATTTTTGCATTCTTCAGGAAGTTTATTCCAGATTTGTGGAGCATAGAAGCTGAAAGCTGCCTCTCCCTGTTTAGTTCTAATTCTAGAAATGTTTAGTAAGCTCGAGTTGGAGGACCTGATTGGTCTTCTGGGTTGGTATAATGACAACATATCTACAACATACTTTGGTGCTAAACCATTCAGTGATTTATAAACTAGTAGGAGTATTTTAAAGTCTATTCTCTGAGCTACAGGGAGCCAGTGTAAGGACTTTAGAACTGGGGTGATGTGTTCTACTTTCCTGGTTCTAGTGAGTCACAAACTTTGTTCCAGATAAGGGGAGCATAGAAACTGAAAGCAGCTTCTCCATGTTTGGTTGTGATTCCAGAGGTGATTAGTATACTAGAGTTGGAGGGCCTGATTGGTCTGGGGGGTCTGTAAATTGACAGCAGGTCTTCAACATATTTTTGAGCTAAACCATTTAAGAATTTATTAGCTAGTAGGAATATTTTGAAGTCTATTCTCTGAGCTATAGGGGGCCAGTGGAGGGACATGAGATCAACAGCTAATCCTAACACATACATTGCTGTACAGAAGTCAACAAAAAAAATATGAGTTCACAAAAAATTTGGCACAGAAATTAACATCATCCAGACAGGGTACTTTTTTTTGCTAATTGTTTCCACTTTGGAGTCCAAAACAGATTCATTACATCAGCAAATACTAAGTGGTAGCTCCTAATTTGGTAAAGTCCACCAGAATTCCCTCAGTGACTGGGAGTGGACAAGAGGCTTGAAATGGCAGCTTTAAGAAAAGCTGACTTTAAAAAAAACAGTTGAGGCAGTCTTACGTTCTGAGTTTTATCACTTTCTGCAGCAAAGAGAGACAGACTAAGCATATCAATCTGGACTGTTTCTGAAATATTAAATCTTACAAATCCCCTGTATGAACATTTGGTCACCCCCAGTAACATACCATGGAGGGGGAAAGCTGAGAAGTTTATTGTCTGTATCATTGGTGAGGGTGATATCTAAAAGTAACTTGGTCCACCTCATAAATCAGTATCTTCTGACATCCTGTTCATAAGTCTTAATTGCCCCACTCTTGTTCTATGGCAGCTGACCTGTAGGTTTTTTCTGACCTGTGCTCACCATTCATGTGAAAGATAACAAACCTGTGTAATTACTCATTTACTCATTTTGTCAACTATGCTTCTAATGGAAAATTATAAGATGGGATTGTGAAAAACCCCCACAAACGTTAAAAGATTCTTTTGTTCACCGCAATTGTGGTCATGTTTAACTGAAATACATAAGAAAGGGGAGACAAAAGAAAAGATAGCTATTACCACTGCTCTAGCAATAAACTTTTTTTTAACATAAATTGTTTAAAACATCAAGATTTCTATGAATCAGTGATTTCCTACCATTGCGCCACTAACAGCTGTTAATACATATCAATGAATTAAAATGTATTGCAGTTAACGATATTAAAATGTAACAGCTGTAGACTGCTGTAGATTGGTATAACTGACTTACAAAGCTGAAAGTAATTCAATCTTTTAAAAACTGAAGTGAAATGATTCTGCTTATTGAAAAAGTATACAACCTACCTACTGGGAACTTTTCCTTGATACATATTAGCCCGGTTAAGTTAAGAATTGTATTTTACATATCCTTTTTATTATACTGTAAGAATTAGACCTTAAATTCTATTTGCAATATACAGGTTGTTGATGGGACACCATGCTCACCAGACTCCACAGGCGTTTGTGTCCAAGGAAAGTGCATCAAAGCTGGATGTGACGGCATAATTGGATCCACAAAGAAGTTTGATAAGTGTGGAGTTTGTGGAGGCAACAACAAGAGCTGCAAGAGGGTGTCGGGACTTTTCACAAAACCTGTGTAAGTAAAACAAGTGACATCATTTGAGATCCCCTAAGAGGTACTTATTTGCTCTCTCACTTCAGCAAAACTTCATTAACATCACTCATGACAAAAGTGCTCATTGAATATAAATGTTTTGGCACGCAGGCATGGCTACAACTTCGTTGTCATGTTGCCAGTGGGTGCAGCCAACGTGGACATCCGTCAGCGAGGCTACAAGGGAATGATGAGTGATGACAACTATTTGGCAGTGAAGAACAGCAAGGGGCATTACCTTCTCAATGGGAATTATATTGTGTCAGCTGGGGAGAGAGATATCATTGTAAGCAATAGTCTGCTGCGCTACAGTGGCACAACTGGCCTTTCTGAGACCCTGCATTCTGTGAAGCCCCTTGGAGAGACCTTGACCGTGGAAGTACTATGTGCAGGCAAGATAACACCTCCTCGCATACGCTACTCTTTTTACCTTCACCGTCAGACCAAGGAGGAAAAAATGCTGAAGGAGGAGGAACGTGCAAATACTGAGAACAGCGTCCTGACGAAAGATGATATAAAAGGGGAAGAAGAAGACAATCTTAAAAGCTCTTACAGTAAGATGAATACTCCTCTGGGGAAATGGATATCCGCAGCCTGGGAAGAGTGCTCGGTGTCCTGTGGTCATGGTTTCCAGAGGAGGATGGTGCAGTGTCTAAGATCAGATGGGAAACCAGGACTAGACTGTGATTCTTCACAAAGACCCTCTGCCACCAGGGTTTGTGGAGACCCTTGTGCTGAGTGGCATATTGGGCAGTGGTCACCCTGCTCCAGAACCTGTGGGAAGGGCTTCAAGAGACGTCCTCTGCACTGCAAAAACCAGACTGGGCTTCTGCTCCCAAGGGATCTTTGCAAGGGCTTTCGTAAACCTCAGGAGCTGGACTTCTGTAACCTAAGCCCTTGTCAATAACTTGAAACTACAAAACACTCCCCCCCTGTGTTTCAGAGGAACAACAATCCACCAGCTAGTATTATGCCATATCTGGTGGTTTCAGCTGTTGCATCCTGCATTCCTGGACTGCTAGAGGACTTTAATAGAGTTAGCTCAGAAGAAAAACATGAACATGAAAGAGTTGCAGCCAAAGGATGACTTCTGGCAGATCAATATAAGTGAAATCAGTCTAGCTTTCAAAGAGATTACCTTGCTGTAATGGAAGCTACTAAATTTGAAAGTTGAATAAATATAAGCTCACTGTACTGCTAGTTCACACAGAATTTCAATTTTTAATAATCAGGTTATTTTACTCAAGTGAGTCTGCAGTCTATTTAATATTGCAAGACACTGATGAAGTCTGCTTGATGCCAACAAACAAAAAAACTGCTAACTTAGCTGAACTGACACCTGGCAAAACTTTCTCCACAGTGTCTTCATTTAATCATAAAAGGATAATGGCCTCTCAAAGAGTTGTACAGATACTGCAGCAGCATCAGTTATTTATTGGCAATAAAATTACAACAATTTTAATATTACTAGCTGGAAGCAATAAAAAAAAAAATTAAATGAAAAAGCTATTTAAAAAAAGAGTTATAGCCCAACACTATAACATTTATTTTTTCCCCGTTTTTTTCATATCAGTGCTCTGCTATTGCTCACTCAAGTTATGAGGCCAGTGCACTTGCACACCAAGACTGCAGTCTTCACACATAATGTTTAAATTTGATATTTTCAACTACAAATGCGGGTGGCTAGAACTGCTTGATGGGCCCCGATTGGTGACCTACCAGACACAAGCTTAAAAATCAGATCCCTCTCCAACCAAGCAAATGCACCATGCTAATCTCTGTCAGTACTTCAGTGTCCATGCCATTGCTGAGTGAAAAAAGACTCAAAGTTAGTTATTTTCAGTATTTTTGATGTGTTTAAAATTTTGTTGGAGATGGTAAGAAGCATATTAAAAGGAAACTGGATTTTCTACAATATGTCAAGACTGGCCTGCAGTCTTACCTCGAGCTAAAAACTGAAGATCTAAATTGTCTAGAATATGCACAGGCAACATGATGTTTTGGTAATGCTAACCCTTGTTAATAATTGTTGGCCTAAAATAGCCTGAAATACTAGACTGTAATCCCTTTTGCCTTTGTATTGAAATGTCGAACTTGGCTTTACAATGACTGCTCTTTCACACATGCAGTCACTTCTGCCACTACTGTGAATGATTAATTAATGACCCGGGCAGAAATAATGGAAAAATCTTTTTATATGTTTTTTACTCAAATTAACTTTTTAAAGAAAACCTGATTGAAAATTAGTAATGTTTGGTTATAGTTTTGCAAAAAACTAAATTCTAGTTTGCAGAGGTGGGACCAAGTAATTGCTTTGCAAGTCTAAAGTAAGTCTCAAGTCATTGCCCTCAAGTCTCGAGTCAAGTCTCAAGTTAAAGCAGGCAAGTTTCAAGTCAAGTCTCAAGTCTTAAACTTTTAATTTCAAGTAATTTCAAGTAAAAAAAAAATTTCTTGTTAGTGTCCGCTTGTTAAAGGTTGGATATTGAACATGAGCATGATAGAGACATCTAGTTTATCTAGGTTATAGTTACAACAATGAAAGCATAATTCCAAAATTTTTCCCAGTAACAGCTGAGCTGTGCCGACCCTATAATTGGTTCATAGAGACCGTATCTGTCAACCCGCTGCCTGCAGCCGCCACTGGCTAGATGTAAACATAACATCATTGCAGTGCCCGCTTGAAATTTACATTTTATTATATTTTATTTCAAATGTAATTTTTTTAAGGAAATGTACTTTAATTCTGCACTTCTCTAAAAGCCCTGTGTTTTTTTATGTTGTTTTTATGAAAATGTTCCTTATTCAACTTTTAATACAGCATCAGCCCCACGGGATGACTGAAATAACATCTGTTTTACACTTTAATTATTAGATTAAAAATCAAGTCTTCATGTAAAGTCCATGTCCAGTCCTGAGTCATTAGTGTGTAATTCAAAAGTCAAGTCAAAGTCTTTGAAAAAAATTTCAAGTCAAGTGTCAAGTCACAAAATGAATGACTCGAGTCATGTGACTCAAGGCCACACTTCTGCTAGTTTGTATCTCTGGGTCAGATTAATATATTTGTGCATGGTTGCAGCACTAGCCGAAATGTTATTAAACTGGGAAGAAACCTCTAGGTCATTTCACTTCTCCATTCAATTTCAAGATTTTTCTCTTTATTTTGCCCTTTTCCAAAACTGATTTTGTTTTTCAGTTGCCATTTTAGAAGATGATATTATTAGAACAACTTTCAAAAACAGACTGCAAATACAAATATATAACCAAAGACACATCAAACCTCATAACATTTTTTAAAAGTCCAAACATGCAATCATATTTTATGAAAAACATGGACTTGATGTGCAAAAGCCTTTATTCTGAATGTATCTTACTAGAGTAGGTTCAGTTCCCTGCCTACCTTCAGTTCCCTGTATGATTCCTTGGGGCTGTCGTATGACCTCCATCATTGGTCTTCATTGTTCATCATCAGCCAGTCCCGAAGCCTGTTATATCAGCCCTATCTGGAACAGTTACAGAAAATTAGTTAAGGAAAATAAAATAAAACACAGAGGGAATGTTGTCATCCTTGCATTTCTTTATTCTAGGCCCCATAGTCTGAACTAACATGTTCTTCCTGAAGGCTTGATGTAATCCTGCCATTTGTTATGTACTTCGTTTTTTAAGAGGCCAGAGTAAACAACCCAATATTATAAGATGCATCTTGCAGCCAACTATAAGATGGATGTTATATTAGGTGGATTTAAATTTCTTATTTTTTCTATGTTGTTAATCAGCTTTTGCACTTTGTACAGCAAAAGAAACAATGACTTACATGAGCTGTACTGTATACTATGTATACATTTATTCAGCTCTGTGCAAAAACAGATATTATTTTCACACGTATTTGTATTTGTTTTGACTTCTGCATATTTATTCCAAAATAAAGCAATTTGTTGAAATATCTGGAATTTTTTATTTTTATCTCAGGTAATGATATAATTTAAAGATATAAACAGGGAATGTGTGATACTAAAAATTATGAAAACTTAAAAACATATGTTCTGTGTGAGTGACTGTGTTTTTGCCACCGAGTGAGTGGTCTTCTCAGAGAGAAACTTTGTTGGGGAGCTCGCTGTCCTGGCTGATTCCATAAACCTGGTGACAAATAAGCCTAATGTGCCCTTGGATCTTTTAATGAGTTGGCAGACAATCAATCATTGCCTGGTTGTTTGTCTTACAGGTAGTTCCAAGCCAATATCTCAAAGTACCTGTGAGCTTGATCCCGTGAGACTTCTCTGTGTTTTCTGAGCTCTTCAGGTCCTCTCCAGGAGGCTTCCTTGCTTAATCATCCCCGAAAACCTGCAAGTTCATCTGATCCTGAACATTAAGGTTGTGCTAGATAAAAAAAAACATTTTTCTGTGAGGGACCGAGTTCAATAAGTGGAGGCACAGAGCTTCTTCAAAACATGTTGTTAAACAAATAGGGGTGACAAACATTTATTGGTGTTTTTTTGTTTTTTTTCCCAGTGTTCTCTGGTATAAAAGAATTTCCCAGTCTATTTCAGTTTATGCCATTTCAGTGTGGGAGTGGCCGTGGAGTATCAACAAGACTTGAGGGCTTGCTCATGAAGCTTAATGACAAGTTTCTGTCCTCTGATTGGCTAACTGCAACGCTACTCTTATACTGTCTCTGTCTGCTAAAATCAGTAAGATTAGACAAAAGTCATGCCGGTATTTAGCCTTAGATGGATTTTTACCACCTAGTTTAGGCAGCATTTCCATACAAGACTGGACTTCGATGCACAGCTGGCTGTAGGACGACTCCGGCACCAGAACTACGATCTTCTGCCAGTCAGCCAGCAGCTACTTCGGGGGCATATTTCCCTTTTAAATGTAAGTCAACTCATTTTAACCATCGGGCTTATATGTAAAATGTTTTTATTGTTATTATTATTATTATTTTTTAGATCCAAAGCAGTTATATATGGTTTGTTAGTTGCTTAGTAGTTGCAGCTTCGGTGGCAACCAGGTACTAATTCGCTTATACATTTTATCTAACTGACATATATATAAAAAAAAAATACTCTTGTTATACATTTCCAGTTCCATGGTTGAAGTAATATTACTACGCTACAATGGTACAACGATGGGCGGGACGTAAACAGAGCACGTAAGCTGGCAGCCGCGGTCACGTAAGGCAAGTCCGTTCCAAACCGTTTTCTTTGACCAAGGAAGGACAGTGTCCTCGTAAGCAAGGCGCCTCGTGAGGCGCCTTGACATTGAGAAACACCCTTAGTTCCTGATCCCACTGCAGACATTTCCTGAAAATTTCATCAAAAAAGACAAACCTTGGCGAGTACATAATCTCCTTGATAGAGGTAATAGCACCAAAATACTCAGTACTATTTTCAATACGTTTATTAAGGAACTTAAACAGAGATTTGGTTATAAAAGCACAAGACAAAAATAACAAGAATGTCATGGAGTTTAAAACAAGGGCGCAAATCAGTGCCAGAATTCACCATTGATTTTTTCACTCTTGCAGCTTCATCTAGTTGGAATGCTCAGGATCTCAAGGGAGCATTCTTAAATGCTTTTAATGAACATATTACCTGAGGTTAATAGCTCGCCAAAACATAAAAAAGAAAGAAATATGATCTAACACATTTCTGGAACTGAACTTTAAGAAAAAAAAAAGAATTTCTCCAGCTCATCCAGGACAAAACTAAAGTTTTAGTCATCGGTCCTGAGGCTGAGAAAGAGAAAATTTTACCAAAACTACAATCAATTTCTTTTAACACTTCACAAGTGAAAAATCTGGCAGTTCTGACTTTTAGCTGTCTTTTATCTCTCACATTAAAAACATGGCTAAAATAGTTTTTTTATCACATTGCCAGAGTCCTCCCCATTCTCTTTCGGGCTAATGCAGAGTCACAAATGCATGCTTTAATCACCAGTAGGATTGATTACTGTAATGCCCTGCTTTCTGGTTGTCCCAAAAAGAGTATATCAAAATTCAGCACCACGTGTCCTGACGAAGACCGGGAGGTAGGAGCAAATTACACAGGTCTCAGCTCCTCGTATGTTTTAGGGTTGATTTTAAGGTTCTTTTAATTGCTTTTAAGTGTCTTATTGGTCTTGGGCCTTCTTATGTTTCTGAACAGATTTTACCACGTGAACCCTCATGGTCTGTGCACTTCTTTGGCAGCTGTCTCCTTGTCATCCCTAAAGTCAGAACACACACTCATGGTGAGGTGTCTTTCCATTTTTATGTTCCTCACCTGTGGAACAGGCTGTCTGAGGACCTTAGGGCCACAGAAAACGTTCATGTTTTTAAGAACAGACTCAAGACTCACCTTTTAGCCTAGCTTTTAATTTATTATTATTTATTATAATTTGTTTAATTGCTTTGCATGTTTTACTTGATTATATTTTATCAGTATTTATGTGTGTTTTACTATTTAATATTATTTTTATCCACTGTTTATTTTTAGATTTTAATTTATTTATCTTCCTTCTCATTTTTCCTATAGACCCCTCTGCCTAAGGAGCAGTGATAAGCTGACGCTGCTCTCCAGGTAGCGCTCCGGTGGAGGTGGGGTTCTCAGCCTTCCGTCCTCAGGGTCCCCTGGGTCAGTGCCTCGGCTGCCACTGTTGATCTGCCAGCTGCCAGTGCAGATGGCTCTTTTGTTGGCATTTCCTTAGGCTGGCTCATCTGTGTTCAGCCCAATGGCCTTTTTTAGGTTGCTTTTAACTGTGTTTGTGCATGGGAGTTGGATTGGGGGGGGTAACTGGGATCATACTTTCAAATCTGCAGTTGAGGGATGGGAATGTGGTTTATGTGGGATCATTTTAATCTGTAAGGCAAATTGAGATGCAATTCTTGTATGAAAAGCGCTTTATAGATAAAGTTTGATTTGATTAACTGAACTACTTGATTTTATAATGTGTGAACTGAAATTTGAAATGATTTATATAAAAAAATCGAAATTTCCCAACACTTGTTAGAAGTTGGAATTTCTGAGTTCCGACATGAAATGGAACACAAGACAAATTTTGCGTCTTAGAATGTTTGTAGCCGGGATTGGAAGTCACTATCTTTTGTGTTGAAAATCACTGTGAACCTCTTCTGTGGTGTATACCCAGCTTTCTATAGCATCCTTTTCTTTCCAGGTAATAATTAGTATCTGACATTTAAAAAGGCTCAGAGGTTTAATATATTTTCCATTGCTTTATCTTTTCTGAATCGGACCTAATGTGCACAGTATCAAAAGACGACCAAGGAATCACCATGGACTACCAAAAGAATCAAAATGTAAACTATTATCCTATTATCATATATTACTTATCAAACTAATATATATGTATGTATTGATCAAATATATAACTTAATAATAAAAAAATAATAACATACTCAAATTTTTAATAGCATGTAAGGGGAAGGGACAAAGGTTATAAGTTTCTTTTTCTCATTTATTCCTATCCACTTTCCAGTTTCAAAATAGCAACATGTCTCTTCACTGGCTCTCTGGATTTGATGTCCTCAGCTTTTTGGGAAGACAGCAGCCAAGTTTCTTATCTCTGTTAGGAGCCTCAGCCTGTAGCCCTTAAGACCAGCCTGGGTCTGACATATCTCTTGGGTTGAGTGCAGGTTTTTTATGTGTCTGAATGTTGTCTGTGTGAGTCTCTGCAAGCATGGCTGACAGGTCCAAGCATCTCCATCTGCAGCTAGTTAAGACTTATCAGGAGGCAACACAAAGACTGGTTGTGCAAACCAAGGGTCACCAGATTGTTCTCAGACTCCTTTGCCCCTGTTCCACTCGGGCAGTAAGGTATGGAATGGATAGCTCCAAAACCGTTCTGCCATTACCTGTGTTTGTTACAAGCCGACCCCTTTTTTTGGATTACCTCTACCTTCGTCTGAAACGTGCTGAAGCGACCCAACATGCCCACCTATAGACTGATTATTCCAGTAATGTGATATTCGTCTTACTCCTACCTAGCAGCGGTGGCTGCTGATTGGCCTGCCATTGTTTGTTTAAAGTGATGTCTCAGAATGTAATAACAGTAATAGCACCAATATCAGAAATGTTATACATAAAATTTGAAATATTCAGTCTCAGAGAATGTTCGATTTTTCTTTGCTTTAAAGAAGCATGACGCAGGATTAATAAACAAAACTCACTTGCGACGCAGCGGGTGCTGCAAGCAACTGCAGCGACTGACATGGGAACGTGGACAAACCGTGTTTACACCGGCCAGCAAGCACTTAAACACTCAAATGGACGAAAGTTGATGCTTTAAAATCAAAACAAAGCTGCTTCCACACTTTGTAGTCAGCATTGGTGCTTCTGGTTAGTTTGTTAGCGGGCGAGTGGGGATTTCTCTGTTATTTCTGCACTTTCCCTCCCTCTGCTCTTCCTTGACTCTTTCTCCCTTCTCCTCTAACTGATATATGTGCCATAGTTGCCCTACGCAGGTTTGAATAGCACCAACTAACATAAGAAAGTCAAAAGAAATTATACAAGTTGTTCTGTTAGTGAGACAAGGAAGACCGGAGCAGAGGAAGGGAAACTGCAGAAATAACAGAGAAACAACAGAGAAATTCCTGCTCGCTCGCACAAACGAATAAAAGTTGATGCTTTAAAATTATAACTCATCTGAACTGACATCGGGCCCTGTCTCCCCCGCCTGTAGCTTGTGATCTTGTATCCGATATTTATTCAGAGTGCTGGTCTGACTTTTATCATATTTTGCATTCAACTCATGCTGCTGATAAATACCTGGTCCTTCCTAGTCAGTGCGTTTACACATTCAAATTCAATTCAGAAATACTTTATTGATCCCAGAGGGAAATTAATTGTTGTTGTAGCTCATTAATTAATTTTTCAAGGAATTGTTGTAGACCATGATGGCTGTGGGGAGAAAGGATTTCCTGTAGCGGTCTGTGTTGCAGCAAAACTGAAGAAGCCTCCGACTGAAGATACTCTGTTGTTGTTGGACTGTCTCATGGAGAGGATGCTCAGGGTTGTCCATAATCTTTTTAAGTTTATGAAGAATCCTTCTTTGCATCATTATCTCCAGTTGTTCCACAGTCATCCCCATAACAGAACCAGCCTTCTGTATCAGGTTATTGAGCCGTTTTAAGTCCCAGGCTCTGATGCTGTTACCCCAACAGATGATGGATGAAGAGATGACACTCTCCACCACAGACTTGTAGAAGATTTGCAACATCTTGCAGCAAATCTTGAAGGACCTCAGCTTCCTCAGAAATTACAGTCTGTCCCTTTTTGTAGACAGCTTGACTGTTGATTCTCCAGTCCAGTCTATTGTCCAGGTGAACTCCGAGGTATTTATTTACATGCACATCTAAATCGAGCTTTTTTGAGTAATCGGAGTAAGGACATCCCCCCCTGTTGAGAGCAGAGTCCCAGTTTACATGACACTCCGAAGATCGAATTATTTAATGAAGTACGTTCGACTCCCTGACAATAAATGGCGACATGCACCCCTGCGTGGGGAGGGGTAGGTAAAACAGCCAAGCTTCTGAACTCCATTCGGTTCGACTCAGCCAGACTAAGGTGTATTCATACATTTTAAAAGTCTGATTTCAGCGGGACTAAGTCTAAGGCATGTAAATGTACCAAATGTCATTTTCAGTATGCTTTGAGTTTCCCGGTTGCATGAATGAACAGCGAGTAGTACCTGTCTTCATCCTGTGTGAAGATGAGCTGCTATGAACGCGCAAGCAGCGTCCACTCATATCAACTCAGTCAACTCACGTCACCCCCTACAACAGCGCGGGAATATTTGGGCATGAACTGAAAAACATTTAGCTGAATACGGCCTGTTCAAGAAAATTGAATGATACGTGCTTGGGCTCATTCTTTTTGGTTTCATCATTGGCTTAATCAACCAATAGCATTAAAAAAACTGCACAAGCATGTTTATTTTGTGACAAATCCTGCGTCATGCTTTACGTAGCTCTATATTTAAATTATTTAAATATTTAAAACGGAATGCTTTATAGCATTTAGGGAGGGTTGTGGTTTTGATAAAGCTGAAGCCGAAAGGTGACGGGGAAAATTTACATTGAAACGGGCTGCAGCTTCGCCAACAGCAGGGGAGAGAATGGACTTGATACCGGATGTAGCTTCAGCCTCAAATATCAAAAAATCTCCGGTTATTCAGTCATCTTTCTTTACAGAAGTTCCCTGCAGAAAATAAGTTTATCATTCCTTGTTTATGATAGATCTCTCAAAACTGCTTCCGACATCCTTGTTTTTTCACCAGTCTCACTCTGAAGAATGAGAGGAAACAACAGTTGTTTGTCTGACAATCTTGAATGTTTGGATGGGCGAGTCTTTAGGATCAGAGCTTTGGGACCTCATATCAAATATAGAAGAAAGGAGAGTTATTGGCTGGGTTTGGTTACAGGAGATTTTCCAGTGCATAAACTCAGAGGTTGTACAGAAATACCTCTTCTCTGGGAAAAAAAATCTCAGGAATGTTGCAGGCACACAAGCAGGTGAAGCTGCAGAAAACAAAACAAAGGATTTCTGAAAAAAAAACCCAAAAAAAACACTGCATTAGTTACAGATGATCAGGCTGAATCACAATGACAGCACATCCCTCATGTCAAAGCTTGTCACATTTCATTGAGGTGATCAACTTTCCCACTCCCAGATACTCCAACCACATTCAGGATGTTTCAGTGAGGACAAAATACAATTAGGAAACGAGATGTACGATCACAGATCTTCTATTAAATCTGTAGTCTTGGGATTTATTTATGTATCAAATGTTTCTAAATCCTTCAAATTATAGTTCATTTCTATACTATGATGTATGGGTGGATCTCTACAATATTTGTTTTTCTTCTTAAGTGTCACCTTCCACCCAAAGACCCCTATGCAATTCACAGTGACCCACGACTTCTTTTTAGAGTTCAAATAGAGTTTGAGTTTTCACATCGTCAGTTGTGAATCACTGTACATGATTATTTACAAAATAGATTAACTTTGAAACCACAACTTTTTTTTTAACCAATAAATCCCTCTGTCCTAGAACACGTGATCTACTATTATACAATGGAAAATATATGGAAAAATATATGGAACCAAGCAAACAACCAACACAAAATTAGAGAAAATGGTTACCAGAGCCTGACTAGGTGTGTGTGTGTGTGCATGTGTGTGCGTGTGTTTGTGAAAGAAGGGTCATAAAGTCCACAGGGGGTGATATATATTTTGGGACAAAAAGCTAATAGCATTATCTCTTAGCAGAACATGAAACCACACAGCCTGGTTATGGCAAGGTGTCAACAGAATGAAAGAAATATGAAAAGGAGAGGATATATAGCACTGCTTTCAGCAAAGACCGTAACACAAACAAGTGTATACAGATCAAAACTAGTGTGTGGCAACGCTAATGAACAATGAGCAAACAGTGGTTTAACAATTACAAATAAAATCAGCTAAACCAACCCGCACAAGTCTAAGCTCATGTTTTGTACTTCCTAAGAAGTCCTACCCAGACAGTAAACTAAGTTTATCCCATTGGTATGGCTTCGTCCACACAGCCGCTCCAACGCAAACAATGGAGGGAGAAGGAAGAACCATCAAAACAGTGGCAAAGTCAGTTTTTGGAACAGCAGTGCGCACAGCTGCTTTTAAATGAATATCTTCAAATGCCAGCGACATCTTCAATTGATCTTATTGTCACAGAGCAATCTTGGTGTAGCTCAGATGCCAGCAGACTCCTGGCTGCACAAATGGGAAGTTGGGTAGCTTGGCACATAATACGCCAGAGTTTCAGTAAAGAACCTATCCTGGCCAGCAGGGCTGGAACAATGAGGGGAATTTTGCATGCAAATGGTTGGACGTCTCCGATAGTCCAGTTGAATGATTGTAAAAAGACGGTGGCTTCCTTTGTGCACAGTCCTTATATGAGCTCTACCTGTCCTCACTGGCCAAAGACCAATGAGACTGTGCTGAGGGTAGTGCAAAACTGGGATGATGTCCAGTTTTATGGATATGAGGGACTGAGACAGTAAGACATGAGTACTATCATAAGAAGGTAGTACTTAAATGAGTCCAACAGCCACTTGATAGCCAAAGTTTCTTTCTCCACTGTGGCATAGCGTTCTTACCTGGGGAGAAGTTTCCTACTGATGTAGGCTAAAGGATGCTGGTCATCTAGTGGTCTCTGTAGAAACACAACTCCCAGACCCCTTTCTGAAGCATCAGTTTGGACTATAAAATCCTTTTCAAAATCTGGAGTATGGGGAACTGGATTCTTATTCAGGGATTGCCAGATGTCTTGAAAAGCTGCAATTGCCTCTGTGTTCCACTGTACCCGGTTTGGGCACCGTTTGCCTGTCATATCTGTTAAGGCAGCTTCTCTTGCTGAGAAGTTTAGAACAAAACAATGGTAAAAGCCAGCCATCCCAATGGATGATCTCAGCTGTTTCTTAGTCTGTGGAAGAGAAGAAGATTCAATAGCTCTGACTTTATCAACTTGTGGCTTTATGACCCCACCTCTGACTGTGTGCTGTGTCTCAGTTTTGGCCAGGGAACACTGATGGATTAATTGTGAGGCCAGCAGTCTTCAGTCATCTGGAACCTCACTCAAATGTACCATATGTTCTTCCCAGAATCCACTGTAAATGACAATGCCATCAAGATATGCTTAATCATAAAGACCAGACAGTATCTGGTCCATCAGTCTTTGGAAGGTGGCAGGGGCCCCATGTAGATCAAATGGCAGTACAGTGAATTCAAACAGCCCCCATAGTGTACAAAAGGCTGTCAACTCCTTAGACTGTTCACTGAGAACAACCTGCCAATAGTCCTTACAGAGCTCAATGGTTGAGAGATATTAAGCTTTTCCCATACATTCTATAAGCTCATCCAATCACAGAGTTGGGTATGAATCAAATGAATCAATGAATCATGATGCTCAGGTAAGACATTCCAAAGCTCTGGGCCAGCGACCCCTAAACAGCGCTCACCCCAAGTTTTAGAGTGCCCTCGAGAGACAACCAGTAGGCAATGTCTGGCGGAGAACAAAGACCTACCAGGTAGATAATAATTTAAAATCTTACAAAGATAAAATGGAGCGAGACCATATAACGCAGTAAAAACAAATGTTAAAAGTTTAAACAGAATTCTGTATTAAACCGAGAGCCAATGTAGGGAATACAGAACGAGAGTAATGTGGTCATGCTTCCGGGTGTTTGTCAACAGACGAGCCACAGCCTTTTGGAAAAATTGTAGGCGATTTAGTAACGTTATATAAATTCCAAAATATAGGCCGTTACAGTAATTCAGCCTAGAACTAATGAAGGCAGAACAGTCTTCTACGCTGTGGCACAGAAATGGCTTTACCTTGGACAGAAGACGGAGCTGTAAAAAGCTTGCTCTAACTACAGAGTTAACCAGTTTGTCAAATTTGAGAGTGGTGGACAATTTAGAAGGAGAGAACGAAATACATTCAGAATGAAGAAGGCAGGAGGCGTGAAGAAAGGATGTTTTGGGAGGGACAATGTATTGGTCAAAAATATCACAGAGGATATTGACGTTATTACCGGAGGCCAATTTAATGCAATCCAGATGAAGTGATCGACTTGCAGCTTCATTTTTGAAGCTTCTGGTTCAAAGATAACAACTTCTGTTTTGTCTGAATTAGAAACCATAATGTATAGAGTCATCCAGGTTTTTACGTCTTCGAGACATTCCTGTAATCTACCTATCTGATTGAACATTCTAAGGATAAGGTTTATAAACACTATATAGTTATTCAAAAGTATGAAGCAATCTTTACTTCTAGTTAAAACTACAAAATAATCACAAAATAATTCAAACTGTCTAATCTTGAGAAGTTTGCACGTAAGAGAAATTTAGCTGCACAATCAAAACCTCAAGGCCTCAAGGCCCTGAACACTAAATGAAAACAAAAATGTTCTCTTTCACACAATATTTGATAAGTCAGTCTACACAACCTAACAAGAAAAGATAAAGTTAAAAATGTCACAAATATGAGGGCCACACATACTGTATTTGGAAGGTATTCTTTAGACAGTGGATAGAAAAGGACAGACTTTTTTTTCCTTAAATGATTAACTAAAATAAGGAAACAATATTACTGATATGAAACCAGAAAAGAAAGAATGTTTTTGAAAGTTAAGGGTGAAAACACTGGAAACAGAGGGAAATGCCTTTTCTCTGTCAAACCAAAATACTGCTCTGTCCTCTTCTTTCAGTAAAGAAGTGTTGATGTCATCGGAAAGCAAAAGAGATATACTTTCAGAGTGTGAATTAGTATATTCCTCTATAAATTCTCTGCTACTGTTTGATTTATGTTATTTACTTAGATTGCCATCTGCAATTAGGTGTTAGAATAAAGCATGGGTGGCCAGCATGCCTTGTAGCAATTCACTGTAGCCTGTAAAGCCTACTCTGCAATGCATGAGTTTCACAGTCAACATTTCAGTCATGCAACTGCAAGTATTTTCCACCGGTTGAGCAGAGCTGTGAACTCATTCTCCCTGTCCATGTCTGTGACCAGTCCAAGAGTGCAGCTGTGTGCTGAGGTGGAAATGTTGAATTGTGGATTTTCACATGACGTGTCTGACTGTCTGACTTTAAGAAATAGGTCTGTGAGTCTGCAGGCGGTCTTGTTCCAGACATTTTTTTGAATTAGTGAAAGAAGGCAATATTTCAGAAGAAAAAACTCTCAGGACTGACCCAGATAAGAAGAGATGAGGAAAGAAATTGGACCAGAGCCTAAAGAAATAATTATTTGTCCCTTTTGCCAAGATTTACACGCAAAGGTACAAATGTGATGCGTTTGACAGATTTTCTTATCAGTAGAATCTGTAGTTGGGAAAGTTTCTCAGTTTTTAAAGATGAAAAAAGGAAAAAAAAACATCTTAATTTAAATATGATGTAAAAAAAATAAGATGAGATGTTTGCACAGCATTAGTTTTAAGGAATTCTTGGCATTCTGACATTCATTCTTCTTGGGTACAGATTTACAAAACACTGAAAATCTGATTAATTGCAAAAAAAAAAAAAAAGTACTGTCATACTAGGACTACACCTGACATTTACATCATTTAGCCAACATACTTGGCTGTATTAAACTCACCAGAGTAGCCTCAGGGGAGACTGTAAGGTTCTTTTCTGTAAAACCTATTTTGTTCAAACTACTTATCTGTGAGACGTACTGGACTTTGGATTCACTTCCTGTTCACCTAAAATCTGTGAGCAGATTCAACGATTTAAAAAAACAAATAAAAATCTGGCTGTGTCAAAAACAGTACTGTACGTAATCATGTTTAATGTATTAACTGTCATGTTGTAGTTGGATGTGTTCTGTACCGTAGTTTGCATTTTAATATGTTGCGCATCCAACTTATCCAATTTTGACTCTGTATATTAGTAGTGAGTACTTTAGATTCTGTTTTAAAAGCCCATCTTTTTTCTAGGGACAAGTGCTGCGAATTAGCTCATGCCATAAGCATCACGAAGCATGTATGGGGTTGTTGTCTACGTAATTGTATATCTGTCTCTATCAAATAAACTTGATAAATAAATATTGTCAATACATTTCGTTCAAAAAAAACTACATTTTCCTTTAAGGTGTGTGCAAAGTGGTAACTCTGTTTTGCACAGTTTTAACCGTCTTTGTTTACCTCACCCATGACTTTAAACTGAACTGTAATACCTTCGGCCCCGTTTAAACATAACAGTTAAAACATAATCCAAACAAAATGTCAATATTTAAGAGTTCTTTACACATAACCAAAAAACATCATGGACACATAGAAACCACATAGAAACCACATAGAAACCACATAGAAACCGATTCATGCTCTGGGGTTATTTTTTGTTCAGATGGAACCAATTTTATTGTTATTTTTTTGTAAAGGTAGATAAATCATGAACAGTTCCAAATAACTGCAAGTTTTAACCCCAAACCATTAGGTGTCTACTAAAGAGCTGAAAATTTATTTTATTTTTCAACATCACAGTGAGTCCAAGCACATCCAAAATCAATGTCATACTGGCTTCTTCAGAAGGAAATGTAAGTTATGGAATAGCCAAGCTAGGTTGGCAAACTATTTAAATATTATTTCTGAAGAATTGACCTGGGAGAATAATATATACTGACATATTGATCATGTTGCTGCCTTACATTGGGGAATTTATTCTGCATAATAATTATACAAGAACACTTAAACAAAGTCACAAAATAACACTAAAGTATTTCAACTTTTCAAATATTTTCATGAAACAGTCACAATATTCCGTTTTATTCCTTCACTATTTTCACTAGCGTCGGCTCGGCCTGGGCCAGGTTGGGTCAGCCTGTAATTAGCTCATTTCTACGTTGTTTTTTTTTTTTCAGACTACCTCTGGTTCAGTCCGAAGCAGGCCGAGACTACCTAACACAACCTGTGGACTGATTGGTCCAATAAAGTGATATCACTCTCACTCCTATCTAGCAGTGGTAGCCACTGATTGGCCTGGTTTTTGTTTGAAGCAATGTCAAAGAATTGCAACACATGCCTTCCAGCAAGTTCAAAACATTGCTAGGAAAAAATAAAATAATTGAAGTGCAACTATTAACAATATTTGCAAGAACACATTAACAGTGTTGGGAGTAATGCATTAAAAAAGTAATGAGTTACAGAAATAAATTACTTTTTTCAGTAACTGAGTAATGTAATGCATTACTTACGAATTATACAGCAATATATTACTAGTTACAATTTTAGTAACTGAAGTTACAAATGCATTTTAAATTGTTTTTCTGGCCAACTAATGCGACAAACCATATCAAGTTGGATACAGTAGAACAAGATCCACTTTCCACTTCCTGTTGCTCAAAACTGAAACATGAGAGAATCAGGACGGCTGAGGAAAAGATTGACTGTACATTTAAACAGCGGCATTATTCACACATTGTTTTCCTAACTATCTGTTGTAAGACTTCAGACGTCATAGTCTCATCTTTGTCAACCATCTTAGTGATGACAGGGGTGATAGTAAAAAAAAATCCTGAGCCTGAATTTTTTTTACCCTGGGAGGCCCCTAAGCCAAGATATATGCCCTGATCAACGTAACTTTAAGCGAGATCCAGAGCTGTGCTCCCCTGGGAGAACATTTTGATAATTAACCCATTGCATTAAAGATTCTGATGACTGATGACCTTCGCTTTTAGCACAAACACGGCTTTCTGTTTCGTAGAGATCAGCCCAACTCCCCTTTAAAAACATAATCTCAGGCCTCCAGTATTTTGAAAGCCGTAAACTTTTTATGTGTGAAAGGTTTGTTTTAGGAAAATTGATAAATGTCCCCGGCGGATTTGTGGCCATGACACCGGTGAATCAAAATAACGTCTTTCACATATCTAAAAGGCGCTTTAAATAACTTATATTTCGCAGTCAATTACGATTTTAAGTTTCTCTCTAAAGTTCTCACAGTTTTCAAGTGGTTATATATCGGAGATTTTGCCTGCTAACCGTGCTGGAAATGTTTGTTGCGTCTCTATAGCCGCCGTAAATTTGTTTGTTTTCTGCGACCTAATCACTCGCGCATACGCACAAATATGTCAACAAAGACCCTCCTGACATCAGCATGTGGAGTAACTTCTACATCTATTTGATTGATTGATAACCCAAGATCAGCCCCTGCCCTATAACCTATGCCTATAACCGATAGGCGTAAGTAGGCCTACAGTGGTGTGGTTTAGAGTGAAAGCGCCTCTCAGATCTTGGGAATTTTCAGATCACGCAAACCTGATTTTTTTTTCTGCAACATTTCAGTACGCCGGAAATCCGGCATAGTGCCGGAGCGCTATCAGGCCTGTGATGAGCACTTTCAGCACCTTCTTTTGATTAGATTTAATAAACATTACCATGTAATAGAAGGCTTGCAAAGGAACTTGTGACTTAATTTTAATAAAATAGTGCTAAAAATACAGTATTTGTGGTGTGACACTTGTGTAAAATGTAAATTGATAAGTTATGGGGGTTAGAAGTTGTGTAAGATATTTAAGATATTTTGCCAAAAGTAACTTAAAGTAGTGTAACTCAGTTATATTTTTAAGACAGTAATATGTAATGCAAACATATTGCATTTTTGATATTGTAACTAGTAATGTGAAATATATTACAATTTATTTGTAACTTGCCCAACTATGCACATTAATTGGTAAACAAAATCTAATGTAATATATCTAGAAGAAACAAGCAAACATGTGAAAGAAGGTGTGAAAGAAGGTCAGGTGAGAATCAATACATGCAAAATCCTACATGTGGTGGAAAAATAACACCTCACATCAACATGAACACAACATCCCCACCGTGGAACACAGTGGTGGCAGCCTCAAACTGTGAATTTGCTTTTTTCCCCAGGGACAGCAAAGGTGCTTATAAATATAGGAAAATCACAGAGGAAAACCTGTTAGACGCCTCAAAATACTTAGGCATAGATTTAAAACTGGGCACAACAATGACCCTAAAAATAAAGCCAGTGCTACAAGAGTAGGTTGTATCAAAACCTATTAGTATGCATCACTTACAGACACACGGCTTTTCCCACAGTTTTCACAATTTTATTCATTTACAAAACCATATTAAATAAGCAATATGAAATTTCCATCCACTTCAGAGTTATATCCTTCTATTGTTGGGCTATAGCACAAAGTCTCAATTAATTCCATTCAAGCTTTTAGTTTTAATTTGACAAAATGTGAGGAAGTTCAAGGGTATATCTGATATATCTGCACTGGACTCTTTAAAGGAAGAAGATCTGTATATGCTGAACATTTAACTAAACAAGCAGACAAACTTCTAAACTAATACATTTCCTAAACAGTATGTCCTATTTTCTGTTTTTTTGTACTCTCCACAGCTGTGAGGGCTTGCCATTTAACAAACAACTTCATTGCATTTCTGGTTTGAATAAATATCCCAACATTCTTTTGCTTTTTCTTACTTCACCAGTGACCAAGGGAGCATCAGCCCACGGTCAGTGAAATATCACAAGCTTTTAAGTGCCTGACAAAGTCTGCAAACATATAAAGTGAAAAACTCAGTATTCTTTTAATCAAATTTTTTTATATTTTTAATGTCATATGTTTGTGATCACTGAGTAAATCGGCCCATAAACCACATCACATTTTAAAAACCATCAATAGTAAATTGTATATTGCTCTTGTGAATAAAAACTCGTTCTCGTAAAGCCTCAACATCCCAGTTTTTCCTGATCTAAGTGGGAATGTGCTGAGTACAGCAGGAAATGGATCCGACTGCAGAGTTGTGATGACAGACCTACAACTGACCTCTGCTAAGGGAAAACTGCAACGCAATGATTCAGCATAGCGCAGCTGAGTTTTACTCCATGCCACTTTAGTGACACTTTTGGGTTGCGAATGCAGTGCCCGCTTCATTAAACACATTGTATTGGGTGTAAAGACATGATTCACTTCCCTACTGCTGAGTTCTTGTCTGGAAATATGTGTACTCAAGTGAAAAAACTCATCTGGCCTGTCAGGGGATTTATTTAGCGGAAAAAAAACCCTTGAAAAGCTTATTTTTTAAGAAGTCACTCCTCGAAATGAGTAGATAGCGTTTCTCTGGTAATCTCCACTACGATTTTTTTCGCTAGTGTTAAAAAAAAAAAAAAAGAACCTCTAGAGGGTTCTAAGAACTTGCTAATTTAAGGGATACATTGGCAACACTGTTCCTCTCTTGTTACAGAATGGATGGGGTGGATTTACATTACCGTATTAAGTCACCTGACTCCACCCCAGCCAGTCTGTAGTAGTAGTACAATCAGAGTCTCAAGCAAACATGAGCATCGCTAAACTGAAACACATCTTTTCATTTTTTTAAATACCGATTATACCAACATGGGCAAAATGACGTTGATAACAAACAAATTTTAGTATATCAACCAGCCCTACCATGAATAGTTAAAATATGCCAATACTTGAGACCCTCTCCTATAGTTTATATGCTATTTATACCTTAATATGAATTAATACGCTCAGTGAACACAGTCTTAGCCCTTCTGCTGAGGCTAATATTTACAATCTTCCTTATTTCCATTCTTCAATTCAAACATATGGAAACACGAATAGGTGGTGGCCCACCATATATTTAGTGAGGAGTTCAGACATGTTAGGAAAACATCTGTCTGATCAGAGACTATTGCACACACCCAGACAACATAGGCTATATTATTTGTTCCCTTTCCCTTGGAGAAATTTCAAATAGAGATGGAGGAAATCAGTGGAAATCAAGGTTGTTTATTCTAGACTGTTGCATATGTGATCATCTCACTGATAAAATGTGACAAATAACGGCATTGACTTCATAAATTATCAGCGTTGGGCATCTTTGTTTAATTAGTTATAGTTACAAATTATTTTTCCCAACAGTAAATGAGTTAGTAACTCAGTTACAGTCTATAACATCTATAATGTCAAATATTTTTATAACTCAATGACAAATAAAAAACACCATATACAGTATTTTGGAACATTTGGTATTTGAACTTACTTGACTCAATCAGATTGAAGAAATATGCAGGAAAATACAAAATATATAAAAACTAAATATTGGAAATACATAGAACTCACTTTTCATTAAAGTTCAAAACTAAGACAGACATATGCGGGTAAAAAGAAACAAAGGAAAATCTATCCATTACATATTGCAAATCTCAGTATCTGTAATATTGCACAGTAAACAGAGCACTATGCACCTGGTTGTAGTAAGACATTTTAAGACTGATTTGGTGTCACCTGGTCACATGAGATGGAAGCTATTAAAGGAAAACCTGAAATATAAACAGTAAAATATTAATATAAAATATTCTATACATTCAAATGTCAAATAAATTGTTTTGTTTGGCTCTTTAGATGTACTAAGACATTACAAGATACATGTAGCTTTGAAGAAAAATCATACATTTTACAGTAACATATTAAAAAGAGCTGGGCTCTCCCTTAGAGATAGGGTGAGAAGCTCGGTCATCCGAAGGGGGCTCAGAGTAGAGCCGCTGCTCCTCCACATCGAGAGGAGCCAGTTGAGATGGCTCGGGCATCTGGTCAGGATGCCTCCTGGACGCCTCCCTGGTGAGGTGTTCTGGGCAAGTCCCACCGGGAGGAGACCCAGGGGAAGACCCAGGACTCGCTGGAGGGATTATGAGATGTCTCCCGAGGAGCTGGCCCAAGTAGCTGGGGAGAGGGAAGTCTGGGTCTCTCTGCTTAGGCTACTGCCTCCGCGACCCGACCCCGGATAAGCGGAAGATGATGGATGGATATTAAAAAGAAATATTGCATATATTAAAAAAATAAATAAATCTGTGTGTCATGTTCCTTGGGTTTTAAAATTTTTTTATCCCACGTTTTTTTCCCAGTGTTCCTACCTAAGTACAGTCCTGGGCATTGCCTTCCCTCTGCTGACCGCAGGAGGGCCCCGCACTGAAGCTCAAGCCTCCTTCCTGCTTGAGGAGTGAGCAGGCCCATTTTGTCACCCGAGGGGGTGGGGTTCCCCCAGCTGGACATGGCGTGTGGAAGGATCACACTATTCCAGCCAGATCCTCTCCAACCCCTCAGGCACCTCTGTCAGCCAGGAGGAGGCAGTATACAGCCCAGAACTGATGCATGTTTTTGTGGGAGTAGCTCACATTAACTACTCAAGGGAACACGGGGAGAACCCCACCCAGGGTGTGGGTGCTGATGATATGGAGAAACAAACACACCCTCAGCACCCACAGCATCGAAAACAAACCTTAACCTAACCCACCACCTACAGGAGCGAGCCTTTGGTGGCGATGTATGTGTTCTATTATCGCAGTTCTTGGTGAGACATTGGAGGGAGTCTCTGCTTTAATGAAACCAATATCTGTTGAATGTCCTTAAAATGTTCCCAGAAGTCTTACAGCCTGTATTGAGGCAGCAAGAGATCTCAGTGTTTGGAAAAACAATTCATTAGATTACTCCGTTACTTAAAAAATTAGGTGCTAATACCGCCGTTATACTTAAACACTGTTAATCCCAACATCTGTAAATTAAATGGGTCTTTTGTCAATCTCAAAAAAAAAAATGTTTCTAAAAAATGTGTGGTACAACAGGTAAAGGGGGTAAATAAAAACCTCAATGAAAAACATTCTCTTCCATTTTCATCATAGCCAACAGTCATTTTGAACAGATGCAGGACACACATCAACACTGAATGCAACAATGATGAACAAAATAAAACACAGGAAATAATACGGAGAAAGAAAATGGTTTCAAAAGTACAAACAGTGGAGGAAAGACCTGTTGGCTTCAGCACTAAATCACTGGACTGGGCTTAGGTGTTTAGGGGACCAATTACATCAGCCATCTGTCAGCTTTAGCAGCTGAATTGAATCTGAATCAGCTTGTTGGCCAGGTTTTTGCACACAAACTAAACCAAAGTTTTGAGCCAATATTATAGAGTATTTTCTACATTCTTACAGTTATTGATAATCACTTTTACTTTATATCAATATGCTCTTTTTTTATATTGCCCAGCCCTATTAATTGATGTTGTGAGATTTGGATAAAAGATTTTTACATTTTAAGCATTAATCAAATTTCCCAGAGTTGTTACAACCCTTAGCAAAAGAGTCGTAGGTTATTCAAAGGCTTATTTTCCCAAATCCAAGTCATGTCTCAATTTTTTGACCCTAAGTCCAGGTCAACTCTCAAGTCTCTAATGAACATTTTTTTTCAGATTTACACCAGTGTTTTTCAACCTGGTCCTCAAGGCACACTGCCCAGCATATTTTAGGGGTTTTCCTGCTTCAGCACCCTTGATTTTAATTGATGGCTAATTAACAGGCTCTTGCTGAACTGGAATTATCTGATTAAGGTGTGTTAAAGCAGGGAGACGTCTAAAACATACAGGGCAGTGTACCTTAAGGACCAGGGTTGGGAAACACCGATTTAGTCTACCTATAACACTGCCGTTGGGGAATTCAGATCCTTTATTGTTTGTCCTCAAGCCTGATTTACCACATAGACATTAAAACAATATTTGGCAATATTATTTTCATCTGCAAAGACAGCAGCAATTATGTATCAAATTCACGTTGCAAATTACAACACGTTGACGTGGGGTCACTCCTGTCTAATCACTAGACCTGTCTCCATTCTGTCACACCTGATCCTACTTTCCTCATTTCTACTTAAAATCTTTACCTTCTCTTACTACCTGCCTGATCATTATCATTCCAATAAACATCCTTGCACCTTTACCTGCATCTATGTTTGGTTCCATGCTGCATCCAGAGACACAGTCACCTCTGACAATTAGACACATCTAGGTTATCTGTCCCCAAATCAAAGCATCACTCCTGGTAGAGTAGAGCCCGATTGGAGTCAGTGGACGTAGACATGAATGGCTTGGTAAAGTAGAAGTGCACACAAAACCAGCCTAGAAGATTAAGAAAAAAATCTATGAATTTAAATTCTGGAAAACCTTTTAAGAATCTATATTAACAGGTTTTTTGTTTCTTAAGTGTACACATAGATGGAGTAGTCTGGCAACTGAGTGAATATTGTACGGGGTTTGCTGTGTTGGCTTAACTGAAGCTGCTCTGCAGTGAATAGACCTTGGTAACTAAATATTTTATTAGGGAAATTACATTTTACAATGGCTTACTGGAGGCAGGAGTTAACCTCACTTAACAAAGCAAATATTTTTCCCAATCAAAGAAGTAAGGAAAGGGTTATTGATCTGCCACACCAAGTAAAGCTGAACCTTGGGAGCTGGAATAGAAGATTTTCCTAAATGTTTTTTGTTTGGGTTTGTGAAGCTCTTGCACAATAGATGGAACATTGGGAAAGTTTTGAAGCTTAAAATGTGATAGAGCACACTCTTTGACTGTTACTCTTTTTACTTTTACCCTTAACAAGACGGTTTGGTGACTTCTTTCTGTACCTTGTCCTTTGAGTTTAGATTATGAAAATATATTTAGAGTTAATGGGGAAATAGTAGACTAAACATATCTAAAAAAAAATCTGATGTCTTTTTTTTTGCATCTTTCTTTTTATTGTCGTAAAAGGAGAACAGTTTTCCCTCAATCTAAGCATCTGATTTGTAATAACTTCATGAAAGAAAGTCGGCTGCCTGCAGTATTTTGGCAATATGAAAGGAGATAAATGCTCAACCTTAGGGTGAACTTCATTGTGTGGTATGTTTGTGTTTTATAGGTTCATTGAGGACATTCTTTTGGGCCGAGTTTAGTATGCACCTAATCTCAGGGCACTTTCGTAACTCAGCACTCAGGCTCACTGACTGAGTGAAAACCTTTATCAGCAGATTACAAAATGCAGACATCTACAATTACCCTAAAAATTTGCTCATGCTGATAGACACAACAAATCAGACACAGCATTAACTCTATGATGAGTAAGAATTAGGGGTTTAACTGTTTATATAAATCATGATTGTGTATGCAGTTTAGTTTTAGGGTCACAGTTGGACATAACAGGAAAGAGGCTATGTACAGGAATTTATTTTTTTCTACAGGTACCTTTTACAATATGTCATCTGCTCACAATAATATTATCACAATCATATAAATGATGTATATAGGGAAAATCTGCTTGTCCAAGGAATTTAACTAAAGTAAAGTTCTCATAGATAAAAACTGAATTAATACAAGTTATAGTTAATCACTGAAACTCCTAAATTAAATCTGAAGCTCTAAGATCAACTATTTAGCTTAACATGTTAATTTTCATGAGAAAACTCTTCAAAACCAAAAGTCAGATTCAAATACATTACATCTTACATTACTTACACATGCATTTCTGTACATCATCAATTAGAATTTGCTACATGATTGTCCGGTTTCTGGGATCTTACTGTTATTATCTCGTGTATTGAAGCTGAAATGACGATAAAGTGTCTCTCTGATTGGTTGTGACTAAGAGTGTGAGCCAATAGAAAAATAAGCTAATAGCTTTCCCCTGAAAGACCTTACAAAACTTGTAAAGTGTAATGTAAAGTGTTTGGAATATTCTTCAAAAACTCTGACCAAAGGGAAGATTTGGGAATTCTTTGTTTCAAGTGTCTGCTTGTGAACATGAATAATAATGAATACAAGGAACAGAAATTCCCAAGTGGTTTATTCTCTCCAACATGTTATATTTACTTCTTTCAGTGGGGTAGAAGCCATCATTACGGAGAGTGAAAATCCCCTGTGTCCCTCTTAATTTCTCACCATGTTTCAGTATGTTTTTTTTTAAAGTAAAAGCAACTTTTTTTGGTAAAAAGACACCTTTTAGTTTTTCATTTCACAAACTAAGTTCAAAGTTTACAGAAATTAGAACTCTTTATAAACATGCGGATTAATGTGCAATATGAAAGGTTATGTCATGTCTTACAGCCAGTTGAGCAGCTTTAATTCAACTGAAAAAGACAAAACTATAATTTTTATTTAGTTGTTCATCAAAAGGTTTAAATCGGGGTTTCATTTTCCATTTACTTTAATTATGTGGTTTTTAGGTTCCAAGTATAAAGAAAGAGGCTGAATAGAACCATGTGTGTTTTTAGGAAAGGGGAAGTACCAAAATTGTGTGGGAGAGGGTTGTTGCAGAGTTCTGACATTTATTCTTCACACTGTAATTTGGATCAAAAGACAAACGTAAAGAAATGAAAATATAGCATCAATCAAGAGTCCATTGCACAATGGTGAAGGTGCAGGATGAAACCTAGCTCAGACTCCCATAAGCTCCATGTTTTGGGTGGTCTGTTTGTGTTGGGTCTTTTTCTCAAACCAAATCAAAGTAAGTTTGTTCTGTATGCATCATGGGAATGAAAAGTCAAGAGGCAGTTGCAGTTGCTCAAAAATGACAAAGGCTAACTTTTTTCCAAACTAAAATTAAATATTTGGGGATTTCTTTCTCTAGGTTTCAGTCAGAAATTAGTATTTTCATTGGTTTCAGAAGGGAATGGTAATTATCTGACACAGCATGGTTTTGCAACTTTTTCTACAATGTTAGGTTTTCCTGCCAAGGCTCTATGTCGATCTTGAAGAAATAAAGTTGTCTCCAAGCTCTTATTTAACCTCATATTTTGTCCACACTATCATCAGTAATGATTCTAGTCCACCCAGTCTCCAGACAATAGTGTTTTTTTTATTTACTTTACTGAAAACAAGAAATCTGTTAAATGTCTATCAGCCTATCTTGAAGACATGCTCAGAATGTTTACACTCCTTAAATACTGATTAATTTATGTCATTAATTAGCTCTGACTACCGTATATGTTTATGGTCAATGTTCTGCTAGAAGGTAGATTCTCACTCCAGTTAAAATTCTTTTATAGCCTCTTAAAGTTTTTTTTTTTTTCAGGATTACTCTATAGTTAGCTTAATCCAATTTCACATATTCCCTGTCTCCTTTCTGAAGAATATAAATCCAACAACAGGAAGGTGCCTACCCTATGAATCAAAACGGAAACAGTCTGATCAGTGCTAGGGTGCTTTTACACCAGGATAGTAGGAAGGCCTAGGATCAAAGCTACCCAGCATGAGTAGCAGGCAAGGCACCACGTTTCCATGCTCTCTTATAAGGCAGCAATGCAGTAAATGCAGTAAGGTACAGAGAAAAAGACTGCGATCGACTTCAGATAAACTTTCAAACTTTTCCAAATGCAGGGATTATCAAAGGATACATACCGTAGTCCATTTTGAGTGACCCAAACAGTGGAATGCAGAAGGATGCGATTATTTGGCTATAAATATTTATGAAGGGTTGCTTATGGCAATCAATAAGTTAATCATTTATTATATATGTGTCAGCATCTAATAGTAATTGGGTTTAAGTAGAAAAAACATAATTAAAACAAATAAAGGCTGAAAAGCATCTTGTGGGTTGTAAACAATCTATATATCTTGTGTTTCACTTTTACATAATATATATTTTGATGCTTTGATGCTGGCAACTGATACATACTGATACTCAGTTGATAGACTTACTCAAATTTACTCTAAAAGAGGTTCTGGAATTTACTAATTTAATTACATTGTTAGTATAGAAAAAAACACGTAATATTTTGATGAACATAACTGAAATTTGCCTAGTTTATTGTGCTGGATGTTTCCTTAAATGGAAAACTAGAGTGCAACATGAAACACTGCAAGTGATTATAAAATTCTCTGGCCCAGACCTCAAAACCTACTCTTTAAATGAGCAGCTAAGATCTCTAATTATAACTAATGATTTATGAAGAAGAACAATCAAGGACAGAAGGCCACAAATCCAAAACCTCTGCATGTAAAACAGCCTAAAATTCATAGAAAAGGCATCAGATTCTTATTAGTGGAAAATAAGAGACAGGAAACTGCCTTCAGGCTTGCATATGCATCGTGCTTAGCAGGCAACAGTAATCACAGTAATCATCTGTTGGTTTGTGAGGTCAGTGAGTTCATTTTCCAGCGCACATGTTAAAGTTTCCTATTGTTTATCAGTGAAAGTCTGACCAAATTTTGAGCCTCGAACAAGTAATTTGACCAAATGTCTAACTTATTTAGAAAATAATTATTAAATTGTACAATGTATACATCCCTTTTTAAATGAAATGCATGCCAAAAAAACCTTAGTGTCACAGTTGCTTTCTAAACTAAAATGTTCCAAAATAAATTTTCTTTACAAAATTAAACTTTCTGTTAACCCATTACCATGGTACAAATCTGCTTTAATGTTATTTCTTGAGTAATGTCATTTTTAAATACCAAATATATTATTTATACAACTTTTTTTTAGGTTTAGGCCCAAAGCACAGAAACTGGACCAGCACCTGCAATAATAAGGGTATTAAGGGTATTATTATTATAAGGGTAATAAAGGGTAAGGATTATGGTTATGGCCTCTCTTCGACGGTCATTTGGTGAAAGGTGGTGTACACCCTTTACAGATACCCTGTCCGTCACAAGGGAACATGGAGACACTTAGGACAAAAAAGCACATTCATTAACCCAGTTAACCTAACAATTAGGTTTTTGGACTGTGTGAGAAAGCTGGAGTTTCAGGAAAGAAACCATATTTGCACTCGGCGACCATGCAAATGCTATATAGAAAGACCCCATGATAGGTTTAAAGGACTAATGTCACATCAGGACCTCAAGAAACATGTGTTTATATTTAGTTGGATTGATTAATTACTGCAACAGTGTCTCCACAAGTCAGCCTAAAATTTTGTGGAACCAGGAAAGTAGAGCACATCATTCCAGTTCTAAACTCCTTACACTTTCTTGCAGTAACTCAACGTTTTATTTTTACTTTAATTATTGAATGGTTAACACCCAAGTATGTTGAAAATCTGTTGGCACTATACCAACCCACCAGACCAATTACATCTCTAATTCAACTCTATTCACATCCCCGGAATCAGAACAAAAGGAGAAGAAGCAGCTTCTATGGTCCTCTTATCTGGAGCAAACTTCCAAACCACTGCAAAGCTTCTGAAACACTAAATCCCTTAAATTAAGGATAAACCCCCATATGGCTCTGATGACTGATTTTTTAATAATAGCTAGAATGTCATAACTGTAGTATGCTTTAATGTTCTTTAGATTTCTGATGATTTGTTTTCTGTTTTTGTTGTTGTTTTATTGCTGCTTTTATGTTTTCAATCACCCAAATCACATTGAAATGCATATTTGCCAAAAGTGTGCTATTCAAATAAATTATTGTCTAATAGTCTTGCAGAAAAAAATGTTCTGATAAGATGCATTTTTATATGTCAAGATCTGCAAAGAGACTTTACTGTATATCATATAACCTGGACAATTTTCGGATTTAAATCGTATTGGTTGACTTACAGTGGATAAAGCTCTGTATCTGAAATTTTTCTGATTCCATAGATATTGGCTATAGCTATGTATTAGCTATAGCTATAGAGGCTCCAAGGTTGTACAAAACTGAAAATCTGCCTCCAAATCACAGATTTTTCATGACAAATCCCAATAATGTACATTAGGTCTTGCTTCTCATATCAAAGCTTCATTATATAAACTCTTCCCTCCTTACTTCGTATTGCAGTTCTGACTGTATCAGAATGAAAAATGGGAGTACATTAAGGTCAGCCTTACTGACTTTGAGGTGCTCTGCCAGATGTTTGATAGTGAACTCAACTGTTTAGGAAATTGCAAGATAAATTATAGCTTTGGCAAAAGCTTTGCATGTCCATCTGTGTTTTCTTGTTCTTTTTAGCAGACACAGACTTGTCTGTTTAATAGAAGGGAAGTATGTTGTACATTTCATAACAGAAAAATAAAAAGAGCAGCTCAGGTTTTTTATATTGAGTCAAACAACAAAACCTATGTTAGATATCTGTCACATCAAATCATCTCAGCCCAGGTATCAACTCAGTTGTACCTAATACTTTTTAAAAAGGTTTTTTAATATAAGTCTATTTGAAAAAAAACTTGATGAGAACTATGAATAAATAACACGCCAGTAATTATCCAATATGAATCACCCAAAAAGTATTTTTCTTTTTTTTTGAAAACATTCTTATCAGTAGTGTTGCTCTCACACCAGCTTAATTCCTGGTGTTATGAAGGTATCACTAGTGCTTTGAAAATTTTCTATACTCCTTTTAGATGTTTTCCTTTTATCACAGACAGTACTGTATTATTGTGATGTCGAAGGGAAATACTACATGATTTTGAAAATATCCAGCAAACAACAATTTGAAAAAAGATTTGCCTTACTTTTAGAAGTACTCCGATGTCTAACCTCCTTTTGTGAACATACAAACACAACATTAGTCATTGGCAAAGTACAAATGTTGCAATTCAGGGACCTAAACAGAGGTAATCCTCAAGGCTTTCACATTATACGTATAAGCAATGAATAAAACAAAATGCTTACCATGGTCCTGTTTTGTGCTGTGGCAGAAATGAATGGATAACTAATTATTCAGTCCATATGGCAGTCAGTGAATCACTGTGACCCAGTTTTTTTTTTACCTCACTAAGATTTTTTTCCCCCTCCTTTTAACTATTTGGCTTGTTGTACACTAAGAGGAAGCTTAATTCCCTCCAGCCCCAGACACTCCGGCTCATCATATTTCTTATTATTTGATTTCAGTCTTCATGTAACACAATGTTCTGCTCAAACTGGAACATTTCTTTAAATAATCTGCCACAAATATTGCGGAGAAAAAGGTTTCCACCATTCTGTTGAAGTAATGCTTCATAAAGTTTAAAGAGGATAACTTGGTATTTGTCTTGTTGCCATGATAATCCCGTTAGTATAGTTTTTGCCATGGTATTATTTTTTTTTTATCTGATAAGCTTATATAAATATAAATTGTGTTTGCTCCTCCACAACAATGTGACACTGGTGGTGCAGGTACAGAAATTGTCGGTATACATAGGAATAATGCCCAGATTGTCAAAAAAAGATCTTAGTACAAGAGTAATACCAGTGGTACTACAATTGTGGTCGGATGGGCAGAAAGACGGCAGTAATTATGTGCTGAGTACTAAGAAAACATTTGAGGTATGGTTTCCTTTGCCCTGAAATTAGATTTGACAGATCTGTTACCATCCAGTGAGTAAAAAAATAGAGCCATAGGAGCTTAGTGGAATGGCTCCCTACACCCCTTAATTCTGCCTGCTGTAAAAGAAAGATGCATGAATAGATAACACCTTACAGCTTTACAACCCTCTCCTTTATTGAAATATACTTGTCCAATGACATCTTCCCTTTACACCACAAATTGCCCCAGTAGCAAATTTGCACCTGTGTAAAGATAATAAACAAGGGGGTTGGTTTGCTGAAAGAGCCCTGTAATGCCACGACAGCCATATCCTTTCAAGCTGATTGATGCTTTTGGCAGTTATCCAAACAAGGTATATCGTTCAATATACTTCAGGGGTGCTGATTGCAGACCCCAAAAGAGAAAGAAAATCAGTTACATGTGTGCATTTCACATTCAGACATACCTAGTTTGTCATTTTTAACCTTCAAAAGATTATGCATCTACTTATCATTCTACTGTAAATCACTTTTCAAACAAAAAAAGCATGAAATGGAACAGGGTTATGAAATCACTAATATCAATTTCACTTCCAACGCAAACTGCCTTCAGACATGGAGAAAATACATTACATTTTCATCATTTCTCTATGTACAAAATAATAACCAGAACAAGAGTTCTATTGAGATATTTTATTTGTTTTTGCTACATTTGTTAATTAAAAAAAAAGGTATTGTAGTTTGCAATTAAAAGAGTTTGATCGATGGACTGAACACCCTGCATCACATGCATAAAGTTTTTATACTGACTTCAAAAAACGAAGTAGACAAGAACAAGAAAGAAAAAGTCCTTCATGTTAAACAAAAGTTAAGTAACTCCTAGCCATAAGAGCTTGGCTCCACGGTTTAATGCAGAACTGTGTACTTTAAAGCAGATAAGTAGGAAACTGGAGATAAAATGGCTCTCTTTTTTTTTTTTTTTTTTTTTTAACGTGTCCTGTCTAGCAGTATGCTACTCAGAATTTGTGTCTGAGTACCAAGTACAAGCCCAACAGTTTTACTTTTCCAAGCAGAGTATTACAGCTTCGCTGTAGTACGCCACTTGATGTATATGTATGAAAAATCTTTATTAGTGATTACTGTGGGTTCAATTTCCTGACGTCATGGACATTAAACTGAGACAAGAAGGGAGAAAGGAAGAAGGTGAAGAAAAGAAACCGGACCAGCAGAGGTGCGAACCGACGACACAAGACAGGGAGGCAAACAAAGAACACAAGAAAACATCCCAGTCCTCCACCTCTGCCGGACGGCAGAGAAACAGTAATACAAAACAAAAACGACAAACTGTACAGAACCAAACCAATAGTTCGGATCTAGTAGAATAAACTAAGAATTACACATTCACTACACACAAGCATTGATTAATGAACATAATACAAATGTTTCTGGTAAGCTCCTGTGAACAACTAACTAATGATGATAACCTCAGCTTAAGATATGTCCGTCCTCACCAATGTCCCCACACCCATGTGTGTGCGAGCATGCAGGTCGGAATAAGGTTTCCCCACGCAAGTGATTGATAGCTGGTGTAAGGAACCGTCAATCCGTCCTACAGGAATCGGCACAGACATGGAGGAGGCAAGAGATGTATGCATCCAGGGTCCCATAGAGTACAGAGGCCACAGGCGGATCAGCGCAAGGTCGATCACCCGCCAAGAGGGGAACAGATGGAAGCCCCAGGGGAACACCCACCAGCTGCAATGCTGGGGCCCGAGAGATCGCAGTGACGAGCCCACCTGGACATCCAGATCTTCCAGCTCCCGGGTCCAGATCCCGCCCCACGTAGGGCGCCAAGATCAGGGGCCCAGCCAATGCCGGACAGCCCCACCAGGCGAACAGACCAGCCAGCAGAAGTCCTGGAACCGGCAGGAGGACTGGGCGCCGGGCACGGTCCCCACCGATCCACCGGATGGCACCAACCTGTTCTACAACCTCGGCACCCCCAGAAGAGGTGCCCCAGTCAATCCAAGGAGGACGTCAGCCCGAAACAGTGGCCGCCCGACACACCGGACCACCCAGGACCCGCCCGACATGCACCAGGACCGAGCCGGGCCGCAACCGGGGCCCCCGGGCCCCAGGCATCGAGAGCCATCATCAACCAGCGGGCAGGAGCAAACATTACCGACGGGGAGTGACGGGGAGGGAAGAAGATGCATCAGGCCAGAGAGCAGCCAAACACCCAACCTGACAGGTAGACATAGACAGACAGAGACACTCATACGTACCCTCCCTCTCATGCGTACACATTCTTACAAATACAGGACATACGAAAAAAGGACGCTATACACTCATTCATACCCCCCATACGTACACTATACTCCATACTCCCAGGCCCAGGGACAGACGCCCCAATAGAGAACCCTGCCCCTGCACCCAGGAGACAGACCCCTTTGCCCACCAGGATGGGGACAAGCAGACCGCCGAGGCCCCCACACCGGCAAGAGCAGTCCACCAGCCCAGGACCCCGACCAGACGGCGTGATGTTCTATCCGGGCTCCGACCCCTGATGGTCCAACGAACAGGGGTGTGGAAAGACCCCCCAGCCTCTCTCCCCCAGCTCAATGTGGTGTTGTTGCGTGTTGTTCTAATGTGCACTTAAAACAACACTTAATGTGCACTTAAAACAATACTTAAAATGGCTCTCTACACACCTAGAGGTTTCATATTTAGCCTGGAAAAATAATCTAATGCTGTATAAACAGACCCTTTGAAAAGCTAGAGCAGCATATTTTTAATTTCAATAACAGAAGTACAGTAAATAAAAGTCATAACGCTGTTGTCTTGCATCAATAAGTTTCTGGTATCAAAATTAAAGGATACTCATTGAAATCCACTGGAAATGTTACATTAATTATTTTACAAACACATTTCTCCAACAATACCTGAGTTCACATGGAAGCCTTGAGCACACAGATCTCAGCATTAACTACACACAAGAAATTGCATTATTTCCAAAGCATGAATTGAACTCAAAACAAGATGTATTGTTTTGAGGAATCATAACGTTATTTTATCCTCAGCTTCTGAGAACCTAATAAGCTCCTGGTACCAAGTGGACTTTTACTCAAAGTGTTATTCCAATTCCTTGACTATTGAATATGTATACTGAGTATTTTTTAAATTAATCATCTGCAAAGGTGTTTAACATAATTCTTTGAGTAATGTTTAACAGTGCTGAACCATTTTTTTTTATGTGTACAGTTATAAGCATGATTGTCCCTGTGACGAGCTAGACCATGAGGCTGGAACGTTGTTCCATGAAAGAAAAGCAAATTTGTTCTACAAAAATGTTTCCCAATGCTTTGTGTCATGACGTTCTCTCCAGGGACCATTCATACATTCTCAGCCTGAACCTGGACATCAGTCATAATTTATCTTTCAAAGAAAGTGTTGTGGATTGAAGGAACTTTGGCTTTAGTTGTGGGTTTTCTAAACACTAAACCTGCTTCTCTTGGGACATGTATCAACCCAAAACGCAGCTAAAAACTCCCCGGGAAACTTGCCAGCAAAGGCAAAGCTCCAAACCATGGTGTGGCTCTGAGTGTCAGTTGCTGGGAAGTACCGTATCAGTTCACAACTTTGCAATGAACATAAGTAATGGGTTTTATTAAGAAATGTCACCTGGCTTCAGTCTGTGTTTCCTCCAAGTACCAGATTGATTGTACCAGTAACAAGACGGTTAGTGTTTTAAGATTTTTGGTACCTACACAGTCTTTTTCTTATTAACCAATGGGGAATAATAAAGAAATGTGACATCAAACTTCTTGTCCCATGACACAAATCTGGACAATGTTTTTAGTCTCAGCTTTAAAGAGAATTATTTTTTTAACCATAACACTTGGTCAGGGACTAATACTTTAGTTTATATGTGTGTTCTGGTTTAGTGTATGTTGGGTCACATACAGGCGCTATCCCACGTACTGGCTCCAACAGGAGAAGAAGAAGAGCAGAGGTTTTATGAGGGCTTTCCTGCATCCCCTTTTATTTCTGTGGATTCCCTCTGGGAGCCCGTATTGGAGGGTACCCAGCAACAAACCATGCTCTTCCAGCCTAGACCTGTGACTAAGGGCTTGTTCAAGAAGAGAAATTCCCTACTTCACCCTTCCTTCACTGGCGAGGGGAGAGGACGTGAGTTTCTGGGAGAAACTCACACAAAAAATGAAAAAGACTGATGATCAATCAGGTGAATCACAAACCAGTAATTGAAACAAACCCCATTGTTCTGCCCTCAAAGCCTGCCTCTAGGTTACAGATGCTAATGTGAGAGAGGAAAAGGGAGCCGAACCCTTGCAGGCCGCAGGATCTGAACCAGCCAGAAGCCGCATTCATTCACGCCATGGAGCTATGTGGGATTAGACCCTGTGCTAAATAAAGTGCAAAAAAGGTACTGTTTCAGTGAAGGTTGGAGCTGATTGCTGTGTAGCCAAGCAGGAAAGGTCAAAGGTGACGTCCCAGCTGAAGTGCTACCTGCGCTACCAGCTACTGAATAGCCATGAGTCGCTGCTAACTCATAGCAGACGATAGCAGCCTACTGTTAGCCACTAGCTAACGTTGTTGAGCTTCACCCCCTCAAAACCTGAGAACTTAAATCATTCAATAAGGTCTGTCTTGGCAGAGGCAAGATTAGTTTAGGATAAATATAATTTAAGAGTTGTCATTTGTTACCTTGTGTAAGGTTTCAGTTGCTATTATTTGAGTACAAACGGGCCGTTCAGCCGGGAGGTTTAGCCAGTGTTTTCAAAGGTTTTCCAGCTGAGAGTCATTTTAAATCCTGCAATCTGAGCTACTCAATCCCACAGGACGTTTTTTTCTATGTTGGATGTTTGACAAATTAATCAGAGCGGATTTAAGATTGGCACGTAAATTAGCTTTGGAGCTGTCCTCAAGCTGACCCACGGGTCTTTCTTTTGTCCACCTGTGTTTCATAAATAATAACAATTGCTATTGACAGAATTCAAAATAAATATAGATTTTTAAACTGTTTAAAACTAAGAAAATGTATCTTTTTAGCCGTGTTTGAAAGCACCTTATTGTATCAAAATATCTCAATTAGATTGATTGACTGCCATGATCAGTCCATAAATAGAATACATTTTCCAAAGGTTATTGACCCGGCAAATTTAAAAAAACAAACATTACTTAATCCAAATAATGTTTTATTTTGCCTTGCATTGTTTTGGTTTAGACATAAACCAGTGGTCCTAATTAGTTTAAACCAATCAGAATTAGTAAACTAATCTAGTTTCACTGACAAACATTTCAATAAGCCTTGGATTTTTAGCATCCAGATTCATGTTGAACTGTAATATCAGGATTTATGGTTTCTATTTCTTTGCATGTTTATCCATTCATTGTGTTCTTTACTTTGGTAGTTAGTTACTAATTTAATTATCATTTATTGGTAGTTTGATACTAGCTTGGATGATTAAAATGTTTCCTTCATTATTTTTTATTCCCTTTGTAAATTATCATAATGGAGTTTTGTAAACGGACTCAGAATCGACACAACACCAGAGTGGCAACCGATTAAGATAAATAATATATTAATTATTATATGGAACCAGAACCAGGAAGTCAGAGACAGCAAGGAACTCAGAAATGGGAACCGGAAGTCAGAAAACAAAACTGTAAGGGAAAGTGGAGTAATGTTAATTATCTGACGAACATGAGTGAAAAGTGGATATCATAGTGAATCCAGGTAGTAAAACACTCAAGCGGATGAAAGTTGATGCTTTAAAATTACAACCCTGCTGCTTGTACACATTGTAGTCTGCGTAGGTGCATCGGAGCATCACGGCAGTTTGTCAGCGGGCGAACAGGGATTTCCCTGTAATTTCTGCACTTTCCCTCCCTCTGCTCTTCCTTGAATGATAATGCGTATTTAGTACCGCAGTTGCCCTAACCGGATTTGGCTAGTGTTAAAGAAAATATTTAACTGCTTACCTGGCACTCCAATATACTAAAATTACTACTGCTGTTATTTACTCCTCTCCTGTCCATTCTGCCCTGCAGCTATCAACAGCGCGCGTCTCGTCCTGTCTCGCCTACCTTGAGCAGCTCCAACCGACAACTCGTTGCTGATTGGTTGCTGCCCCAAAGTTCAAATTTCCCAACTTCATGCAGCAGCTGCACGGATGCCTTGACAGACCATCGGAGCAGCAGCTGCGTGGATGTGCTGATGCCAGCTGTGCCGACTTCCTGCGTGCCAGCTTGACGAGTGCCAGTTTGATGCCCACTTTCTGCGTCGATACCATAAACTTTGCACCTTTACTGGTCTCGAGATGCCTGGAGGAGGTAAGTTGAAGACAGTCTCCAAGGTGAGCTGGGGGTTATGTGTTTGGTTGTTCTGGGGTCTGAGATTGTTTTTCTTTAGGGTGAGGGTGTTTGATGGTGTTGGAGGGTGAACAGTCAGATTCTGGTGACTGGCCTGGAGAGTCATTAATGAGGCTTGTGATCCTCTGCGATTGGGGAGTACTTCATACTGTAGGAACACACAGGAAAACTAACCAAGCACACTCCTACCTCAGGGTATGTTAGAGCAACCAATTAACCTAACAGTCATGTTTTTGGATAAGGAAGGAAGACACTGCACCTGGCAGAACCCTCACATGCATAGGGAGAACATGCAAACTCCATGCAAAAAGACTCTAGACTGGGATTTCAACGCGAACTGTCCTGCTGAAAGGCAACTGGACAGCCAGACCAGGACATTTTCCAGTGGCCTGGTTGCTGAACTGGACTGCTCCATGATTAGAGATGGTCAGGTTTAGTAGTGCTTCATTTCTGAATAAACAATCCATCCTGAGTCGTCATTAGGGCATCTACCGTACTGGTCATCAGGGTAACAGACACATGTGGGACATATCTCCCACTCATTCTGTGTCAGTGCCCTCTGTCCCCTGCACCTTTTTCCAGCTGTTTAATTTGGTAATATGCTGTAAAAAAAAATTCCTTCGCACCTCAAGCTTGAACAAGCTGATGGACACAGCAGATAATCACAGACAGGTGCTGCTCAGCAGAGTTGCATGTTAAGCAACCGATCCAGAGCCAGCAAAAGTTGAAAACCTTTGACAGTTTTTTTCCAAACAAGCTATAAGTAGCTATAAGTGGCTAAATGATGAGTAGTTAATGCATGTAAATATATACTGTTAAGCTAGTTAACAAAAACTAAACTAATTCTATTCTAAAATGTTGCTTTCCACACTTCCATATCTTTATTGTTACAATAGAAAAATCAGAGCTTGGGAGGAGATTTCGGACTTGAAGCCAGCAGCAGGGAAGATGGGGCAGGTAAAGAGAGGTTATAACTTACTGAGAAAAAAGGATGCATTAGGGGGAGAAACCAAGGAGGAATCCAGACATGGTTTTACTTGATACTTCAGAATTACTCTTATTCCCACTCCAAAATACATTTTGTCTCTATTTTATTAGGTAGCCTAACCCAGGGTTAATGTCAATCAGTTTGTTATATGTTTTGGCTTTTCATGTACCAGTGTAGGTGTAGATTAACTAGAATAATTCAATTTGAGTACAGGTTATTTCAGCAGAAAATAAATATTGATTTTGTTCTGGAAAAAAAAAAAGCAGTGTGGGTGCATCGGCAGCCTTTTTTTTGTTATTTTACCATTTTAAGTCAAAGTAACTCATTCTAGGAGTTTGGGATTAATTGGGTGGTGGCCTGGCATGGTATCAAAGTCCTGGCCTGAATTATTGTTCCAGTCCGCACCTGTGCACAACCCATCTTTCTTAATATTTAGTCCATTTCCAAACTCGTTGGAATTAAATATATTTAAATGTTCTTCATAATTCAAACCAACTACTCCGCCAATTAAGAATTTCCGCAAATTCTAATGTTGTATTGCTGAAAGACACAGTTTGGACAGGAGCCTTTAATCCAGAAAAAAATATTTCAAAGCTGCAGCAGTGGTGGTGTCAGGACCAGGTATTGGGGTAAAAGGGGAATTACTTTTTCAAATTTGGTGAGGATGCTTTGGACATCTTTTTTCTTAATAAATGAAACTATCAAATTGTACTTACTTAAATGATCTCTGTAAATAAAATTTGTTTCTTTTTATGACAAAAAAGCAAAAAATAAAGAAATATGTAACAGGGGATATAAGGTCTAACAGGACATTGCGCTTAGATTGTTTTCTTTTCTTTTTTTCAGTGTTGTATGTCTGTGTGAACATTTTCCTAAATGAGTCACCAGAGATGATTTGTGGAACCAAGAGGATTATTGTCCAGTAAATTTTCTGGGAACAAGAAATCAACCCCTTATTCATCATGTAAACATCTCTGTATGTTGATCCCAGGGCTACAAAAAATGGCAGCCACACAAAATCAACTTTGAGGTGGAAAGAATAACAAAAGTGTAAATAGTGGTGATAATGGGAGAATATGAGACTTGTTTAAAAAAAACAAAAAAAAACTTTACATTTATTTTTTCTGTTGTGTAAATTTTATGCTTTAGGACCTGCAAGAACAGAAATAAACTTTTGCTTGACAAATTTTACAGGGGTTTGCAGTTAAAAATCATTGGTATGATTCTCATCATCATCAACAGAGAAAATAATCTAAAATCCTTCCAGCATTAAAACCTGATAGTAAATGCCCCTCTGATTTTCAAATAGTTATATCTTACAACCTGAAATATAAACATGACATGGCACTGCTCACCAAACTGGAAATGTAAATCACTGGGTTTCATTACCTGACAAATTTCTGTCTTCAAGCAAGTGACTATGTTACTCAATGTTGCCTGCATTTTTCTTTTCCGTTATGTATAATTACAATGCCATTTTTTTTTAGCCCATTATCATTGAAAAAATCTAGTGCTGCCCCCTTACTTGTACCTTCTCCGAGCTAAAGCTATTATTCTTGGAGACAGTTTTAGGTGTTGTTTAAGAAGATGTAAATCCCTAATCACATATTCACCACATGCTATGTCACCATGCATATTGAGTTTTGCATTCTTATTACATGTGGAAAACCACAAAAAGCCCTCCAGGTCTCTCAACTGATTCTTAGTGTGCAGTTGTTTAAAAACCTGGAATATGTAGTCTCATTCTTTTGTGCTCTGTTTGGTGTTACATTTGGCAGGCTGTCCTCTATTCATGAGAGCCCTTTGAGCAATGGGCTCATAATTTAAGATCAGGCCCAGTTAGATTGGCGTTCCTCCACACAGATTCATCCAAATGTGCGAGAGGGTTTAGGTTATAATTTTCTCTCTGTTACTACTCTTGATCGTCAGAGAATCTGAATATGTTAAATCACATTTTTAAAGCTATCATTAACGTTGCAGCTCAGTGTAATCTTTGTCGCCCACACCCATTTTATAAGTTTAAACTTTATTTCCTGCTTTTTTCGGGTCACTTGCTCTATTAATTCATTATCAGGGGTTTCATGTCCTTCGTGTTCTTTTTTAATTATGTTCAGATGTACAGCAGGTCTGTGGAAGCCCACAAATTGAAGATAATTAAAATATTTTCAGAAAATTGTGGCAGATACCAAAAACGTGTCGATTGCAATTTTAGATCAGCACGATTCAACAATTAATCAACTAATGGACTTGAAGTTTTATTTGAATATATGATATTGTTTTAGGGTACAGCTACAAAAAAAAAAAAAACATGTATTTTTTTGCTTAATAAAATAAAGCTATCCATTATGGAAACACATACTTTCACTGTGTGCACAATAAAAGATATTTAACCAAATACCCTTTGTATTTAACTTCTCCTTAAAGCTTAAGTGTACAACCATCAAATATCAATGTTGTAATACTGCCTTTCCTCCTTTTAAATGTACCTTTATATCTTTAACATTGACAATTAAGACATTAATGAAGAACTATAATAGTTTGTTAAAAAATGTAAAATAAAAATAAAAAAACGTATAATGTTGATTTTTTTTTTATGTTCCCGACTTTTGCTGTGCATGCTTATAGTAAAAATTTGGGGGATTTGGAGCGTATAAAAATATAAAACCTCATGTACTGGGAATATAGGAGTTATAAAGTGGCATTACTGCAGGGTTACGATGTGTGATTTTGTACGTTAGACAGACATTCCAGTTGAAATAATATTTTAACTTAAAATAATGTTTAAATTGAAATGACTGCTCACTGTTAAGTGTGGTAGAGAATCTTTGATAGTGAGGAACGCAAAATACTACGGTTGCATTGTGAGACACATGTACCTCCAGAGGGTTATGTAAAGTTGAGCATTTTTATGCTTCACATTTATCTTTGAAGACCAGTTGTATTGATCCTGGTCTAAAGAGACAGTCACGGACTCAACCTGAGACTTTACATTAATCAACAAGGTACAAGAAAATATTGAATTTTAAAAAATAACTAAAAAAAAGTAACCAAAATATATTAACACATTTTTAACAGCTCTTTTAGTCATCTCTATAAAAGCTTTCTCTGACATGCTTTTAACACCAGTGAGGAAATGTATCATATGTTGAATTAAAATTCTTTGGGAGCTAAAGAGTTTACTGTAAATGCTTTTTGGGTTGAGTACAATATTTAATCCCACATTGATGATGCTGTTGCGGGTTCTCCCTGTTTAACTCTCCTTAGGAAAAACATTTTTATTCATTGTCATAATCCCACTAAATTCTCATGACCTATTTCACAGCTGCACAATGATGACGTGTTATAAACTGGATAAATTAGACTCACAAGAACAACAACTTGCAGTGACTCACCAAAAAAGATCTGCATCTAAAACTAATTTATCAGTTCTGGGGTTTATTTTGTTTCTGACTGGTTATGGCCGAACAAATTAAGGAGCTTTATTTTGTGAGTGAAGCATAATCAAACATGGAAGAAAAATAAAGGTTGGAAACAACATGATGCATGGAATACACTTAGGCAAAATATAACTAATTATTTGGTCCTAATCACAAAAAAGACTTCACTTTAGCTGCCCTGACTCAGAGTCAGTATAATCTGCTGCACCTACAGGTCACAGCATCAAGGTGGAAAAAACTTCCTTAAATACTGGATACATTAGGCTACATGTCATTTCATTGAGAAAAAAACAGTTTGAATCTACTCGTACTTATTTTAATTTTTTTGTTTGCCATACAAATTCCTCTAATGTTGTTTGTTGTTCCTCTGATTCATTTAGCCAATAGAATTCGAGTTTCCATCTGGTCGGGTGTGAATCAAGTTACATACGCATCACACAAAACTGTCATTACGAGGTCGAATACAGAGGCCGCTCCTGTTTCCAGGTGTCATATTGGAAGAGAGCGTCAGTCATAAAGAATTTGTTCACCTCTGTAATGTCCGAAAAGAAATTTTTTGTGATAGAAGGCTGACCTTGTTATTGCTTTTATGTTACCCTGGAGGTTCAGGTCCAAGTGAATTCCTACACCTAGATTTCGTGCCTGATCAGTAGTTTCTAGCTTTATTAACTAAAGCTGTTTGCTGACTCTTCATTGTCCCTTTTTGGCTCCAGAAATAATGACTTTAGTTTGGTTTCTATTCAGCTGGGGGAAATTATGGGACATCCATCTATTGGGTGGCTTGAAAAAGCTCCAATATGCTGTAATGTCCTAACTTGTTAAATTGTTCTTTCATTTTTGCAACAATAGAGGTGCTATGAAGACCCTTTCTGTGGCTGAGGACATAGGCACCGATTCTGTGAATGCTGTGGCCTTGAAGCACCCACCGACAATACTGAGCAATCACATCATTATCTCAAGTGGGATTGATGTCAAAGTCTGTCTGGCCTCTCTTCCGGTCCGCTCCTCTCCCGTGCAGAGCTACTCTGAATGAGAAAAACATGTTCACATGATCCGTATCCATTCGTACCTGGACTCCGATAATACCTCCAAGGCAGGTCTCGCGCCATATTCTGGCACAGTCCAGACTGTGTTTACATTGTACAAAATAAGTGGATTTTGACCAAATAAGATACCTGAATACAGACTCAAGTCCCATGTGAAAACACCCTGAGATGCTAAAGACCAACTGATTAACCACACAATGCTGTTATAAGATTACATAAGCAGCTTGATAAATGGCTAACCTACATTAACATTAGCATGTTGCTACTTACTTGTCTGTCTATCAGGCATCTTTGATCCAGCTGCTGTTCTTTAGGAATGTCTCATAATGGCTGACGGAGGAGAAGGGGTAGATTTGGTTGCAGACAGATCTTTCAAGAAAAACTAGATTTTTTGAGAAGAGGTCGTCCGACCTCTATTGTAGCTGGCCTGTTCCAGCAGGGGAAATGGTGTGTCAGTCATTTTTAGACAAGCAAATTTTAACTTTACCCAGGCCTAACAGCTTCAGAGAAACCATACAAATTACACTGCTGGCAATGCATGTTGATTCCATCTGACTGATTTGGTGTTAGGAGCTACACTGGGTTTGACAACGTAAGTTTTTTCACCGATGCAGCAATGAGACAACAAAGCATGGCAGGACAATTACAGGCTACGGTGCTTTTAAAAATGTTTGGGTAAATCCTATAAGATCTGCAGCTCTGGGACAAGGCATTGTGAGTTCCACAACAAAATTAATAAAAATAGGAAGATATTGAAAAGAAACAAGGATGGATTTTATTTCCAAATAAGCAGGTGATGTGAAGAAGATCCATGTTGGTGAGTGCAAGTATTAAATTTGTATATTTAATATGTTTTTTCCATTTTATTTTGTTTGTCATTTTAATTTCCATCCTGCATCATCCATCGATGCAAAGGGCTCTCTGACAGCCACGCAGTGATGATGGAATACAGCCCTATTTTTTTATTAACTTGTGTTTTTTTACAAGCCTTTTTTTTTACTATTTAAGGGGCTGCACTTATAGTAAAAAGCTTTTCCCGCTCAGCCATTGCTCCCTGAGTGGATGTGCATTTACAAGCTGAAGTAAATAAACTGTCGTCAAGCAGAGACCTCACTTCAATGGTAGGTAGACCCTCCAGAAAAAAGTCTGCACCCCTGCTGTCCTGGTGGGGAATTGTTTTGCAGAATGGGTGGTTGTGAGCACCCACAGACAGAAATGTAAACCAGAACCTGTAGATGAGGATTATTTTTTTCAATGCTACGTGAAGCAGAGGAGCTGTTGTCGTGTGTGACGAAGCAAGAACAAGTTACATTATTAAACAATTACTAAAAGTTTGTGCATAACCTTCCTTCTGGGTTATGTTTAGTAATCATCTGAATAAACAGCCGACACACCTCCATAGAGGAGATGACACCCTTTCTTAGAGGGCACAAATAACATTCCATTATGTGTAGAAATTCCTTAAGAGACTAAGGCCCTGTCCACACGTAGCCGGGTATCTGACAAAACGGAGATATTTTTCTACGGTTTGGCCTGTTATCCACACGTAGCCGGAGGTTTTCGGCACCAAAAACAAAGCTTTTTAAAAACTCCGGCCAAAGTGGAGATTTGCGTTTTCTCCGTTTTCAGTATCTGCGTGTGGACGGTTGAAAACGGAGTTTTAAGAGCCGTAGCGCCACTTTCCGCGACAAAAAATGCTCCCACACCACATGTGCGACCTGTGTTTACTCTCGAAAACAGCATTTATTTCCTCAGCGCTGTGTTGGTATCATCCATTGTTAAAGCGCGTCTTGTTTGTTTGCTTTTATAAGCTGTATAACTGCTGCGTGCTGAAGAGAGGATATAAAGTTTCTCTCTGCGGATAGGACTGGGGAGAACTACTGCCCCCTACAGGTTTGCCACGTCTATGAATGTGCTGAAAAACGCATTTATCCGGTTACGTGTGGATGGAGATTTTTTTTTTCAAGGAGCAGAGGAAAATCTTCGTTTAAAAAAAAACCCGGCTACGTGTGGACATGGCCTAAGAAATATTGTGTGAAATTTGTACTGTGGTATGTATTTCGGTCTTCCAACAGCTTAAGCCCCTGAAGGCCCCAGTGATCCTCACGGTGTTCCAAATACCCCCAACAAACAACTGCAGACACATTGTCTATCTGTGAACTGTAAAGATTAGGTCAACTTCAGCCCACTTTTCACTCTGACTCATTGACAGACTATCCCATTTCTCCCTTCTTATTTCTTCTCCTTTTTCCCCAAGGTTTTAGCAATCCATTTTATTTTGTAATAGCTTTGAAACAGCTGTTGGCTAACCCAGTTTCTTGTTTTAATGGACGCTTTCACAGCAGCAGCTCGTTTCTGTACAGATGCAAAACTATTTTTCCCTTATCTGTCAACGTTGTGTCACACATAGTGGCAGCTGCTCTTTTCTGATTTTCAAACAAAATAAGTAGAATTAAAATAAAAGATCAGTGCTCAACATGGTAACTGCTGTGTCTGAACCCTAAAATGCAGGCAGTAGTTACCTCCCCCAAACTGCAGGGTCTTCCCTCTAATTCCAACTACAGCCAAGCACGCAACTCCAGCCACCTGCGAAACTCATTAGCCCACACCAGATTGAATCCATATGAAGAGATACACTTGCACAAATGGTGTGTCACATAAAATGGAGATCTTGGTATGAAATTTTGAACAAGAAAATTTTTTTTAACATCTGTGAGAAACATAGCTGGATGGGTACTCAATGGAAAAATCGATAGTTTCTCATTTTTTGCTTTTTTTCCTGAGAAAAAGAAAAGCTTAGAGCTAATATTCATTAATAGAATAAATTCCTTTAGATAAAAGTTAAATTATTGTAAAGAGATCTGAACTGCGTTCTTTAGCTTTTTTGCTTAAAACATTTTAAATGACTTCCGTAAAGCTGAATAAAGCCTTTTTAAGATATATTTACTTTCAGTCTGTGTCACGAACTTTCTCTGTTCTTAATTATACTCTTAAATTTAGTTGCAGACTATCTGAGAAGGGCCTGCATTTATAAAAAGCAGCTCAAACAGAGAGGAGAATGAGATTGCAACCTGTACACAGTGTTGGAGAGAATACTTTGTAAATGTATTTAGTTACAGAATAGTGAATACCTGCTTTAAAAATTATTTTGTAACGTATTCTGTTACTTTGCTGGTACTATTCTAAATACTTGAAAACAGCATTTAAGTCTATTAAATGTCACAAAATGAGCTGGTAGCTACTCCCACAGAAAAACAGAGGCATATTAATGCTAAACATTACGTAATGACTGGGAAAAATAAATAAATAAAAGTATTTAACTATTTTTGGCACAACACTGTTACCTCTCAATGACTAAAAACCAAACAAACTGTTTTTTAGTAATATCTCTTTACATTTTTTTAGATTTTATATTTAGTCATTTGAAATTAAGTTTAATTGGTTTGCAGCCACAGCCAATTAGGCTATTTGCAACTTTCTGTTAGAAATATGCAAAGTATTGTAAACTGACATTCATTGTACTCCAAATGGAAAGCTTTTATCTTTGTAGCCATAATTTTCAGGAAACTCATCACAAATACATATTATCAAGCTAACGTCAAATCAGATACAACCAACACTGTAACTGTGAGAAATGACCTAACTAACAATACGGCAGCCTAATGATATAGAACCTGTCAAAAAATGGACAAAAAAAAATTGTAGTAGAGGATTTTGTTTTGTTTTTGTACATCATTGCAGTGTCTTAATTTTTTGTGTGACTTTTACATACCTTGAAAGGCTGGCCAGCCAGATGCTTTATGTTTCTAGTTTGCTGTTGAAATTGTCAATGTGCAGCGTTGCTTGAGACCCACCAACAAAGTTTACACAGAAATGTGCGATTTTTCCCACCTGGATCATCACCAATCTTTGCAAAAAATTGTTTATGTGATAATATGAATATGCCATTTAATTCACTGATGCTAAATTAAAGCTGCTAACAGCAATCACTGGAGTTCGCCTGCATACTTTGCAGCTTGACACCAGAAGCATTGCGATGAAACTTGATGAGTAGTGTTGCCAGATTTGATCTTGCCCCCCGTTTTAACCACCATGGTTTTAGCTGGGCTTTTTTCAGGAATACATGAATGTAAACTAGCATCACTTGAAAAAAATCAACTGCAAGAGAGCACCATTGAATGCATCATTTCCTTCACTGCAAGTAGGTTTATTTAGCAGCGGTTGTGGCTCCAACCCCCCCAGCTCCGGGTCTGAATCCATAACCAAAAATACCAAAAATAAAAAAACAAAAATAAAACAATCATCACACCTACACCCGATTCCCAACCCAACCCATCTGCCACACACACACGCACACACACACACACACACACACACTTGAAAGCAACAGTAATCAAAATAAAATAAAAAAACGGGCTGAGTACAGATAAACCAGGAAACGCCACCATGGGAGCCATCTGCACTGGCAGCAGCCGATCAGCAGCAGCAGCCAAGGCAGAGGCCAAGGCACCAACCCAGGGCGCCCAGAGGGAGGGTGCTGGTACCCCCGTCTCCACCTAAGCACTGCCTGGAGAGCACCCAGGCAGCTACAGTTCCCGAGGCAGAAGTCTCCCACAGAAGAAACACTGGAAGCAAGATTATAATAAGAAGTTAAAATATAAAATAAACAGTAGAGAATGAGTTTAAGTAGTAAAAAAATGATAAAAATGTTGAGACTGATAATATTTTATATGATCAGGTGTAAAACAATAAGATATGATCAAAATAAAAATGCAAAGCAGATTAACAATAGATAATAAATAATAGTCAGTTAAAAGCTCGGTTACAAAGGTGAGTCTTGAGCCTACACTTAAAAACATGAACATTCTCTGTGGCCCTGAGGTCCTCTGGCAGACTCTTCCAGAGGTGAGGGCTGTGATCAACATGTAATATTTGAAATTATTTGAACCACTTTTATTGTCTTTCTTTTTGAATGCTATCCGTCTCTTAGGTTAGTAATTGTTAGTGTTGATTGTTAATTTTTCTTAGTATTTTGATTTATCTTTGAGATTAGATACTGTAAATGGGTAGGAGACTGTGATCGAAAAATTTATTATTATGATTAATATTTTAGTATTATTAACACTGAGAGCAGAGGAGCCAGACAACAGGTGTTGAGTTCGAGGTTAGAGAAGACATCACTGCCTGAGAAAATATTGATTCTTCTTACATACTTAGTTTTGAGAGTTTCTCTTATTGTGTTACATATAACCCAAGCTATTGCCACTGTTTTGTATATGTCAAAAGTCACTTATTCACAGCAAAGAGCCAGATGTGTTCATCCGAAGATATTCCCACCCTGAGATTAATAGTTTTGTCTTCAAAGTTATAGAGGCAAGGTTGCTGAACTTTATAAATACTTATTTTCATATGAGGTGGTTAGGTAGTTAGGTGGTGGAGTAGTAGGTAGTTGGGACGGAGTGGGGTAGTAGGGAGTGGGGTAGAAGGTAGTGGGGTAGTAGGTAGTTGGGGAGTTAGGGGGGGGGCAGCATTCGGCATTCACTGTGATCTGTGCTGTTCTCCTGTATGATCAATTCAACTTTTATTAAAACCTCCAAACTCATAAAGGAATCTCTCTCATCTTTATTAAGAGTCTTAAATGCCATTACAAGGGCCATAATAATGAAAAGATGCCTTACCATGAGTGCATATCCTGACTCAACTAATTTTAACCATCGGGCTTTTATCTAAAATGTTTGTTTTATTTTTATTATTATTTTTTAGATCCAAAGCAGTTATATATGGTTGGTTAGTTGCTTAGTAGTTGCAGCTTCAGTGGCTACCAGGTACTAATTCATTTGCACATTTGATTTAACTGACATATACAAAAAAAAATACGATGGGCGGGACGTAAACAGAGCACGTAAGCCGGCAGCCGCGGTCACGTAAGGCAAGTCTGTACCAAACCGTTTTTTTGATCGTAAGCAACGAGGCACTGCCTGGGTAGGCGAGGCGCCTTGACATTGAGAAACACCCCTGCTGACAGCCTCATTGGACTGAACCACTTGCCTCATTGCCTGGGGGGGGGGATTCGTCTTCTTCTTCTTGGTGTTTTACGGCGGCTGGCAACCAACTTAAAGGTGCATTACCGCCCCTGCTGTTGCCTGGAGGGGGTTTCTTTAGAGTTTGTTTATTTGTCCTGTTAGTTTGTTATGTGGTGGCCATTTTGTTTTCCTCTTGAGTGTCATATGGTTTAGATAACCAGTATTTATCCTCCCCAATATGTCTGTTTATGAGGTAAGTTTGTCTTATGTTTATTGGAGGTTGTTGGTTTGATTTTGAGCCTATCTTTTTTTGAGTTGACCTCTTTTATTAGCATGACTGGCCAAGTTGTGAATTTGTTAAATTTCCATATTTTTGGGTAAATAAAAAACCCCCATTTTGAATTAAACACCTGTGTCTTCTAAGCTTTACTGCTTGGTCCCTAACAGGTGGACTCTGGTGATGTTCTTTAGGTGATAAAAACATATTTTTGTAATGTTTTTAATATGTGGTATAAAAGTCATCTCAGGGTCAAAAATCCCGACCAGGTTCTTCACTCGTAAAGACGGATTAAAAGACAATGATTTTAGTTTTGGTTTTCTCTCTCTGTGCCTCAGGTTCAGTGATTAAAACTTCAGTTTCGTCCTGGTTGAACTGAAGAAAGTTTTCCGCCATCCATGATTTGATGTCTAAAATGATCAATCAGTATAAAAAGGTGTTTGAAGAGTCGAGCGCTGGCAGTTGTCCTGCTGATTGCATGCCTTCTTTGCTTTTGCTGTGTAAAGTCAAGGCATGTTGATCATATAATTGTAGATATCTGCATATTGATCTGGCAGCGGCCATATCTGAGGAGTTTCCTCCCGTAGCTTGTAAGTAAACAGTCTGGAAGCTTTGCACTACATAGGTAGCTCTCTGATGTGACTTTTTCAATTATCTGCATAAAGATGGTTTAGGTTTTATTTTGTTTGTCTAATTGTTCAACCACAACTGCATGGCTTTGCATAGTGGTGATTAAGCTTTTTGCCCTCCATTGTTGTACGCATGCGCAAAAATACCCGGATGAAAACAGTAATATTCAATGTGTCTATAAGAATGAATAATACAAAAATGTGCTTTAAATAGCCCATTTTACTATCATATGGACTGCATCATGTTTTTCTTTTCAAACACAGGTGAATGATATGAAAAGAATTAAAATGATTACAATTCTAGTAGACATTCTTGATGTTCTAAGGCCGAAGGTATACTTGTTTTTTAACCTCATGTTGACGCAAGCAGCAAATTGCATCTTGTAATGGCTTTACATGTAGTATTAAAGAATCCCGCTAGGGGGCAGAGTACAGACTCAGACCGGATTTTACCAAAGAAGTAAAATAAACATGGCAACAGTGGGAGATTAGCTGGTTATTTTCAGATAACTGGAAAAAAAACGACAGAAGTATTGTAGATGGTATGTAAAACATATCTTTTTTGATTTCTTTCCTACTGGTTTTACCGCCGTTGACGGCATGTGCCTACAGACAGTCAAATAGCACTCAATACTCCCCCCTACTTGTTCCTTGCAATAGCGCTTGTAAAAGATTTGCTGTTCAGTTCGCATCTGACCCTTTAAAGCCGATAAAGGTCTTAATTACGAGACGTGGTTCCTTTTTTTGGAATTACTCCCTCAGCATTGCGTGCTTCGCTCTGGTAGCTCCTGTCAGCAGCTTTACTTAGTTAAAAACTTAACTTTTCAAACACTGTAGTGAAGAGTGTGTAGCAGTGAAATCAGTCGCAGTTGAAACACTTCCCCACATAAAACGTTCAGGAAGTTGTCAGAGCTATTCACCGGTATAGCAGTATATTCAAAATCAACATAACAAAAATAAAAACAGCTTATCGGTATGAACCGGTATACCGTTCAGGTAACAGATTTGTAATCTGTTTGGTTTATTAAACTGTGTGACCGTGTGGGGCAAATAAATTCTAACAAAGAAAGAACTCCCACTCTTTTGGTACTTCCGGTTTCTGAAGTGATTGCAGTTCCACTCTGGTTCCATGTGAGGGTGCTAAGGGCAGAACATTTTGCCACTAGGAACTGAATTTGAATAAGTTTGGTTTACTTTACTTTTCGGATTGAGTCTGAAATGCTCAAATTGAATAAATGTTTTTAAGAACTGATCTGAATTATTCCAATTTGAAAAACAATTTTCAGTTTGGAAATGATTGTCACTAAACTGAAAATAATTTTTATATTTTGAAAATTAATGAATTTGCTTTGAAAATGAATTTTATTCTACTGCAAATTCAGCCTCCAATCTCTCACTCCTGCCCCCCCCAGGTTCAGTTTTGCTTATTCGAATTTGCTTCTAAAATTCACTTCATTCTGTGCCAGACATCCCGGTCCTTTGAGAGAGCTAAGAAGCAATCAAGCACAGAGTAATAGAACTAAGCCGCGCAAGCAGACCCAAAGTGCTCTGTTTACAGCCTGGTGTGCTGCAGCGGGCACGTAGCTGTTTGCAGCTGTTCATGGCCGTTCTTGGCTGGAGTTCATCATGTCAAATGACCAGTGTTACGGATCAACATGTTTTTGTGTTAACTGGTTTCCAACTTTCGTTAGCATCTGTGGTTGCTAATGGCTACCACAGATGTTATTGTGCCGAAGGACAGTGCTTAGCTGTCCTCGTCGATGCCGTTTTATTTACAGAGAATGAAATCAAATAATCCGACGGATAGGTCAGATGGTAATATATAGTTTGCAGCCAGATTAATTTGTGACCATTTTAAACAGAACTCAGTTATGCGACAAGATATGTCTTAAACTTATACTGATAAACTCATACAAGGTACCTCATGTCGGGGTTGAATAGACAAAAACATTTTAGAAATGAATATTTGAACATGTAAACGTTCAAACGCTCATCGTGATCACTTTGTTTGGGATTCAGTTGGAGGAGCAATAAAGAAACCTGACAGATTTCAGCCACCAAATAGCTCGTTTTCATTCACATTTTCCTTCAAATCATGTTTTTTTATTGTTTTTTTATTTTGTTATCTCCAATGTTAAAGGATAGGCTCTGCTGGACACAACGACTAGGCTTCCTTAAAAGATGAATGTAGGATTATTAATCAAGTAAATCCATTTCTCATGTAAAAAATGATGGAAAATAACATTTTAGGATTATTTTTACGATCTGAGATTATTTTGGACAAGTAAGCATTTCTTGACTTTCTTACTGCATTATTGTATTATTTTAGTAGGTCAGTATAAATTTGTTTATTCATTGTGATCTTATTTTTCCTCCATTTTCTCTCTGCCGCCCTGCAATTTCTCTTTAGTTTTCTAAGGTATTCAATTCTCCATGGGGATGCATATTTTCACTGCAGATGTTTAACTTTAAGTGGAGCAAGCAGGTTGAGGGTAGATCGAAGTCTGCTGTTAAAATCATTGCCAATAAAATCACAGGGGGCAGCTAAATTAATAGGAGGGGTCTTTTTAAAAGCTTCAAGAAAACCAGCAGCCACTTCAGGGGTTATATGGCGCTTCATTACAGTTCTCACAGAGGTTTCCCACTTAATAAAACTGGTGATGTTAAAAAACACAATAATGATTGGAGATTCCGCAACATTCGACAACAGAGGACAGGCCATATGTGATGCCAAAGTCCAAAGTGTGTCCTCTGTTGTGAGTTGGCTGTGTGACATGCTGGGTAAAATCCATGTAACTCAAGACATTTAATAAACCTGTGAATAAAGGATCTAAAATTATATCCACGTGTAGATTAAAATCACCATCTAAAATTGTCCTTCCAAAGGAGTTTTGTGCAGAATTGATAAAAACTCTGAGAAGTCTTGAATAAAAAGTGCATTCTGTTTAGGAGGCCTGTAAACAGTTACACATAAATGGATATAATTATAACTGTAAACATAGCGAGCACTTTTGCCAACACAGACACATACACACCTACACACGTCAGCATGAGATAGAATATGCTACCCCATCGTTGGCCAATAACCGGAACAAAACCGATCTATCTCAAATAAAAAGGGTGTTTTTACATCCATAACTGTGCAATTATAGTCCACCAATAAAGTGGTTTGTCCAACTCAATAATTAAGCCCATAAAAAAAGATATTGAACAGTTTAAATAAACCTCTCAAAGTTTTAATCCTCATTATATCCTTCCACTCTGTTTCCAAAGACGTTGCAATACCATTTTTATGCATCCACTAGTGTACAACTAGATCTCTGTATGTCTTCATGTCCATCGTCCTCGTCCTAGCTGGCATCTGGCTGGATAGCTCCGATATTGCACCGGTGATGTGAGGCGGCAGAAGTTAGCAGGAGAGCTTGGGTAGACAGAGAGCTCTTTGCAACCTGGAGGAAGGGGGGGAGAGAGGTGTCCTTCGCGGCAATGGCTCTACAAACAACACAGAGGTGAATTGCTAATAAGCTAGTGTTCCTCTGCTCTTTCTATCTTCTAGAAAACAACATGGGTTTTGTGACTTTGGCTTGAAATATCATGATAATAATAATTTAAAGACCACTGGAAACATTTTGAAATAGCTCAAAAGATGATTGGAGTGGGTCTTTAATGTATTTGCTTGTCTATCTTGGAGGTTGATGGATGTTGCTGTCTCTCAAATGATTAGTTGGTCATAATTGAAACATATTACAGAAAAAAAGTTGCTGAAATCATTAAAGACCTAAAAGATGAGTGGGCTCTTTAATTTGTTTTTCAAAAGTAATTGAAACAGTAAAATGTGCCCAGAAATGCCTTTTTTAATGTTCAGTGATTAATAAAACATAGTACCTAACCTGCCACTTGTCTGTGTTTTCTGCTCTCACTCATAAAGTTGTAATTTGGAGAAAATGTTACCGTTGCAGATGTTTTAGTATTAATATCTAACTAAGTTTCAAATAAAAACAGTGTTTATATTATGTTCAGAGATAAATTTTACTTAGAAATTACTTTCCTGTTAAAGATCTGATGACTATAATTCCTAAGTACAATGTTACCAAATAAATCTAATCATATCGTGTTTTTTTGTGTGTTTTTTATTGTGTTTTTTTTTTAATAAAAATGCGGATTCAAGTTGTTACACAGCACGCAACTGGGTAATTACTAACCTTACAGCAGGGTTTCAGGAAGTACAAAATGTGTTCCCACTGGAGGCATAGTAACTGTGAATGTATGCATGGGAAAAATGAATAGAAAATCTATGTATTCAACTCCAACCATTCTCCTCCCTCTAATTCTGGGAATGTTTCAATCTATCTGTTCTTCTTCACTAAGAAGGAATTTAGTTTTTGCAAACATCTGACACAAAACAATATTTACCTTCTCCTTATGATGATTTGGCAGTCTTTGCAGAAGATGCTAGTCATAACACCAGTATCTGTTTGATATCTGCTTTAACTCAGAATGTGACATGCAAGCACAGACTGTGCTTGAAAAAAGTTAGTTGGCTGCAAATATTTTATCTTTTCTCCTAATTATAATGGCTATCGGCTCAACAAATTATGTCCCCAGATTATAATGCATACACATTGGAAGGACAACACTATATGCAGTTGTATATGATTTGGAAGAACAAAGTGTAATGATTTTATTTTGTATTTTATATAACTGAACTTTAAAGGGAGCTGTTCATGAAACTGGTGCTATAAAAACAAATTGAACTTGATGTTTTAGACTGATATGTAGCTGAGGTACATTAAGTGTTGATTTATGCAACCTAGTGTGTGAGGGAAGTGCCTACACACCATATGGAAACAGTTAACAGCAGAGTTGGCTCTGCTAACTTTAACCCAGCAGGGCCTTTAATAGATTTAAATACAAGTTTGTTTTTAAAAACAAATGTATTTCTATGAAAACAGTTTTAATTCTCTAAGGCCTGAAATCCTGGCAGAAAATGATCAGCAAAAAGTGTAGTATCCTAATCAAAAACCTTTTCCTCAACACATGTAAATCAGTTCAAAGCTCCTTTGTTTTCTGCTGCAAATATTAACAACCTAAAAAGCTAAAAGAGTATATATTGTGCTTTGAAAAGTCTTCCTTACCTCATCACATTTTGTCATGTTACACCCATTTACAATGCTATTGGGATTTATACAACACAAAGTACTGAATTACTGTTATGTAGATGTAGAAAATAATGCTTGGTTTTCAAATTGTTTTTGCAAGTAAAAATCTGAAAAGTGGAGTATGGGTTTATATGTAGACCTACTGGGTCAATACTTTGTTTAAACAATTCTTCCTGCATTTGCAGCTCCCAGTCTTTTAGAGCGTCTCTATCAGCTTTCCACATTTCGAGACTGAAATCTCTTCCATTTCTTTGCAAAATAGCTCAAGCATATCCAGACTTGATAAATAGCATCTGTTAACATTAATCTTCAAGTTCTGCCTCATATTTTAAATCTCAATGAGATTTAGGTCTGGGTTTTGACCAGATTGTACTAACACTTAAACAGTGTTGGTGAGTAATGGTATACTTGTAACGCTGTTACGTATTTAGAAAACAAATTATGAGTAACAGTATTCCGATGCAGTTACAGTTTAAATAGGTAGTAGTTTGAATACAGGTAGTTTTTTTTTTTAATGAATGGATTACATGGCTTTATTTTCCTGAGATCATAGTCACTGCAGATGTGCAGTCTTTGTGTCCTCCAGTAGGAAGCCATGGGCAGGACCTTGGTAGCGAGATGTCACATGTTCACGTTTTAATCACACAGATAATTTTGATGGCTGCCCCGCGTAATTTGTATTTCTTTGAAGAGTCATCTGTGTGCATCATCTGCAATATGCAAGTAACCGCTGTAGGGGGGTAGAGCGCTATTTGACCGGCTGTAGGAACTAGGGTTGGGCATCACGAATCGAGCATCGATTGGAACCGGTACTAACTTGTCAATTCTCCCGGAAAGCTCACTTTTTAAAATTCCGATTCCTAGTTTTGATTCCCAGTCGTCCGACCAGAACAAGAACTTGCCAAATATCAATGAAGAAGAATCCGCCAAAAGTCTTAAGGTACCAGGCAGCAGGGCAAAGTCGATGGTACCTACGCTGCATGTAGGCATTAAGCTGAGGTAAGCTGGCATGCAGCAAGTCGCGCACGTCTGTGTAGCTGGCATCAGCACATCCACACAGCTGCGGCTCATCAATGCCTCCACAAACTTACTGCGTGAAGTACGGAAAATTTAACTTTTGGGCAGCAAACGCGGGGCAGCAACCAATCAGTGACGAGATTTGAATGGAGCTACTGTTTAAAAACACTGTAATACAGAACATATACAGACTCTCGAAAGGGTAAAACAATGAGACAAAGACATTTTTAAGCAGCAACATGAAACAAATTTACATATTTATCAGGGGAGTTGTGTGTAAAGCCTTAAAAAGTAATTACTAAAAAAAGTAAAATAAAAACAATAAATAGGAGTGTTACAAACAATTAAAAGAGAAGGTTTTTTGGAAGAACAGCACAGTATGTTTTTGGCATGAATGAACCTAATAACCTACTCAATGCGAGGGAGATGACCGGCGGCGGTTGGGGGGGCAGAACAGGAGATGATAACGTAGCGGTCGGAGGATATTGGAGTGTCAGGTAAGCAGTTAAATATGTTCTTTTAACTTTCTTGTTATGTTAGTAAACCCTAGCCAATCCTGGTTAGGGCAACTACAATACTAAATACACATTAATAGGAAGAATGGAGCAGAGGGAGGGAAAGTGCTGAAATAACAGAGAAACAACAGAAAAATCCGGCGTGATGCGCTGAGGCACCGACGCAGTGTGTAAGCAGCTGGGGGTAATTTTGAAGCGTCAACTTTCGTCTGAGCGTTTTGCTGCCTGGCCGCACAGGGCGGTCTGAACGTACCTTTAGCGTTACTGTGCAATCATGGAAAGTACGTGGAGGCGCTCTAAGATGTGGCTTTACGTTAGCAAACAAAACAAAACTTGGCTCAGTGCGACACCTGTAAGGAATAACTGACCGACATGAGCTTGACGCACTGCGCTGCCCAACCTCATTAGCTCTTCCTCCTAGAACCGAGCATCAGCCTAGCGACACACTACATTCCTAATCCGTTCAGTAAAACAGTAAAATATGTCTGATTTAAAAACAATTTATATTCTAACCTTTGTCCAACTCAAATAAAAATATCCAGCAAATGTTAATTCATGTATTTGTTTTCATAGAAAAACGGCCTGAGATTTGCTGAGCTAACAGCAGTCAGGCAGCTGACAATATGCCGTGATGTGCTCTGTCTTCTCAGTTCACCGTCACAGCCGAGGGAAAGGCAACAATTTGAAGAGTCCCCCAGACAGGTTTCTAATTTTACAATGTACCTGCAACTAATCTGGACTAGATAGCTTAAGTTGTTTCTTCAAAACTTTTAAAAAGATCATTGAGATTTAGTATCTAGAATCATACGATTATTCATCAGTGAATCTCATCTTTTTATAAAGACACTGTGTTCTCTTTCTGGGAACTCTCTTTGCATTACAAATCAACATGACCAAAGCTGAAGACTGTCACATGAAACTCAGAATAAATTATTTAAAATGCTTGTTGTGATGCACAGTGTAATGTGTCAGTGTTTGAGAAAGATACATTCAGCTATCCTTAATCAATAACGTGTGTTCATGGAAAAAGTGATAGGACAATGTGTCACAGTTAACCTCTAATATGTTTGGAGAAAAGCCCCAGGATATGAGACCACCGACATTGCACATACATTATGCTTAAATGGAAACACCTGATATTAAAAAAAAGGTTTTTAATGAGCAGGCAAGAGAGGCAAAGGATGTCTTTATGAGGAAGAGAGTATATGGTGTAAACAAAGATACATTCTGACCATCTTAACTCCCCACATGGTTGTCCAGTAAAACAGTATGATGGAATGGGGCCAAAAGGTTGCTCATACTCATCACTGCTATTTGCCCAAACATTTGAAACCCCTGCAGGTTGTGAGTATTATAGAATCAACTGTCATTATCATGTTTTTGCAATATCCTTTGCATGTAGATAACAGACACACAAAAAAATAAAAAAATAGGACCTCCGTAATTTAAAACGTCCAAAGAGGCTTTTACATAAATCGACATGCCGTCCATCTGGAGAGGAGAACAGATTTAATTAGAGCCAAAAGGCAAGAAAGCTGCCAGTGTTGTAAACCTCGTGTTCGCCAGATCTTGGCGCCTGCAAGCTCACCACAGCCCGCAATTTGTGTTTCATCTGCAACATCAGATTCAAAGATGAAACACTGCTGAGTCACATAAAGACAGAAATATTGCTGAGTTGACATTTTGATCTTTACACTCACTGAGACAGTTGGTAGGCCATGAGCTGTTTGTCCTGATATACTTTTTTCCCTACGCAGCTTTACTCTGGTCTCATGTTTTCAAGTGACATTATTAAAATAATGCATCTTGATATAACCTTGCCAACTCAAGTAATGCTGGCAAGTAATACTGTTCTCTTAGCAACCCTTCCGAACAACCAATACTTAATCTTTCTTTTTTAAGGGTGCCCACACTTGCTAATTGTCAGCTAATAAAAGGCAATTGATTATTAGCTACTTTCCCTCTTAAATGCTATAGAAGCAACAAACAGCATGAAAGTGCACTTTGTTGAATGATTGAAATCAAGGTTCCAAACTTTTAAAGTTCCAATTTGACCGTAAACCAAAACAGTGAATGCAAGTTTCGTTGTAGCAACACATACAATGAAAGTGAGATTTGTGATTAGAGTCTGCTATACCAACTCAATTACTGTTTTTTAAGAAGTGACAGTTTAATATGTTTGTGTAACACAAAATTCATTAAGCCAAATATTTAGATATACTGCGTCAAAAGGCCACCTTTTTTCACTGTCGTACATTAAATGGGGGGACAGTACAGTGCAGATCTTTCTGACAAACAGATGGGGATAACCGTCATGAAACAGCTCTCTGACGGTCTGGCAGGGATCAACCAAAGCCAGCTCCCTGGGAAGCATAAGGTCTGGTGCTACCAGCGATCTCTGGTTGTTACTGAAACTGACCAATCAGATGAATACGCTCTCTGTCGACGGATAGTTAAAATTATGCTATAAAATAACTTTTTGGTCACTTGCAAAATTGCAAGATTTTCCCACAGCATAAGTAAATATTTGGTTTCAGTCATATACATTTTTCTGTGAATGCATTTACATTCCTTCAACGACTACATCACCACAATTCTCTATGTGAAACTCTCATACGCCATTCAACATTAGCAATTGCTAATACTTTACCAAAATGTTGCTTTGCTTCTTTTGACTTTGAAACAACCAGAAGAGACCAAGCACAGGCATCAGCATGTCTGTGTTGACACCTAATTTAACAGGTCACTGATGGCCTTTGAGCAGGAACTCAACGTACAAACAGATCCACTTTTTGGACCAATAGATTGACCTTCAGGCCTATGCTTTGACATGCAATCTTTAAGCTGCTCTGCAGTGCAAACCATGCTGACCTGAATGTAGCAGTAAAATATAGGAGCTAATGTCCTAGTCAGTTTCACTCCTGACAGGAAAGCCCTCAAGTTATGTGCTCAGGTGAGCTAGTTAGGTGAGTGGGAACTTGCTGTGTTGATCCTCTGCTGATTATTATTTTGTATACTGTGATTTAGTTAATAAACGGAAAGAAACAGATAAGCCCCCCAGAGAGTAATTTATTCTGCAGCATGCAGGAATTTGCTTCTCATTACAATGATTCAATTAGATTTAGGCTCAAGCTATGTAAAAAGGTAAAATTGGAGAACATAATTCTATCATAATTACAAAATCCCATTAAGATGTTGCAGGTAAGCCAGAATGATAACTATCATCAGTGTCGATGTCAATTAAAGCAACTCTTCATAGCAACGTTAAATAATGCTGTATTCTGCATTGAACAGCTCCTGTGAACTAAAAGGTTTTAGATGCATTTTGTGCCCAAATCTTCATGATGCTGATTTACTTTTTATTTTATACTTCAAATGCAATCTTTAAACTGCACAAGCAGAGCTTTTTTTCTTCAGACAATGTTTTTTTAAGAAAAAAAGGAACAGAAAAACATAAACCTCCAATCTGGAAATAGTTTTAAAAACAATCACTAGTTGTGTTTTATGGCAGAGTTCTGACTGTTTTTCCATTCTGACAACAGAAGCATACATAGGTTAATTCAATTCAATTCAATTCAGTTTATTTATATAGCGCCATTTCACAACAGATGTCATCTCAAGGCACTTTACAAAAAGAGTTATTACAATACAATGTTTAGTGTAGAAATTACAGAACCACAGAAGATTGCGTCGTGGAATTCTCAGCAATCCCTCATACTGAGCAAGCATGAAGCGACAGTGGGAAGGAAAAACTCCCTTTTAACAGGAAGAAACCTCCGGCAGAACCAGGCTCAGCACAAGCGGTTATCTGCCGCGACCGTCTGTGGCTTGGACAACAGCCTAGCCTAAAGCAGCATAGCTACTAACATTAACCTGTCTCCTAGCTACTAGGAGACCTGGCTACCAACACTCTGTCTGAGTCCTCCTGATCGAGGCTCAGCCCGTGGACGGTGTAGGGCCGGTAACGGCCCCCGTCATGCCGGGGTCTTCTCGGAGTCGGGTTGTTTGAGAATGCAGCCCAAAGTGGGTGGTAAACTCCATCTAAGGCTAAATACCGGCACGAGACCGATAGTCGACAACTATAATTGGAACAGATTTTTGCAGTTTATTCAAGCAAAGAGAGAACACAATTTTAGGGGCCGCAACAAATAGCACATATTATTTGAGGATGCAGTTAATGTGTATAGTTGCAGTATATAGATGCATAGCTTATTTGCTGAACATAAACAAATATATATGATATAACATATTTCCCCCTGGGATTAACAAAGTATTTCTGAATTTAATTTGAATATTATTGTAATCCAAACAATGTAAAGAGTTACTATGTAGTCTAACACACACACAAACACCTACAAAAAAAGCACAAACTGGCGTTTTTTTGTTTGAAGCTATATCACAGAACAGTGAAGCATCGCTTCCAGCGAGTTCAACTCATCGCTGTGGGAAACGACAGAAATTATAGGGCGTATAACAGAACATGAATGACCATAATGGCCAGATAGGGGCAGACTTCAAGCAGTGGAAGTTCTTTGCAAAAATGGACAGCATGTATGGTGAAAGGCCGGCAAGCATAGAGAGAGAGCTGTATGCATCGGCATCCGTAACGTCACAAAACTGAGTGACAACTGGTTTTTGTCAAGTCACAAAGACAAGTGGAGGTGCACTAGGTTCTACGCTCAGGGCTGTTATCCAGTTCCCCATTTAGGTTGGAGCATGCTTTGATCAGGAAGTGATAGAGTAGGCGAAGTTGGCTTGTGACAGAAAGGAGAAGCTACTGTGAGCCTACGTGGCTGGCAAAGAGGCTGGTAGCCGAGAGAGGCAGAGAACCAGGAGGTTTCCGCGGTGATCAAAGAGCAGCAGCGAGATTCAGCTGGATTGGGCTGGAAGGCTGTGAACCTGGAGTTTCAACAGATAGACTTATTAGCTGGTTATATAAGTACTGATGTGAAGAACACAGCTCAGGAACTAAAGGCATGAACAAATCGACGACTCAGTGATGTGAGTTGAGTGAAGGAGTCTTTTGACTTATGAGTGGATCAGTGTTGGGAATGATGACTTCCTGACAGATTTTTGCAGACAGATTTAGATTTAGTCCTTGCCTACTGCCACGAGATAGCAAAGGAAACACAACCAAACTGCACTAGTCCGAGCTGATGCTACATGGTCCAGGCCAAACCAACCATATTGGAAGAGGGGCATTATTTTGGCTTTAGTTTTAGTTTATTTCAACTCCACTTATTAATCTAAATTAGTAGCACCTGGCTGTGCTCTTTGAAGACACCTGTCCACCACACAGTCAGTCAGACTCCAATGGGCAAGACCAAAGAGCTGTCAAAAGAAACCAAAGACAAAATTGTAGATGTCCACAAGTATGGAAAGGGCTACAGGGCAATTTTCAAGCAGCTTGGTGATGTTGTTGAGATCAGGGCTCCGTGGCCAGGGGTGGAGCCTAACCCAAATACAGTATTCGGAAAAGCACAAATAACATGTTTTTTTATAAATACTTATTTCAAACTAATACTTGAAAAAATATTTGTATTCTGGGGCAAGAAAAACTTCATATCAAAAAGCTGCATTTCCTCATGAGATTGCAGTGCATGAACCCTGGGTGAGTGAGTGAGTGAGTGAGTGACAAGAGTTGGGGATTGGAGGGAAAAAGACACAAGTAACACAGCTGCTCCACACGACAACAGAGATGTGATGAAGAAGCAAAACAATTTAACTTAATGACTTTTTCTGATGAATAGATTTTTGTAATTTAACTGGGTTCTGCAGGCAGTTTATAACTTTCGGGACGAAGAGTTTGATGGGGAGATTATTTTATTACTCAGCAGTAACGTCTGCAGATGCTCTCATGTTCGCTATGTTGACGTTGGTCTGGTTGCTCAGTAATTTAGACAACATGCTGTTGAAGGAGTAATGGTAATGTTCTGCTAAATATGTTAAAACAAGGCTCCCGTCATTTGTTAACTCAGCTGAAGCTCCCCACACTGATTTAGGAAACCAAATAGAAAAGAGTGTGACAACTGCTAAGTCATACTCATCCAACTGCCAAAAAAACTTGCTCAATTTCTACGTGGAGTGCATTTTGCAGACAGTGTTGCTGATAAAACCAAAATTGTATATATGTGCAAAAATCAAATCAGCAGATGCAGAGGTATCCAACATCTGTCAACATCTGCTATGCATAATATGCTTAATCACCACCACACACACACGTACAAGCACCAATCCTCCAAAATCATGCTCACAGCCATGTTCTGCCCCTGTTGGTCTTTTTTCAATTATGTTTGCATTACATGCTCGTCGCTGAATTTGTGGAAAAACATGTACCAATATTGCATATCCATTTTTATTATAATTTTTTTAAATTTAATTTCATTTTATTGAGAGCGCCATTAGCTCCTGACTCCTTGCCGCAGCTATTCTTCATGGGGTCTCCTTCATTTTCATTACAATTGTTTACATAAAAAAACCAGAATCAGAATCAGCTTTAATGGCCAAGTATGACACATACAAGGAATTTGACTCCGGCAACTTTTCTCTCCAGTACAGAACTTAAATAAGTGAAATTAAAAAACGGAAAAAAAATAAATACAAATAAAAATAAAGGATAATATATACACCAAACCAGGGTTATTGTACAGTAAGTATATACAGCAGTGCAGAGTTTTAGTTTTATTGTTCATGTGAGTGGACACACGCTCTGTGACTATTCAGAGTTCATCAGAGCGACAGCCTGGGGGAAGAAACTGTTCTTGTGTCGGGTGGTTTTGGCGTACAGCGCTCTGTAACGCCGGCCTGAGGGGAGGAGCCTAAACAGATTGTGGCCAGGGTGTGAGAGGTCAGTGGTGATTTTTCTGGCCCGCTTCCTGACCCTGGCCCGGAAAAGGTCCTCAATGGAAGGAAGATCAGAACCTATGATCCTCTCTGAGGACCTGACTGTTCTCTGCAGTCTGTCCCTGTCTTGCCTGGTGGCGGATCCGAACCAGACAGAGATGGATGAGGTCAGGACAGACTGGACTATTGCTGTGTAGAATATGGTCAGCAGTTCCTGAGGCAGGTTGAACTTTCTGAGCTGACGCAGAAAGTACAGCCTTTGCTGGGCCTTCTTCCTTATAGAGTCAATGTGGGAGGTCCACTTCAGGTCCCATGGGATGGTGGATCCTAGGAACCTGAAAGACTCTACTGTGGGGACTGTCCTGTTGGTGATTATGAGAGGAGATGTTGATGGGGGTCTCTTCCTGAAGTCCACTGTCATCTCCACAGTTTTGAGCGGGTTTAGCTCCAGGTGGTTCTGACTGCACCAGAGGACCAGCTGTTCCACCTCCCTTCTGTATGCAGACTCGTCGCCGTCACGGATGAGTCCAATGACGGTGGTGTCATCTGCAAACTTCAGGAGTTTCACAGGAGGGTCTCTTGACGTGCAATCAGTGGTGTAAAGGGAGAAAAGCAGTGGGGAGAGAACACATCCCTGGGGGGCGCCGATGCTGAGGGACCGGGTGCTGGATATGAAGTTACCCAGTTTCACCTGCTGCCTCCTGTCAGTCAGGAAATTGGTAATCCACTGACAGGTGGAGGGAGGCACGGTGAGCTGGGACAGTTTTTGGTGGAGGAGCTCTGGGACGATGGTGTTAAATGCAGAGCTGAAGTCCACAAACAGGACCCGAGCGTAGATACCTGCAGAGTCTAGGTGGCGCAGGATGTAGTGGAGAGCCATGTTGACTGCATCGTCCACTGACCTGTTTGCTCTATAGGCGAACTGCAGGGGGTCTAGCAGGGGATCCGTGATTTCCTTCAGGTGGGACAGCACCAGTCGCTCAAAGGATTTCATGACCACAGATGTCAGGGCAACTGGTCTGTAGTCATTTAATCCTGTGACAGGGGACTTCTTGGGATTCCTTCTTCCTTCTTGGTGGAGCGTTTGAGGCAGGAGGGGACCTCACACAGCTCCAGGGAGTTATTGAAGATCTGAGTGAAGATGGGAGCCAGCTGGTCAGCACAAACTTTCAGACAGGACGGAGACACTCCATAAGGACCTGATGCCTTCTTAATCCTCTGTCTCTGAAATAGTTGGCGCACATCCTGTTCACAGATCGTCAGCGCAGGCAGGGGGTCAGGTATGGGGATGGTTTGGGGTGATGCTAGGCCTTTTGTGATGGAGATGGTGGGGGAGGTGGAAGGTGTGAAAGGTGTTTCAAACCTGGAGAAAAAGTCATTGAGGTCCTCAGCCAGGCGGGGGCTCCCCACAGGGTGGGGGGATGGTCTCCTGTAGTTGGTGATGGTCTGCAGGCCCTTCCAAACTGCAGAAGAGTCGTTGACAGAAAAACGCTCCTTCAGTTTTGCACTGTAGTTCCTGCCTTGATCTCCTTTGTCAGCTTGTTCCTGGCCTGCTTGTACAGGTCCCAATCCCCACTCCTGTAGGCCTCCTCCTTGTCCTGGCGTAGCCGTCTCAGTTCTGCAGTGAACCATGGTTTATTGTTGTTGAACGTGCAGAAGGTTTTGGTCTGCACACACATGTCCTCACAAAAGCTGATGTAAGATGTCACAGTGTCAGTTAGTTCGTCCAGGTCTGAGGCTGCTGCTTCAAAGACGCTCCAATCAGTGCAGTCAAAGCAGGCCTGTAACTGCATCTTTGACTCATCTGTCCATCTCTTCACAGTTCTTACTACAGGCTTAGCAGATTTCAGCTTCTGCTTGTAAGATGGGATGAGGTGGACCAGGCAGTGGTCAGAAAGTCCCAAAGCAGCACGGGGGACAGAGCGATATGCATTCTTTATTGTGGTGTAGCAGTGGTCCAAAGTGTTCATGTCCCGGGTGGGACACGTCACGTGTTGTCTATATTTAGGCAGTTCAAGTTTGAGATTTGCTCTATTAAAATCCCCGAGAATGATTAGCAGAGAGTCCGGGTGAGTTTTCTCCACGTCTGTGATCTGGTCGGCGAGGTGATGTAACGCCTCCGTTACACACGCCTGCGGTGGAATATATACAGCGACCAGCACAAACGAGGCGAACTCCTGCGGTGAATAAAATGGTTTACAGTTTATGAAGAAAGACTCTAGGTGAGAGCTGCATGTCTTCTTTAACACTGTGACATCTGTACACCAACCTTCGTTGATGTAGAAACACGTTCCTCCTCCCTTTGACTTCCCAGACAGTTCCGCGCAGCGGTCCGCTCGGAACAGCTGGAAGCGCGGCAGCTGTAGTGCGCTGTCCGGGATGTGTTCACTGGACCAGGTTTCAGAGAAGCAAAAGGCGGCAGAACGACGAAAGTCTGAGTTGTTGGATAGGAGAAGGAGCAATTCATCCATTTTGTTAGGCAGAGAGCGAACGTTCCCCAGGTGTGTGGATGGGAGAGCGGTGCGTAATCCCCGCTGTCGCAATTTAACGAGCACAGCAGCTCGTTTCCCTCGTCGGCGTCTCCGTCTAAATCCACAGAGCGCTGCTGCTCCTCCAGTCAGAATCTCCATAAAGTAGTCTGGTTGATTAAAAACCGGTGAAAAAAGTCCGGCACTGGATAGCCGAAAACACAAACAAAATAACTACACAAACACACACTTTCACACAAAACCAACCGTGGGAGGTCAGTGTGAAACCAAATAAAACATGTCGCTGGCCACACAGCACAACTGCCCAACTCATCTCTGCCTTGCTTTTGGACAACATGAACAACTGTAAAAATAAAATCAACAACAAAAGTACAAAAGTAAAACATTTACAGTCATCAAAACATTTGGAGTTTTATATGAAGTATGAATCTCAACTTAACTCGACTCTATAGTCATCGCTCTCACAAAAGTCTGCAACTAACAATCACCATAAGCTGATAAAAAGTTTCCTTTATCATTTATCATGTTATTCACTCATCTATAATCAAACAGTTAACGTATTAATCTAAATTCATTCTTGTGTAACCAAAAACACCTTTAACTTCTTTTGAAAACATCTTTTGCTGTTTTCTGACAACAACAATCCTGGCAAAGCATTCCAGGCAACCATGGCTCTGTAACAAACAGTTCGCTGCATGTGATTTGTTTTACAACAGGGTAGAGCACACCTTGTTGCACTTGTTTGACGTGTTCCATAACTATGATAATCTGAGAAAAATGACAATTTATTATATATGACTTTAGGTATTTTTGTCATAATAATATTCCTAATAAATGTTATTAGGAAATACTTTAATCTGCATTTGACCGTTAACCACGCCAAACTATCATGCATTGTCCTCACATTGGTTCTGTATGGGCAACCTAAAACAATCCGTGCTGCTATATTTTGAGCTACTTGTAAGTTGTGTAAATTATTTTCACTTGTGTTTGCCCAAACTACCGATGCATAATCTAAGTATGAAAGTACAAGCGATTGGACTAGTTGTTTGGTCAACCACCTAGGAATACACTTTCTACAATATTTAATTATGCCCATACTCCTCCCCATTTTCTGCAATACATAATTAATTTGACTGGTCCATGGCAATCTAGAATCTACTATTACTCCCAACAATTTTTCTTGATCTACCTGTTCAATTCTCGTATTTCCTAAGGTCAGATGTATCATCAGTGTTGTTTTCAATAGATGTTTTGAACCAACTACCATGCATTTGGATTTTTCAACATTAACTACTAATTTGTCAGCTCTAATCCATTGAGTTACTAAGGCCATTTCCTCCTGTAAAATGTTATTGATTTGGCAGTCTGTTTGTGCAGACGCAAACAATGCTATGTCATCTGCATATATAGCCATGGTTGCATGTTTTAATACCAGTGGAAAATCATTTGTAAAAATTGAAAACAAAAGGGATCCCGAACAACTTCCCTATGGCACTCCACTATCCATATGTCCAACATCAGAATAATTTCCATTAAAATAAACTTTATACTCCCGATTACTTAGATAACTTTCTAACCACTTTAAGGCAGGCAACTGAAATCCATAACATTTCAACTTATTTAGTAAAATTGCATGATCTAATAGATCAAAAGCTAATGTATACATGTTGGCTCACTTGTAGCTTCAGTACATTTCATAGAGAGTTACATTTGAGTTTAAATGCTAAATTATTCAATTAAATAGGTGTTTTTGGACATAAATTGGTGATAAATAATTAGCGGAAGTAGCTCTGTACATCTTCACAATGAGAGTATTTGTTTCCTGAAATGTTTTATCTGCTGTGTATCTCAAAGAAATTTCAATCGAATGCAACTGGACTAGGTAATTTGTTTTGGAAGTAGAGAAACCGTCTCTCAACAGAGAAGGAGGCCTGAGACATCACCTATCTCCAATTTACAATGCTGCCCTTTCATCCCTCCCCAGGAGACTCAACATCTTGGCCTCTAATAAGAAAAACAACTGTGACTCCAATGACTGTCGTTATTACACAATAGGGCACTAATGAAGCCCAAACCTAACCTCCACCAATAGGCGACACTCCAACGACCGTCGTTAAGACATGGAGCACAAAGGATCCAATGACATAATCAGTCTTGTAAAAGCCCTCCAAGAGGTTAAATAGCTGAGTCTCCACACCAGTTAATTGGACCAGTCCCTGCCTGGTCAGCGGTGAGCATGAACTGATGAAGCCTCTTGCATAAGAGGGGAAATGTCTTCCGAGATAAATTACCAAGTCCAATTGCGTTCGATTGAAATTTCCTTGAGATAGCCATGACCTGGATGAATGGGAATATTCACAGGCTTATCTGCTGAGTGTTTACTAATGGGAAAATGGGAAATTATGGCATATGATTACTAAGTCTATATCACATTTCATTTATGGGATGTTTAACACAGACTGGTGTTATCCAAATGTTAAGTTTATTCATATAGTTTTGTTAGTTCTACTACCTTAGGTGTTTTATTTTTTTCTGACGCATAAGTCGTCCCAAACCAGGCCAGCGTTCCTGCTCTGTCAGCCAGCCCAACCAACCTCCTGCTCGCCCTCAGCTCCCCATCCAGCTCCGGGAGACCTCCTCCATCATCATTCTCAGTTCCCAGACCTAGACTATCCACCGTCCATGCTCGAGGCATGCCCGTCCACGCCTGGTGCGTGACAATCCCAATGGTCACCGTCTCCAGTCCAGCGGGAATCCTGACATCATAACAATCTTTCTGATGTCTGCATGCTGCTGTTTATATGTCTTATGATCACAGCGAGGAACAGGTTAAGGTGTATTTTTTTTTTTTTTTTAGCATTGACTGATTAACAGTTCGATACTGACAGACATAAAAACACATGGACATAACCTAGGTGTCCATTGCTCATGGTAACTACAATCAGGACAAGTCTCCACTTACCCATTTACAGGTGTTAGTCCTGTATATCTTTGTGCTGCTTTGTGATGGCTTGATGACCTGTCATGGTGTACAACGTCTATAGCCCAATGGTCGCTGGAATTAAACAACAGCCCCCACGTGCAAGGATAGCTGTGTTGTGAAAATGGATGTACTGTCATGACCACTAGGTGTTTGTACTTTTATTTTAATTTTGTTTGAGTTTTGATCATTTCTATATTAGTTATTTTCCTTAAGCATCTTAATTAATTCCCATGTACTAGTTATTCTCTGCTTTATTATTATTATTATTGCATGTAGGATTATGTTTTGTTTGAGTTTTTCTGCTTAGTAGGGGTTTAGTAGCATACGAAATTCCTACAGTTATATCTATTATAAGTTTTAGAAGTACTCCCAACTTTTCTTTTTCTTGATTGTGAAATGTCTGACCTTTGTTGTTTTAACTGACAACTGAGCAGATTACTAAAAAAATAAATCAGAACATTTCCCTGTATATATATAGTATCTCATATATTCTGTACTGTTACTTTGGAACATTATTTCAGTGGGTGTATAGGCCTACTACAATGATTATATTACCCATGTGGTTTGATCTGAAACCTCAAAATCTATAAATCTCCAGCCAACTTAGCCAGCTTTTTTTAAGGCAATACATACATTTCCATATATAAAAAGATAAAACTCATATATTATTGGCCTAATAAATTCAACACTTGGAGAGAGTTACACAAAACTGTTTTACCCCTCTGGCCCCAAATACTGGGCACTAAGATAAATAGGTCTTAGTGAGCCATGAACCAAACCTATAAACTTAAACAAGGCTGAAGAAAAAATACATTTTTTTTTATACTGGAGGGAAAAAAAGAGTAGTACAACAGCAATTCCTAGACTCAACAGCAAGTCACAGCCATATAAGGATATCTAAGGAGTGATTAAAAGCACCTGGTTGTGTTTGCAGCAGACACACTGTCGAACTGTTCTGCTCTCAGAATAGAAAGAATTTAATTGAAATACTTCGATGTAGGTTCCACATCGATTCTATTTTTTAATGCTGTAAGAAATTCAAACAAGGGAACGTCTTTGGATGTTATCAGGCTTTCTCATATAAAGGTTAACGAACTAACCTGTTTTTCATCCATTCCATTTTTAAATTCTGTACAGCTTATTAAAAAAAACATGGAAGAAAATTGTTCAGTTTAAAAACTTTTGGAAAAATCATGTTACTCCATTAAATGTTCAGTTCTTAACAAACATATAGATGTCTGATCTCATTCTCATTTGTGAGCAGCAAGTGATTCACCAGTAATTGCAGTTAAAAAGAAAATCAACCTTGTTGTCCTAAAACAACATACATTTGTTAAAATCCATTAAAGGGGAATTCGTTTTCATTTTTTCAACCTGGACCTTAATTTTAGCAAATTTTATGTTTACTTACTCAACTTGAGAATTTTAAAGCCAGTCTGAGCCTTTCAGTAGGATATATATTCACTTCCTCCATCAGTGGACATCCGTAGAACGTGAGTGTTCGGGGCAGGACAAATTCAGTTTGTAATAAGGTTTAATCTGCCCAAAACACAGTCATTTTAAATTGTTTATATTCCCCTCGGACTTACGAATGCCTCAGAAGTGATTGATTGTTGATTCCCTTCCGGGCCAATTCAAATGTAATACACATTAACGCTGCAGCAGAATCTTCCTTTCCACTCCCGTTCGTTCGCTCCGTTGATAAAGGAAGTGAATATAAATACTGCTGAACGGCACAGACGGGCTCCAAAACTCTCAGAGTGAGTAAGAAAACACAAACATTTCAGAGGGGAATAATTTAACGTTTTTCCTTGTCTTAGTTTGTCCACGTACCCTTATTTGTTCCCAACGGTTCCTTATCTCCCTAATTACCTTCCCAGTAGGGGTGTGCAAAGCAGCCTGTATTTTCTAACTGTATTTGTATTTGTTGTGGGGGGACTAGTATGGGAGTATTAAAATTTGTATTTGAACAAAATTTAAAATTACAGGTGTGAATACTGTTTTCTTAAGGTCTGTTAATGTTTAAAAAATGCAGTTAAATGCGTATCAATTCAGATGAGTAGTAAAGAACATATATATCCTTGACCAAAACTGAACAGACCTAAAACTGAAGTGTCATTTTAAGTATATTTTCAGAAGATTGTCTTTAAAAAATGAGAGCAAAAAAGATTGTTCTATAGGGTGACCATATTTTGATGTTTAATGGACACTTGGCTATTTAAGTGGACACTTTGCTCTCTGCTCGTTTGTTACAGCTAGACGGTTTATCTTATGCGATTCATACAGCGAGGCGCAAGGGAAACTCATATAGATGTAACTGAGGCACCACTTGCGGTCTGTTAAGTCAATCAACGAATTAGAACCAGGAATTAAATGGCTGCTCATGGAGGATGTCAGATGAGAAAAAGGATGTTGTCCTGCATTTAAGGGAAAACCTCAAGTGTTTATATAGTTGATGGCAATCTAACATGAGTGAGAGTATTTCTTAAAAACCTTGGTCTCTAGATATGCAAAGCTTGCAGCAAATCCCCCAAAAGACTACAAACATAGGACCATGTAGGTTCTAATATGAATTAAATATAAGCAAGTATGGTTGCAATACACCACGCTCGGTGGTGACCGAAAGAACGAGATCGCGGATACCGGCGGCTGAAATGAGTTTCCTTCGTACGGTGGCGGGGCTATCCCTTAGAGAAAGGGTGAGAAGCTCGGCCATCCGGAGGGGGCTCAGAGTAGAGCCTCTGCTCCTCCACATCGAGAGGAGCCAGTTGAGGTGGCTCAGGCATCTGGTTAGGATGCCTCCTGGACGCCTCCCTGGTGAGGTGTTCTGGGTGTGTCCCACCGGGAGGAGACCCAGGGGAAGACCCAGGACTCGCTGGAGGGATTATGTCTCCCAGCTGGCCTGGGAACGCCTTGGGATTCCTCCCGAGGAGCTGGCCCAGGTGGCCGGGGAGAGGGAAGTCTGGGTCTCTTTGCTAACGCTACTGCCCCCGCGACCCGACCCCGGATAAGCAGAAGATGATGGATGGATGGGTTGCAATACAACAAAATGTGAAAAGACTTACAGGATATGATTTATTTTTACAATCTTTTATACATTATTTCTTGTTCCACTTAGCTTTCTAGCAGTGCAATTGTTATTTTAGTTGCTTGTGTTATTTTTTATGTATTTCACCACATCAGTTCTGGTTTTCCTTTTCTACAATACACAAGATTTATGGGTTTAGATATCTTGCTTAGCCGTGCCTGTATTTTGTTGTTTTAGTATAAATAAAGCTATTTTCTTGCTTCGTTCCTGAAACCTTTTCTAGTTCTAAAGGTTCCCACAAACAAAACCATGTTACTGCATATTGCTTTAAAAGGTTAATAAAAAGTTTTTAAAGTTAGCTAACTGAAAAAAAATAAAATAACGGAAATGCGAGTCTGTAGGTAATTCCTGGAATATGGTACCAACAGGATGACGTGAATGATACTTTCATTTCAAAGTCCATGGTGTCTGAAGATGAGGTCTTTTGTCAGTAAGTGGGACTCATAAAACTGCAGCACACTGTAGTAATACTCAAGCCGCTCTGCTGGCCTTCTTCATAAAACAGCACTGTCAGGCAACAAATGGTGATTAATGAATGTATGTTAGAAGGTCAGTCTTGAACCAAATATTTTATTTTTCACATTATAGTATAATCCATCATTTAGATATTACAAGGGCACTGTAAAAATATGTCTAAGTGTTCATTTCACTAGGCTTTAAATGCAATCAAAATCCAACTCATTTTTTATTTAATACCAGTGTGACATTACATTGAAGAGAGGTGCAAAATGTAACCAAATTTACACATCAAGCAGTTTTGAAAGAAAAAAAATCGATACCAGATATGGTTTCACCATTCAGTTTTTTCCTGTTCAAACTTAACTCTCTTTCACTAAATCTTTGTTCAGTCATATTTATCAACCTGCGAAACATTTCCCCACATTTTGTAGTCAAAGCATTGACAACATCCTTGTTCCAAATATTTTATTTTAGTCAAATCTACCCAAAAATCCCACTGCTTAACCTTTCTGTGGAAAATTTCAGTAAAGGGTGAGCTAATCTATTGAGTACAATGTTGTGTTACTAAGTCATTGTCTTGTTGTTGTTTCAAGCTGATGGGCGCAGTGCGTCAATCCTGAGCTCCCTGGATTTTTACTCACAGCCGCAAAGTAACGGATTCAGCTCTACATCCTCAGCAGACCCATCACTCCCCTCATCCCATTCCAGAGCATTTACATGGCTTGGTAGAAAAAACAAAAATCAAAGCAGGAAAACCAAACAGGCCCTCTTGAGTATTCTGGTATCTCTGAAAAACCCCAATTGGAGGTTCCCTTCCCAAACATACTCTTGGAAAGTATAAAGGAAAGCCATCTGGTCTTCAAGTTTTGTAATGGAGCCAGCAACCTGACAAACTGCACCTCAGAGTAAATGCATGTGCTGCACGGTATTACACTTAAACCATGTAGTCCATTACAAGGAATTTGTAGCTTTTTCTCTGCTCTTATAGGACAGCTGATATTAGCTATATTTTTTTAGGGAATAGTCTGGTTATGCAGTGCACAAGGCTCAAAGACTGACAGCAGCTCCATAGATGTCATAAGTAGAAATAAACCTAAAGCTTTGATTATAACTGAACATACTTACCTTTAAAGGATATAAAAACAATATATTTAACCACATATTTTTTTAGTTGCTGTGCATACAGTCATTATATTCAGCGAAGAAACTAAAACTTGTGAAAGATGGATAAAACTACAAAAACGAAACGTCATTGTTTATTTAGTTATTTTCAAATGTAATACTTTGCTCTACAACAGTGTAAGGATCCTAATGCAGGTAAAGTGAAATAAATGAAGCCACCTTTAAAGACCCAATCCAATCATCTTCTGAGCTTCTGATTTTGAAAATGTTCTCAGTGGTCTTTAAATAATTATTATGCCGTTTTAAGCCAAAGTAACAAAACCCATGCCATTTTCTAGGTGGAGGAACCCCCTTAACTGTTGCATAGAGCTCTCTGTTTACTCTAGCTTTTCTCCTAGCTTTTAGCCCCTCACAACACTCGTGCAATTTCGAAACTATCCAGCCAGATGCCAGCTGGGATGAGTATGAGGAACATGAAGAGGTACATACTTTATACATCAGAATAGTATTGAGTCGTCTTTGGAAACTTAGCCAAAGGATACGATGAGGAGGAAAACTTTCAGAGGCTTGTTTTCACTATTCATTAGCTTTTTTTCATGGCTTTTATTATTGTGTTGGACAAACAACTGGGTAAGTCACACATTTTATGTCCCGCGGGTGTGTGTAGATGTGTGTGTGTCTTTCTTCGCAAAAGTGCTTGCTATGTTTACAGTCATAATTGTATTCGTGACTGTATTAGAATCACAAGACTCATACACATAGGTGTTGATTCACCATCGTCTTCTGAGCACGAGGTGCCCGGCGTTGGTAGATGCAGGGCGTGAGAGACAGGACAGGAGGAGATAACAGTGGTAGCTATCGGAGATATCTGAAGATATTGGAGTGCCAGGTAAGCAGTTAAATATTTTTCTTTTAACTTTCTTGTTATGTTAGTAAACGCTAGCGAAACCCGGTAAGGGAAACAACGGTTCTAAATACGCATCACAAGTCAAGGAAGAGTTGAGCAGAGGGAGGGAAAGTGTAGAAATTACACAGAAACAACACAGAAATCTCAGGTCGCCCACTGACAAACTGATGTGACGGACGGACTACGAAGTGTGCAAGAGCTGGGTTTTAATTTTAAAGCATCACCTTTCATCCGTTTGAACGTTTTGCTGCTTGGGCACGCTGGCCGGTGCACGCACCTTAAAACTGCATGTGCAATTTATAACATGCGCTGAGCAGTATTCAAATGAGGACTTTGAGTTCACTACTATGGGCCAGCATTTATACCCCATGCGCTGCGAAACAGCCAGTGAGAGGAATAAGTGCAATGGATTCATGATACATCTTTGGTAAAAAAAAAAGAAAAAAAAGAGGGGGGGTGGGGGTTGGGGGGCGTACATCTCAAATCAATGGCTGTTAGAGAGGTAATTTCTATTAGACAAGAATGTCTGAGTTATATTTTTCGTTTGTCATTAATAAACTTAATGCGAAACGCAATGCATGAATGCAATGCATGGTCCAAGTTGAAAGAAAACAAACTCACCCTTTAATAGAGGCCATGATAAAGTCTGTTGCATTTCAATAATATTAGCATATCTGTAGGAACCGTATGGTAAAAGGTGGGGAACATGAATAGATGACCAGTCCTATTCAAGCACATGTAGAACATGAATACAATGAAGAAAGAACACAGGCTGGGAATTAAATCTTTTCTTGGTGCAACAGTATTAACCAACATGCCACTGTATAGCTGTCTACTATGTCCATTTTTATTTAGCTTTTTTCAGGGCTCATTGTTTTTTATTTGATCAATGTCATATGGTTCTGAGAAGTTGAATTATTCAGGTGTCTTTCTCAAAAGCAAATAAACCCAAAGTTCTGTTTTGCGTTTCTTTTTCAGTTTTTTTCCGAAACAGGCACTCTATGTTCACTATGAATTTACAGGCACCAAAGGCTCGTCTATAAGACCCAGCTGTACTTATTTTTCATTGAAATTAATCTGACAAAGCTTTTGAAGTTTCACAGGATCCTGGTAAACTTTATACTATAATCACAAACAGATATTTTGCCTTAGATTCTGTGCCAAGTACAGCAATCATAGTAGTGAGTTTTACAGCAAAAATAGAGTTTTCTAAGCAATTAAAAACCTGTTGTATGTGTTATATCGAGTTTTAAAGAACTGGAACATTGCTCAGTTGTTTAAAATATATTTGTTCATCATAAACTGTTTCCTCTGCTGGATCCTATTGGAGGAATGGGAAATAATCCAACATGAGATTTATCTTAATTTACAGCCGATTACTATGTAAATGTTAGTTATACAATTGTTATAGAACTCATTTTAAGTAGGCCAAATCATAATTATTAATAAAATTAATTGTTATGGCCACCCCATGCTCAGTATGGACAAATAACTATACTCAAACGTCAGTCCTGACATTGACTGATTGTTGGAATCTGAAAAGACTTACAAATTACAGGTTAAAAAAAGAAGGTTTAAGTTGTCCCGCTTGCTTTAGTATATCAAAATAACACAATAATTTCAGATCCCCTCTTCAGAATAAAAGTTTTCTACAAGCTACTCAACTGATTTCCAGGTTAAACTCAAAAGTTTAGAATATCATGCAAAAGTTTCTTTCAATATCATTTATTAGTGAATAAATATAATTTATTAGTGAAACTAAACTAACTAATAAATTATATATTACATGCAAAAATAGCCTTTATTTATTATCATTTTAATGATTAGGGTTAACAGCTTATAAAAGCACCAAATTCAACATTTTTAGAAAATTTGGATATTGTGAAAAGCTGAATCTTTCCAAAGTGCTGTATCAAAGCGTATTAACAGAAAGTTACGTAGAAGGGAAAAGTGTGGAAGAAAAAGGTGCACAAGCAGCAAGAATGACTGTAGCCTGGAGAGGATTGTGAGACAAAAAAACAACGACAATCTGGTCATAATTCATTTGTATTCCTATGGCAGGGGATTTTACAGGATTTAACTTAAAATATGAATACCTACCATGGATCCTGCTCCACATGGAACCAAGATGCGTGCCCATTTGTGCATAATCAAGGAGTGGGATTGCTGCAGAGGTTTTGGATTTTTTTCCTATCCGCTGCCACACTGGAGACTGGAATTAAAGGTGGCATGCCATGCGTTTCCATCCTTCATGGTCCAACCTAAATTAATACACCTCAAGCTCGAGAATCCATACTGAATCAAACGTACATCACAGGCTGGCCAAGGAACCATTTCCAGATAATTTAAAATCAATTAGCTTGTATTCACAATAAATAGTAGGAAACTAAGATCATAGATATTTTCAAATTTAAAAAATAAAAGCCGATTGGTTAAAACCTTTATCATAATATATAACACTGTAAACACAAAGTGGATATCATGAAGGGTGAATTATTTTATTACAAAATATTTACCAATAAATAAATAAATTACATTTTCTGAATATGTTTAGGCCTGCAGAGGAGGCCTTGCACTACTGATGAGTTTACAATTGAGGCCGCTGTTACGTGTTTGGCCTGAGGGGGCAATCACGAGTACAAAACGTTCAAACTCCACATTGTCTCTTTAAGGGCATCAGAATAAAAGGATACCAATACATAAATGCACCGTAAAAGTTTTCAGTTTCTTGTCTTAAAGAAATAAACTAAACTAAACATAAATTATTATGTTAAAATATGACAAAATATGGAAAAGTTCAATAATTCAGAAAGTTGATATAAACTGAATGTCAGTGCATTTTACATCCACCCTAATCCCCCCCCCCCCCAAAAAAAAAATAAATAAAATAAAATATATATGTTTGATTTTGTCAGATAAATACCTGTGCATGCATTAAAGTCTAGGACGTTCTGTCTCTGCAAAAACGATGAGTGATGTGCCCACCTGTCCACATATGTGTGTTGACCCTGCCAGTCAGTTAACATGCCCCTCGGTTTATTTTTATGGCCGGAGCTCCAAAGACTCAACAGCTTCTGGAGAAAACACCTGCACAATAAATCATTGGCATACTCATGGAGAAAGTACTGCCTGAGGTAGAAGCCTGAACAAAGGGAGGCAAGAGTCGACTTATCCCCTGCACAAATAGGTCACTCTGCAGCACAAGGAATTCATTTCAGGTGCTTTTCAGATGATAAAAAACACTATGATAACATGTTATTTAGAAAGATATGAGTGATAAATGTTTTGTGCTGGTTTTGACTCCATTGAGTGAGGCACCTATAAAAGCTTCAAGAACACATTGCTCAGTATCAATCTCAGAAGGGTTTGTAGAAATCATTTAGTGATATGGTTCTTGGATTCTATGATGAGTTTTCCTTGTTTGGAAATAGTCTTTAATTTAGATATTCTTTGGGAGATACAGTGGGGCAAAAAAGTATTTAGTCAGCCACCGATTGTGCAAGTTCTCCCACTTAAAATGATGACAGAGGTCAGTAATTTTCATCATAGGTACACTTCAACTGTGAGAGACAGAATGTGAAAAAAAATCCAGGAATTCACATTGTAGGATTTTTAAAGAATTTTTTTGTAAATTATGGTGGAAAATAAGTATTTGGTCAATAACAAAAATTCAACTCACTACTTTGTAATATAACCTTTGTTGGCAATAACAGAGGTCAAACGATTACTATAGGTCTTGACCAGGTTTGCACACGCAGTAGCTGGTATTTTGGCCCATTCCTCCATGCAGATCTTCTCGAGAGCAGTGATGTTTTGGGGCTGTCGCCGAGAAACACGGACTTTCAACTCCCTTCACAGATTTTCTATGGGGTTGAGGTCTGGAGACTGGCTAGTCCACTCCAGGACTTTCAAATGCTTCTTACGGAGCCACTCCTTCATTGCCCGGGTGGTGTGTTTGGGATCATTGTCATGTTGGAAGACCCAGCCTCGTTTCATCTTCAATGCCCTCACTGATGGAAGGAGGTTTTGGCTCCAAATCTCATGATACATGGCCCCATTCATTCTTTCCTTAACATGGATCAGTCGTCCTGTCCCCTTAGCAGAAAAACAGCATGATGTTTCCACCCCCATGCTTCACAGTAGGTATGGTGTTCTTAGGATGCAACTCAGTATTCTTCTTCCTCCAAACACGACAAGTTGAGTTTATACCAAAAAGTTCTACTTTGGTTTCATCTGACCACATGACATTCTCCTAATCCTCTGCTGTATAATCCATGTGCTCTCTGGCAAACTTCAGACGGGCCTGGACATGTACTGGCTTTAAAAGGGGGACACGTCTGGCACTGCAGGATTTGATTCCCTGTCGTTGTAGTGTGTTACTGATGGTAACCTTTGTTACTTTGGTCCCAGCTCTCTGCAGGTCATTCACCAGGTCCCCCCGTGTGGTTCTGGGATTTTTGCTCACCGTTCTCATGATCATTTTGACCCCACGGGATGAGATCTTGCGTGGAGCCCCAGATCGAGGGAGATTATCAGTGGTCTTGTATGTCTTCCATTTTCTGATAATTGCTCCCAGTCGATTTTTTCACACCAAGCTGGTTGCCTATTGTAGATTCACTCTTCCCAGTCAGGTGCAGGTCAACAATTCTTTTCCTGGTGTCCTTCGAAAGTTCTTTGGTCTTGGCCATAGTGGAGTTTGGAGTCTGACTGTTTGAGGCTGTGGACAGGTGTCTTTTATACAGATAACGAGTTCAGACAGGTGCCATTAATACAGGTAACGAGTGGAGGACAGAAGAGCTTCTTAAGGAAAAAGTTACAGGTCTGTGAGAGCCAGAGATCTTCCTTGTTTGAAGTGACCAAATACTTATTTTCCACCATAATTTACAAATAAATTCTTTAAAAATCCTACAATGTGAATTCCTGGATTTTTTTTCACATTCTGTCTCTCACAGTTGAAGTGTACCTATGTTGAAAATTACTGACCTCTGTCATTATTTTAAGTGGGAGAACTTGCACAATCGGTGGTTGACTAAATACTTTTTTCCCCCACTGTATTTATTGCCTTTTTTACCCGATTTACACTGTTGTTTTTATTAACCATTCTTAATCATTACCTCTCTCTCTCTCTCTCTCTCTCTCTCTCTCAGTTGTCTTTTGCGTCTTTCTCACTTGCAATTCACATTTACATTCAGTTAATTGGGCCCCATGTTTATTGTTAAAATTATCACCTTCCTCAGCAGGATATTTTTTATGGTCCATTCCCATCAAATTATTAGACTCTCTTGTCCGTTTTTCCAATTCATTTTCAGTTCAATTCAGTTTATTTATATAGCACCAACACAAGAAATATTTAGTCAAGTTATTTTTTTACAGAAAAAGTAAATTCAATCCACTCATACATACATATTCAAAGTCAAATGCATTCATTAAAAATGTGTAATTTGTATAATAAACTGTTAGGTTCAGTTCATGACTCAAATTATCAACAAAAAAAAATTATCGTAGGCTGCCAAGTCAAATTGCTTGAGTCACTGACTTGAAGCACTTGCTCCTCTACCATTCTCTTTATTTCTTTATTTTAAAATGTTTATCTTTAATGTTTTAATGTGTGCCTAAAAGCTCAGCACAATTTTGCGGTTATCATGCTGAGCATGGATGCAGAAACAGCAAAAACTGAAAACTCCCTTTCACAACAAGAAATGTTTAGTACAACCTGGTTTAGTGTGAGTGGCCATCTGCCACAACCAAAAAGACAGAGCATACACACCACATTTTTGGCTTTATGCAACGCAATATAAGGTTTTCTCTATTTTTTTTTTCTTTTTTCGTGGAACTGTTTTTTGTTGGGGGTTATGATCTTTGATAATGTACAGTATGGGAAATGCTTGATGGTTTTTCCTGGAGCAAAAGGTGCACTGTAATTCAACGAGAGTGCATCCAATATGTCTGAGCTGACTGAATGAGGACACACCGAATGTAGTGTACTTGAAGAGAGAAGCGAGCAACAGAACTGTTAGCTGGAAACAGCTAGACCACTGCTTTTTTGTGTCAACTTTCTGCCATTGTTTACTGTGACAAATACACATTCAACATGTATGTATGTATTGGTTTGCTCTACAGCAATGTATTTACATGCAGCAGGATGTGCTAGCAATGCTTGTAGCTGAAAAGCATCTGACAAGGTGACAAAGCATTTTGTCTGCTGACCTAAATGAACCAACAGTTGATACTATGAAGAAACTACTGAACAAGAAGGCACGCTAATCTTCTTGGCAAGTCCTCCAGCAGCTTGGGGATGAGGAAATGTTCCAGGTGCTGCTCTACTTTTAAGCACAATATCAGTTTCTTACGTCAAAAGAAACATATTATTGTATTATATATTATGCAACGCCATTACAGTTACTGGGGATGTAGTTATTTTTTTTACTACAATGTGTCGGAATGAAGCGCAGCGGTGTCAGGCTTTCTGTTAGCCACACGTCAGCTGCAGGGAGAGAGCAGGTGTCATCGATGAAGCTGTTGTAAATACGATGATGGCTGGCTGAGTGGGTGGATACACTTAGAGCAGTGAGACAGCTGTATGCTGTAAGCAAGACAGTGAGCCAAGAAAGGTCGAAAGCACCGTTTGTAGGCTGTAAGTACCGACATTACTTCGTACTTCATCCTGGGCAAGCTTGTCTTCTCTCCAAAGAGGAAGACTATCTGACAAAATATTCAAAAAACGTATCTTCCTATGTTATAAGTAGTGTTGGGCAGGTTACAAAAAAAGTGTAATATATGTTATGTTACTAGTTATAGCCTTTAAAAATTTAATATGTTTGCATTACATTTTACTTTCTCAAAAATGTAACAGCTTACACTACTTTAAGTTAGTTTTTGCAAGATATCTTAAAGATTTTAAAACATTGTAACTTCTCAATTTACACTTGACACAACTGTGACACCACACATACTGCATTTTTTAAATTTTTATTAAACTCAGTCTCTAGTTCCTTTGTATGTCTTTTATTTCATGGTATGTTTGTTAAATCAAATCAAAAGAAGGCACCAAAAGTGCTCATCACAAAGACGGTTTGAAGGTACAAATAGTATTATTTTTTAAGAATGTTTGTGGCGAAAACAAAAAGTACCAGAAGAATATGGGGATTGTCAAAGGAAGAAAATGAACAGGACGCCAAGAAAAGGCTCAGTAATGCTCTGTTTAACAACTGAACATACTGGATCTCTTGGGAAGATTTTACCCTGATCGTGTTTAATCAACTAGTTAAAACATTTTGTTTCAAAGAAGGATATTTCCCAGTACTTACAGGTCAGGGATGTTATTTTAGGAGAAACACTACACTTCGGGTCTATTATGACATATATGATATAGAAAGACATCCTTTTTTTGTCCATGTCAGGAACTTTAATTAGCACATTTTATAATGCTTCAAAATGTCACAATTTAGGGAAAGAAAGAGGAAGTGGAAAGAATTGTGAGGACCTAACTGCAACACTACTGATGATGAATGGAATAATGCTTGGAGAAACATAAAATAATTTACTGAAGTGCCGTATTTCTCACACTTATGATTTGCTACCGTTAACTAACTTCTGTCTATTTATTTAAACAACAATCCTTTGTTTTTGGCTGAATAACTGACCCAAATATTACTGATAAATATAAAAGAAAGCTCAATTGAATGCTGATTTTTTTGTTCAAAACAATGAATCCACCTTAACTGGATAACTTAAAAAAAAATAATCTCTAAAATAAATTGCGAAAAGTTTCCCTTAACTATGTCTGTCCTGATAATCCTACATGGCTGTTGCACGATAAAGACTATATTTTTTGTCAAAACATAGAAACCATTTTTGTCATTTATTGGACTTAATGTTTCAGGAATCCTCAAAGCATTTTTTGTTATAGTATCAATATATGGTGTCTTGCATTGTAAAATGCTCATCTCAGTTCTTATTTTTTATTTGTTTGCATAAATGCAGCTAACAATTGACTAGGTCTCCTGAATGTATTTATAGGTCAAATACTTTTGATCTTTACACTTTATGTGTTCCATGTGATTGGTAAATATTCAATAAATATATTTACAAAAGAAGATAAATACATTTCATACACAAAAGTAAATTAATATTTGGCTCATCAGCATCACTAGACTTGGACTTGCACCCATCTATAACCAGTAACGTGGATTAAAATAACAGATGAGTGAGGACAGGGGCACCCCAGGGGGCAAATCAGATTTCAGCAGGGGCCAGTGCCCCTGTGGCCCCACCTCTAGAAATGCCCCTGCTTTGACAGTACTGAAAAATATTTTAAAATTTAAAAAATTAGTGTTTGGCTACTGTTGTCTGAGTGAAAAAGCCACAATGTTTCTAGTTTAATAACTTTCCCATGTAGAAAAGTCCAACATGGATATGGTAATGGTTCCGACTTTATTCAGAGGTCCACAAGCTGTAAAGTAAACCACCAGCAGTTTCCACATGAAACTATGTTAATATATCCCAGGACTGCAGATATCACAATCCAATCAGGGTGCCGCAAATTGTAAGGGACACCTAAAAAATGAACAGCAGCTGACATCTCTTTGATAACTTGAGAGGTAACAATCTTCCAAGCCACTCTTGCTTTAGCTTATATTGACTCATGGCTTTCTGTTCCAACTGTTCTGAGATGTGGGAGAGAGCAAGTTTCCAAGAACAAGATATGTTCCAGAAAGTCCCTGCGTGTGCAGCCAAGAGTTAATGGAAACCCTTTGACTCAACGGGAGATTCAGTGGAGGAGGTGATACAACTCTCCCCTTCATCATCCTAGCCTGAGAATAATGTAATCTCGTCGTAAATTCACTAAAATTAGAAAAACATTGTAAAAAAAATATTTGAAGGTAATAAAATAGGAAGGATCCTTAACTGACTCTTTATATATAATTTAACCAGGAACCATAAATCATACATACATTTCTGGTTTGTGACAAGACAAATTGCCCAAAAATATAGTTGTAAAAGATACCAAATTGAGAGGAATGAAAATATATCAGTGAAATATATATATTAAAAAAATAAAACTGTTCCTTTATATGTGAATACATTTTTTTTGCATTTGGAACCAGAGGTTAAACAAATAATACACTACTCGGCCACACATTTGCTGTGCTTTTAAAGAACATTAAAGATACTATATGTTAAATCATACCAGTTAATGTTAATCATATTTACTCATATTTAACTGTAGGATTTGTTTTGCTTTTTTATCATACAACTTTTCATAGTGCTTTATCTGGACACAAAATGTAAATGCCTTGTGCAACTACATACTCTGGGGTCATCCACTATATAATGAGCCCACCAACTGGAGATGGAACTACATACTGGAAAATTGTAAGTACTTTTTTTAAGTACAATTTTATAAAATAAACCTGTTCAACCAGCTACTGTGTTCTTATTCATTCACATGTGATGCCTTGTTTCCAAATTCCATACTTTTGACAAAGGAGGAAATGTATGTGCTTATTCATTTAACTGGGTTTAAAGGAGACATATCATGGAAAATCCACTTTTTTAGCCCTTAAATGCATTTAAATGTGTATTTTGGGTGTTTAGGAGTGCAGAAAACTTACATTTATTATCTTCTGGTGCTGTGTTTATATCTTTACATTCTTTTTTGGTCCTATTTTTCAGTCTGTTTAGTTTTCTCTATTCGTTATTACGTTTTCTTGTCTATTACGTCACAGCATTTGTTGTTGAACTGCCAAATAAGGTAATGGACTTTCGGGTAACCAATTTCGTGAAGCCGCCATTTTTTCTCCTCCACAGCGATTTTGTAGTCCAAGGTCAGTCATGTCGAAATTACAAGAAAGCAAGTCAAAATGTTCAGTTATTGGGTGTATTAACCCACACAAATCCCTACATCGATACCCCAGCATCAGAGCCTCTAAGAAGTGCCTGGTTAAATTGTATTTTTAGTGGAAATATAGCGACATCCGTGGGGAAAGTTCTCCTCGTTTGCACGAAGCACTTCGAGGATGAGTGCTTCAGCAACCTTGGTCTGTATCAGGAGGGATTTGCCGAAAGACTTCGTCTGATTGAGGGGTCAGTTCCTTCTCTCCACGGAAACGACGGACAAAGCAAAGTGGTAAGCTTCAAATAACACCAAAATGACAGTAAACTTTATTTTAGACATGAATGTTGTGTGTTGATATGTCGTACAGGCGATTGTTTTGATAGTTGTAGCATTGTACATTCTGCTTCTGTTAGCGATGTGTGCTAGCTTTTAGCTGAGGATATAACTTTACTGCATGCTTTGAATACAATGATTGGGCTTTTTTTGCTGTTTTTTGTCGTGGGGTAAACATGATGTACAGGAATTTAGCGACGATCGCTTCCCAATAAAAAGTTTATCTGCCGGTAGTAATCGTATCGCTGCTATCAAACTACAAAAATGTCCGAACGGGATGGAGCGGAACGCTCTGTAACCTGGAGGGGGCGGGGCATGAAATGTTTCGCTTACATTTAAAGGGACCGCATGAAAATGAGATGCTCTAAAGATGCTCCTCAGAACGGTATAAGGAGGGTCTGTGGGGCTACAATAACATGGAATTCAGACCAAACCGATGTGAAAAGGAAGGATTTAAAAGCATTTTGTATCTCCTTTAAGTACAGATGTATGTCTCCATGCTGCTCCTTGCATGTGTGATAAATTTGTTTTAGCACAAAAGGATTCAAGCAGCAGCCCTCAGATCCATAATGCCATGTCACACTGTGAAAATGCTGGGATGCAGGAGAGTTTAGACTGAGCAAGAGTTGCCTGGATGGTTCCAGTTCCTGACAACACACAGAACAATGGTGTTGATTGGTCCACATTGGCCACACTGACACCTGAATATGAATTACAAAATTAGCAAATATAAAAAATAGGGCATGGTATATATTGCAAAACAATAATGGTTTGGGGGGGATGCAGAGTAAAGCTAGAAAAGTTTGTGTTAAAGTGTGATATTCGATCTGAACCAGACTGATAAGGATTTGGCTAATGTAAAATTTGCCGGGGTATGAATAATTTCAAGCCTAACTATAAATAAGGAATTTCTGGCTTTAGATTGTGTATTTCTATATGTTATATGGCTAGATATTTGATGTAATATGACATATTTCACAAAAATATTTTAACATCTCAAAATTGTTCTAGTTAGCATTCCAGTTAGCATTTCCAAGTCGCTGTGCATTTTCATGTTATCATGTTTCAAAATCTCTTCTGTGACAATTTAAATGCTCTGTGATTTGTCTGTTTTCACTATTTCGAGCTGCTAGCTCAAAGCCATATGGCTGTGAACATTCAGTGTTTAACCTGATAGAGTTTTCATACTAAGAATCTGTCACCTCCTCCTTCTGGGAACCCATTGCTTACGAGGACCCATTCCTTCCTTGGTCAAAGAAAACGGTTTGGAACAGACTTATCTCACGTGACCTCGGCTGCCGGCTTACGTGCTCTGTTTATGTCCCGCCCGTCGTAGTAGCATTGTAGCGTAGTAACATTACTTCAGCCATGGAACTGGAAATGTATAACGAGCGTTATACTTTTTTTTTGTTTGTTTTACAGTGCATATGTTGGTTAAATCAAATGTGTAAGCAAATTAGTACCTAGTACCGCAACTAGTAAGCAACTAACCAACCATATGTAACTGCTTTGGATCTAAAAAATAATAATAAAACAAATAAAACAAAAGTTTTTGATATAAGCCCAATGGCTAAAATTAGTTGACTTACATTTAAAATGGAGCCTGCTTTTAAAAACATGAACGTTCTCTGCGGCCCTGAGATGACGTATCTCCTAGGCAACCGGGGCGGAACTAAGGCATCAAGGCAATCTTCCTGGGCATTAGTCTGGGACGTTCTCCTCTGTGGACGTCACCTCCGTTAGCAACGCTGGGGGCGCTATGTTTAGACACAGGAGCCAGTAGGGCTACATCGGAACAGTAATACCACCATTTATTATGAAATATGAGCTGTGTTTGGGGGCAAAATATGAATTCTAGATCTGTTAAGACCCAAAGGCTTGAACATGTGTTTAAAGTGGAAGATGCACTTTAAGTTTTGATATGCACTCATAATCTCCCATGGCTCTCCCTAGTTTTTAGAAAGTATTGGGAATGATAAAGTGTGTGTCATTCATACAGTATTTTTGGGATAAAAAATGTAATCATCCCTTTCCAGAAATGAACAATGCTGAACTAAGAATTAAGCTGTAATTTGTTCAAGTTACAGTACATTTTAAATGAAACAAAGATAATTGCTCTGCATTTTCAAGAGTTGAGGGCTGCATGGTGGCAAAGTGGTTAGGACTGTTGCCTTGAAGCAAGAAGGTGGGGGTTTGTATCCTGGCCCAGGGCCTTTCTACATGGAGCTTGCATGTTTCCCCCCGTGTATGTGTGAGTTCCCTCCGGGTACTCCGCCTTCATCCCACAGTCCAGAAACATGACTGTCAGGTTAATTGATCACTCTGAATTGTCCGTGGGTGTGTGCATGCATGCTGTCCAGGGTGTACTCTGCCTCTCGCCCGTTGACAGCTGGAGATAGGCACCAGCCCCCTACCCCCTACCTCCGTGACCCCTGGAGGACTAAACGGTTCAGAAGATGGATGGATTTTAAGAGTTACTTCTTACACTATTTATAGAGTTTTTAATGTTGCCATGTACATTAGGTTGGCATACCTCACAGTGATTTTTAAATGGGTCAAAACATGAAGGAATTGGGGGTATTTGTAAAACAATCTGTGCTGAACTTGATGTGTTTTAGAAGCCTAACGCGTAAAAAATAGACATGCCTCATAAATTTAGATCAGGGCCATAACACAGCGCGTCTGAGACACATCTGAGAGACATCCGAGACACATCCGGTGGAAACAGTTCCATTGTCTATAACAGCGATATCAGCTGCGTATTATGCTTTGCAGATGTTATTCAACTGGCAGAAAGTAGGGATAAGGCCAGAAATATACTTGCTTTTTAACCTTGCATAACTTTGTGTTCAGGGGCGGACTGGGACAATAATTCAGGCTGGGAGTCTGGCACCATGTCAAACCTTCTCCCAATCAAAGCAAAATGCCTAGGGTGAGTTAGATTGATTCAAAATTGTAAAATAATAATAATAAAAAAAGGCTGCCCATGCGCCAACATACTGTTTTTTGTTTTTGTTTTTTTCATTCCAGAACAAAATTAATATTTTTCTTTTTGGCTGAAATAACCTGTACTCAAATTGTGTTATTCTTGTTCATCTACATTTACACTGGTAAATGTAAAGCCGGCACATATAATAAACTGATTGAGTTATATGTTTTAAAATAAAGACAAAAGGTATTTTTTTCTTTATTTTAAAGCCTGTCCTGATTCCTGCCTGGTTTATCCCACCAATTAATCGTTTTCTCTTAAAGTTCTAATCTCTCCTTATCTGTGTTATCTTCACTGCTGCTGTCCTTTAGTCCTAAATCTCCTCCCTGGCTCATAGTTTTCTATTGTGAAAATAAAGATATGTAAATGTGGAAAGCCTAACTTTAAATATCATTAGGATGAGTAGTAGTGAAAATACTGTGATAATTAGCCTCAAAGTCAATTTTGTGCCAAATATATATTTTCTCATCCACTTATCTGGGGTGAGCCATTTTGCAACACTTCCTGTTGTCACTGCATCGTTCCCTGTTGTCAGTAGGGAGCTCTGCAGAACTGTTTGGTGCTCAGTCTCTCTTAAATTGATGTCTTTTTTTGTGTGTTGAGGTCTTTCTAAGTTATTTTAACACACAAGCACACTACAACACTCATTTCCAGTTGGTGTACTTTACTTTTTGGGAACCCTTTTTCGTAGCTTCATAGTGGCTATGGCTACTTCTCTCCCATCTACTTCTCCTTATTCTGTCTCTGTGGCTCCCTTCTCCTGTTATCTGTGTCAGATGTTTGACTACTCCTTTAGTGAGAATGGTAAGTGTAATAAATGTAGCATTTTTGTAGTTTAAGAGGTCAGGGTTTCAGAGTTAGAGCTGTTGAGAATCCAGTAGATAGTGGAGGTACATTAGCAAGCATGGAGCCAACAAGGACAGAACAACCTAGTGGTCCTGCAACAGAACCCATGCAGCTGGGTTCTCAGACTGGGTTACCGTATGTAGAAAGCATAGTTAAAAAAAAAAAATCCCCCAGAGGGTCACCATCCACCTGTCCGCGTTTCTAGCAGATGTTCCCCGCTCAGTGACACACCCCACCCAGATTCTGGTAATTGGCAGTTCTATAGTCAGAAATGTGGCATTACAGACACCATCGACCATAGTCAAATGTTTTCCAGGGGCCAGAAGAGGCAACATTAAATCCCACCGGAAACTGCTGGCTTAGCATAAGCGTAAATTCCTTGAAATTGTTAATGATACCGACAGTCGTAGGTCACTAAAATTAATGTTGCTTCGGTATGTAAGTGTGCTAAAACAATGTCGGACTGTGTAATCTTTTCTGGTCCCCTGCCCGATTGGACCAGTGACGACATGTTTAGCCGCATGCTGTCATTCCATCAATGGTTGTCTGAGTGGTTACCAGCAAACAACGTGGGCTACATTGATAAGTGGAAGATCTTTTGGGGAAAACCTGGTCTGATTTAGAGAGAGAGCATCCATCCCACCTTGGATGGAGCAGCTCTTCTTGGAGTCTGGAGATTTATTAGTCCTTCAAAACACTGACAACCCAGGAAGCAGAGTTGTAGTTTAACCCACCTCTCTGCAGCATATGTACTGTTACCCACTCAATACCCCATTGAGACAGTGTCCTCCCCACGGCCAAAATCAAATAGATTAAAATTTAACCTAACAAAAGCAAATTATGAAAATCTCATTAAAATAAATACGACTTTAACTAAACATATAATAAGGCAGTTAGATGTGGTCTTTTGAACATAAGACCCCTCTCCTCAAAGACTTTATTAGTTAATGAATTGATATTTGATAATAACATTGATTTATTTTGCCTACCAGCAACCTGTCTGCAGCAGGAGGATTTTGTAAGTGTACATGAGTCAACTCCTTCTAATTATTAAAATTTTCACATTCCTAAAAGTACTGGCAGAGGATGAAGAGTTGCAACCATCTTTCATTCCGATTTACAAATTCACCCTAGACAAATTAATAGCTACAGCTATTTTGAACAATCCCTAGTTTTCCTCATCCAAGCTGCAAAAGATTAAAACATATTTTGTTTGTGGTTTTGTATCGTCCACCAGGCCATTACTGTTAATTCTTGAATCAAATATCAGATTTTTTATCTGATTTAGTATTAAACACTGATAAGGTAATCATAGCAGGGGATTTCAATATTCATGTGGACACTAAAAATGATAGCTTAACTGCAGCCTTTAATGTTATCTTAGACTCAACTGCTTATACTCAGAAAGTAAAGGGACCCACACACTCTGGTCAGCACAATTTAGACGGTGTACTGATATACGGCATTAAGTGTGAGGAAGTAACAGTGTTCCCACATAACCCAGTCCTATCTGACCATTTTTGATAACCTTTGAATTTACTTCACCTGACTTTTCCAAATCTGAAAAAAAAAATAATTACAGTAGAACTTTATCAGACAATAGGCTACTGTAGGGGTTTCCCAGACTAAGGATTTACACATTCAAATCAGAACTGTTGAATCTTTCTATAGTCGACTGATGGTCGAATGATCTATTTGTGCAGGCTGTGCAGGGGATGGTTGTAAGCCACAGAGACTTATGGATAATGTGTTCATGTTAATTGTAGAATTTATTCTTTTGCATAATCGTTTGTATTCCAAATGTAGTTGTGTTCTTTAGTTATCCTTTAAGTTATGTTGTTCTCAGTGTTTGGTGGTGTTTGTTCATACACCATCTTAGAGATGGTAGTGCACGGGACTTATATGTCTGCCTTGACGGGTATGATGTCTGTCTACCTGCTCATGCAGAAATTGTATAGTACATGGTTACTAGTGGTTGTACATTGAAATGTTCTGTTTGGTGTGGTCATAACATTAAATAAACTGTTTGTACATTTACATTAGCTTAATAGGTTTATTATAGTCACAGGTTGTTCAAACCTCATATGACCATATATTAGCAATAATTCTGTATAATTACACATTAAGTGTCTCTATAATGCCAAAACAGAATGATGCTATTTTCAACTGTGAGAATTCAACCTTAAGATTGGTGGGTGAATCAGGCTCCGACTATCGATGCATCAACTCTACAACTATTTGGGGTCACCCCTAAAATGATGTAACAAGTTTTAAAGAATCTGTTCCATTCTTGCTTACCTATGTGTCTCAGAATAACACAGTGGAGAGCAACAATTCTATCAATAATCCTTCAAAAATTGATGGTCAGGTTCAAAACATTATTTCCTCAATGTGTCTGGCGTTAGACAGTGTAGTCCCCTTAAAAAAGAAGGTAATCAGCCACTGGAGGTTGGCTCCCTGGTTTAATGCAGAGTTGCATACTTTAAAGCAAAATACTAGGAAGCTGGAGAGAAGATGGTGCTCTACACACTTAGAGGATTCCTATTTAAACTGAAAAAACAGTCCACATCTGTACAAAATGACCATTCAACGAACTAAAAAAGCATATTTTTCGTCATTTATAGAGATAAGTAAAAACACTCCTAGGTTTCTTTTTAGTACAGTTGTCAAACTTACTGTTTTTCAACTGAACTAAAATGTTCACTTAACAGAGTCATAGCTCTGTTGAGCCAACTATTCCCTGTCCTCTCAATAGTGTGGACCTTATAGGATTCTTCCTAAGAAAAATAAATTATATCCATCCATTCGTCCATTCCATCCATTACCCTCCGCTTATACAAGGTCGGGTTGCAACTATCTATTAAAAATAAAATCACTGGCATTCTTCCAAACATGATTAATTGTCTCTCAGAATCAGACAGTATTTGAGAAAACTGGAGAACCATGTTTATGTCTGTGCTGTTTTGATTCAGTTGAACTTTCAGAATTATCAAAAATATCAACTCCATCTAAACGTTCAAGTTGTATATTAGATCCAATCCCAACCAAATTATTTGAGGAAGAGTTCCCTCTCATTACCGGCCCTATTTTAGATATGTTGAATCTATTCTTAATAAATTGATATGTACCACAGGAATTAAAGGTTGCTGTAATTAAACCTTTACTTAAGAAACCCTTCCTTGATCAAGATGCCATAGCTAACTACAGACCTATATTTAACTTTTCCTTCTTATCCAAAATTCTTGAGAAAATAGTTGCTAAAAAAGTATGTCAACATCTAAACAGTACCAACCTGTTTGAAGAATTTCAGTCAGATTTTAGAGCTTATCATAGAACTAAAACAGCACTGGTGAAAGTTACTAATGATATGCTCATGGACTCATAATTGACTTTTGACTGTTCTGGCCTCGTTGTATCTTAGTGCTTCTTCTGACACAGTCAATCATAATATTCTCTTAGAAAGGCTTGAACATGTTACAGGGATAAAGGGAACAGCACTAACATGGGTTAAATTAAAATCTGTCTGACAAATTCCAGTTTGTTCATGTAAATGATAAATCCTCTTTACACTCAAGGGTTACTTGTGGAGTACCACAGGGTTTTGTGGTTAGACCAATTCTTTTTACTATATATATGCTTCCAATTGCTAAAGTAATTAGACGGAATGGAATTAATTTCCACAGTTATGCTGATGATATGCAGCTATGTTTATCCATAAATCCTGATGAATCCAATCAGCTAGGTTGATTACAGGCATGTCTCCGAGACATAAAAACCTGGATGACTCTGAGCTGTCTGCTTTTAAATTCAGACAAGACAAAAATTGCTGTCTTTGGACCAGAAGCGTTAAAAAGGAAACTACTAAATCAATCACTTATTACATTAAATTGGCCTCTTGTCTTTCTAGTGTACGCTTGAAAGATTTCTTTTTTTCACCTCTGGAATATTGCTTAAGTTAGAAATATACTGTCCAGGAGTGATGCTGAGAACCTAGTCCATTCATTTGTTACTTTAAGGCTGGACTACTGTAATTCCTTATTAACAAGAAGTCCACAAAATGCAATTAAAAGCCTTCAGGTGATCCAAAATGCTGCAGGAAGAGTTCTGATAAATATTAAAAAGCGAGAAAACGTTTCTTCTGTTTTAGCTTCTCTCCACTGGCTCTCTGTTAAGTCCAGAATAGAGTTTAAGATCCTCCTCCTTACGTATAAAGCCCTTAATAATAGCAATAATAAATAATAAAAAAGATCCATCATACATCAGAGATCTGATTGAGATCATCAGAGATCATAGGTTTGTAACATAAACCTACAGTGTGAACCTAGTTAGAACGTTCAGGTTATTCTGACTTATTTTTGTAGTCAATTCGGATGATGCTCCCGGTGACCGAACATCTTCCATGTCCCGTTGTGAACTTCTTACTTTTTTTAATACTGTATATAAAGTACTCTTACATCAGTTCTTTTTGTGTCTCTGCTCTGTCTTCTCAAACCCCCACATGGTCGTGGCAGATGACCACTTGGACTGAGCCAGGTTCTGCTGGAGGTTTCTCCCTGTTAAAGGGGAGTTTTTTTTCTCACTACTTTCGCTACATACTTTCTCAGTATGAGGAATTGCTGAGGGATTGCTGTGGTTGGAATCTGCATGTTCCGGCACAACCTCACGTTAATGACTCGACGCAATCACAAACATATGCCAAGGTTTCATGATCAATACACGGTAAATAATTCACTCCTTCAGATTATGAGACTGATATAGATATTTGGCTTTTAAAATAGTTCCTGGTAGTCCAGGTGGTGCCCCAAAATATTAATAATTTTTCATAAATAATTTATCTCATTGACTGCCATAAGCAGTCCTTTCAATATTAATAGCCAAATACCTGCACTTTTACCTTAATTTCACAACAGGCCCGAGGATCAATGTCAACAGGTGGACACCAGGAGGCGTAAAAAAATTTGAGAGGAGTGAGTGAGAGAGCGTTTTTTTGCACCATAAGCAGACAGACTACAGAGTCGGGCATTTGATGGTCTCGTTTATTATTTGATGGAGTTGAAAAAAATATATAAACTATGAGAAACAAAGTTCCTGGGTCATCTTAGATTACAATGTTTGAAATACGTGATTCTAAAGTTGGAAAGAGACTGAAGGCGAAGAAGACACCAATGACGAGGATGGTGACAAAAATGTAGAGGTGTATGCAGAGCTGATCCAATTTCATGGACGACAAAAGTTTGTCATTCGTCGTAAGAGACAGTTGATGATGGCCGGAAAGCGTTGAAGACCAAGAAACCAAGAACCACAAGCCTCTACACTGAACTGAGCTCTTTCACAAACGATCAGAATGCAAGTGTAACAGATTATATCAACCGAGCAGAAACAAATATCACAGCATTGAAAAATGCTGGTAAGTCATTAAGTGATGGACATCTGATTGCAATGATAATGAAAGGCCTATCAGAGACATTTAAACTATTAATTGTGCATGTTACACAAAGTGCAATGAAAATAACTTTTCCAGAGTTTAATCTTAGTTAAGAAGTTATGAAGAAACTGAAAGAATGTATGTAGCTGTGACTGATGACAACAATATGAGGACTAAAGTGAAACCTGACCAGAAACCTGCTTCATGGAGAGCAACTGATAAACGATCAAAGAACAATGAAATCACATATTTCAAGTGTGTGCTAAAAAAACATACTGCAAAAATGTTGCAGATCTAAAGTATGGTGCAGTTGTTGCAGAAGCAACACACACAAAGAACAGGTGCGCAGAAGAAAGCCAAAAATGTGACGGGGTCCACCTGCCAAACTCGCTTTGACATGGCAAGGTGTATTCTAATTTACACCAAAGTTGTATGGTCATATGCAGTGCAAACTGCCACAGTGATCAGAAACCAATGTTTTAAAAAACGCACAGGAGAGACGCCTTTATATGATGTTGCTGGAAAAAAACTAATCTTTCCAGAATAAAAAAATCAGATCATGGTGTTATACCTACACAGAAAGTAGAGGGAAGTTGGATCCCAGAAGTGATGAGGGTATTTTTGTGGGGTATGAAAAAAATGGAAGAAATGAGTGAAGAAATTCAATCATTTAAAGAGAATGATACATTTACTTTAACCACTTTACCAGAAGGGAAGAGCATAGTGGGGGGTAAATGGGTCTACGCAGTGAAGAAAAACTCAGGCAGATTAGAAAGATAAATAGCTTGATTTGTTGCTAAGGGTTTCAATCCGGCAAATGGAGTTGACTACAAAGACATTCTTTCACCTACTGCTAATTTTCAGTGCCCCTAATTGTGAGGATCCTGATGCAGAAAGCAACATGTTGTTACACCAGATAGAAGTAAAAACTGCATATTTACGTGCACCAATAGATATAGAGAAATATATATATATATATATATATATATATATATATATATATATATATATATAACCAGAAGGTTTTGAGATAGAATCTAGCAGGAAAAGCAAACTGTGTAGTTAAAGAGATCACTTTATGGGTTAAAGCAACCAGGACGTAACTGGAATCAAACTTTACATGACTTTTTAAGCAGTTCTGGATTTATACAAATGCTGTAGATCATTGTGTTTATTCAAGAAAAAATTAAAGTGAAAAAGTAATCATAATAGTCTGGGTTGATGACTTAATTATTGCAGAAAACATTGCAAAAATGCTTCTTGATGTAAAGAAAATATTTTCTTCCAGATTCCAAGTGAAAGATCTTGGGAAACCAAATATTTCTTGGGAATAGTTTTTTTTTTCAAGATGATGAATGCATAAAGATGTCACAGAAGACATATGTTGAGCACATTCTAAGGAGATTTGGCATGGAAAACTGTAAACCAAGGTCAACACCTTGTGAGCAGAAATTAATTCGTTCTGAGAAGTGTGAAACTTTACCAGATGTCAGAAAATATAGAGAAGCAGTTGGATGTCTTATTTATCTGAGTTATTGTACTAGACCTGATTTAAGCTATGTTGTTAGCAAACTGTCACAATATTTTATTGCACCAGCCGTTAAAGATTAGACAGTTGTCAAACAAGTATCTAAAAGGCACTCAAAAACTGAACTATGCTTTACAAAATGTTTGAAAAGTAATCTGGGTCTTCTAACATACAGTGCATATGATAGTTCTTACAGATGCAGCATGACAGGTTATTGTTTGAGTCTAAATGAAAATGCTCCTTTGGTATCATGGAAAACAAAAAAGCAGGCAACAATAGCAGTGTCGACATGTGAGGCTGAATACATGGCATTGACAGCGACAGCTCAGGAATATCTGTAACTGACTCACTTGATCCAAGACACTGATTCTTGTATATATATATATATATATATATGATATTTGAAGACAATCAGGGAACGATTTCTTTGTCAAAGCATCCAGTGAACGGACAAAGACGTAAACACGTTGATGTAAAATACCCTTTCATAAGATTTGTAATACGTGAGATGAGAATAATTGTAGAGTTTTGTCCAACTGAATCAATGGTAGCAGATGTGATGACAAAATCTGTTCGGTTTTATATATATATATATATAACGTTTTGGGTTTTTTTGTTTGTTTTTTAACCTGTGTATAATTTGGGGTGTTAGACTGAGTCTGTCTCCGCAGGTGTGTCTGAATTTGATTATTTGTTTGACTGATTATGTCATAATAACGTGATGGTAAAAGACTCATCACAATCACTTCAGGTGAAATAATATAACCTCTGTGTCATGCACTTTTATTTTTTTCTGATGGATCGCTCTGTCGTGCCGCACTACAGCGTAAGCAGCCCTGCTAACAGCATTGCTGCCCTTTTTTGAGTGTTAGAAAGTCCACATTTTTCTAAGTTTGTTAGCTGCAGTATTATTAATGGTGTTTTCACTACAAGCGGAAAAATCCCATGCTCCTGAACCTACTATAGATTTCCAACTGCGTGTAAGTGCCAGAAGGTTAGTTTCTATGCCTTCATTATATAGTTTAAAGTATGGTTAAGCATTTTTGTTTAAATGTACTTATATTATAATTGTGTTTAGTCTGCTATGCTGATATGTGCTAATTAAGAGTCCTTGTTTGCATTGTTATGGAGGTTTGAATTGCACATATTGCACAATCAACATCAAACGTAAGTAGGGGTTGTTTCTTAAAAATCATTAGACTAGTCAGCAATTATAGCCAATCTATGATCACTGAAAAATGTGAAAATATCATCCAGATCCCTTCTCGAGATTGGGTTCAGGACATCCCTTATTGTAGCAGTTACACATTTTTGTTCATAAACTGCAGCACACTTGATTCATGTTGCAGGAAAATAATCTGATGCTCACCAGCAAGTAAACCATTGAATGGCCTAACATAAAAGGGGGAAGGATTTTGGCGTCACTGTGGTGGGTTGGTTGCAGTTGTTGCCACTAACCATTCATTAAGTTTAGGTAACAATGGTTGGGTGACAATTACCTTTTTTCCATTGTACCAAAGCCTGGCTGGATAGTTTTTATATTATACATGTATACATTTTTTTCCAATATTAAAATATGGTGACTGCTAGCACTTAAATGTGACAAAAATAAACAACACAATAAAGAAGAAACCTGAAAGGCACAAATATTTTTTCAGTGCTGCAAGTCTTTTTTTTCTTCCTCTTTTTTGGCAGATATAAAAAAGGAAAAACAACAACTCATGAATTAATAAATGCTAAAAAATTTCATTGAACAATCTCAAATATACAACACTTAATACAACAGAAAGACTGCATGTTTTATTGCCTGTATGGCACTCTCACCGTGATTAGTGTTTCTTTGAAAATTTCCACTATGTCACAAGATGTGTCGGAGTAAACTTTTACTGGTTTTAGATTCATTAGGGAGTCTGGGAAAACGTTTTTTAAAATCAATTCATCAGCCTGTCACTTTACATCCTACAAAGCACTTCTATACTTTGTGTTTTGTCAGTATGGAATTTAAATGAATAATGGTAAGTCCATGTAGACGATAAGATAGCTAGAGTGCTATGTCAGCACTGGCTGTAGTGTGGTTATTCTGTGTTTTGTCAGCTCAGCTCTGTTTTTGTACAAGCTACAACTTTTCTTTTCTTACATGTTGTCCTCACATTTAAACTTCAAAGACTTTATGGGTCATCTAAAGCCACTCTGAAATGTTCACTCACTCAGTTATCTTTTACTCAGCAAGAACTCTTGTTTTTTTTTGGGGGGGGGGGGTTAAAACATGAAACGTTGTGAGTCAGGGCCCAGCTAATTTGTATATAGGATTAATCTTTTAAGTGTAGAAGCATAAACCCCTTTGAAAGTTTAAATTAATAAATTGCATGTTTCAATGGGAGTTCTCTAGGGTTTAATAGTTTTGCCATTGCTAGAATTTCATAACTTTCATCTTAAACAGCAGTTATAGTGTTAATTTGACTTCTGCCGTTTTCCAGATGTTCCTCAGTCACCATTAATTTACTTGCCTTACAAACAGATGCCTGTGGTGCTGACTATGAAAGGGACGGTGTGCAGACTCAACATCTCTTTCAACATATGACAGATCATCTTTTTTCTAGGGCCCTTTTTCGACATCATGTTGAGCTTTTAATAAACAACAGTTAAATATATTAAAGTATGTTTTTAGCTGCTTTCACTGCCATGACATGACCTCATCGTATGGATTACATCAAACAGACGTCTGCAGTATGATGCTGATTCTGATTTAATACACACAAGCTCAAGAAGTGAGTCAAACGGTTTTACTGCAGAAATTTTGGGGATTTTACTGTCAAATGCAAAACCTTCTTTTATTCAATGCTGCAGGACCCACTCTATTTAGGAAGAATTCCCTTCCTCGGGCAGTGTACCACACAGATGCATTTCTACAGCTCAGAGGCTGGAATTAAATAAATAGGTAAATATAATCGTGGGTAGTGAAGCAATGTTGGTCAAACTGGGGTTCCTCCTTTTACCTTCAATCCTTCTTGATGTTAGCAGATTGCACTACACGTACAAGCTTCTACTGAAATTCCTGGATACACCACAGTTATATGTGGCCATGGTCTGTTGTTATATAAGCGTAATTTCTGTGGCATTTCTGAAATTATTTCCTATTCTTTTTCGCAAAAAAGATCAAGCTCAGTCATACTGAGTATGTTTTGATGCAAACAATTTCATAGTAGCTGTAGGTTTTTAGGAAAAAACACCTATTGAAAGGTAAGGCTCTGCTCAATTCCAGGTCTTTTGCAGCCCCTTGAAAGGTCTTCAGTGATTTCCCTATATCTACATTTAGTTATCTTCTCATAAAATCTGAACAGCTTACCTATCCCTTCTGAGAAAAAGTGTCATGATGTTCCCATTACCAAGTTTCATGGTGTGGTCAAAATGATGTGCAGTGTTGGTTTGCTGCCACACAGAGTTTTACATGTTGGACAGAACATCTTTTTTTTAATGTCATCTAATCAGAGTATCTTCTTCCACATGTTTGCCGTGTCCACCACATGTCTTGTAGCAAAGTACAAATGAGATTTTTTGGGGGATTCTTTAAACAGCAGCTTTCTTTTTGGTGCTCCTGCCAGCCACGTTTGGGGAGTGCACAACTGATAACGGTCCTTTGAACATATTCGATCACCGCCGCACCCCCAGAAAACATGTATCACATACTTTAAACCAAGATTCTAACCAAATATTCCTGAATTCAATAAACTATCCTAAACAATCCACTTTTATTTTATGATGCTGAGCTGGATTCACGCTTAAATTTGTGGTTGCTGAATACAGTTTAAGGCATGAAGTAATTGTTTAAAGCTTTGAGCTCGTCAGATAAATAGCATCCTAAAAAGAACGACGTCATGTCGGCTTGAAAAGACAAGACTGTGAGCACAGGTTTTGCTTTTGCCTGTAGGGTTTTACAAAAGCCAGTAATTAGGATGACAGGTGGCTTTCGAATGCCTTCTTTGAGGTTCAGCTTGTAAACCTTTACAAAGTGAAGAAAGTGTGAGCAGAGGGTGGGCGAAGCTCTTTACGAGCATGTTGTGTAACGTCACATTTGCGGAGGCGCCTCTCCCCAGTGTCCGTTCGCAGGTGGATAAGAGGGTTTCAGACTGTAATGTTTCATTTCATCACCCTGAGACAGCTGGTGTTGTGTTGCCCCACAAAAAGCAACAGCAGCTCCAATGGACACAGTGTTCAGTTCTGAAGAGGTTTACTTTCTTGCTGAGGGAAAATTTCCTATTTTTGTCACAGATTTGACAACAACTACTCTGATTTTATTTTGTTTCTAATTTACCAACATGTTGATCCAAAAAAAAGGATCTCTTTAGAAAATATTCTGTCTGTATTTGCACTCCTTTACTCAAACAGAAAAAAAAATGTAGGATAGTTTTTTTTAATGTCCACATCTCACACGCTGTGCATGAAGATGAAGACCGCCATAATGCAGTAATGCATTTTTGATCTATCTTTTCCTGTGTTGTACCAGGTATCCAAGCAGAATAAATACTGATGTTCAGGGTTTTTCTTCACACTAGATATTGAAAGTTTAAAGTTTGTTGTTTTTCAGTTAACGGAAAAAGAAAGTTGTTGAATTTGAAGCGTTTTTTTAAATAAAATACATGCAGGTTTTCTTTTTGTGCAATATTAAATGTATAAATGAGTAACCAGGAAAGCATACCATTTTGAACTTTATTTTCATAATATTTAGCTTTTATTTTTATTTTAAATATCTTCATCTTTATTTGTTTTGTGACACTTTTGTGTTGCATAATTTTGGAACAATAATTGAATATTTTTTTTATGCATTTTGCACAATGTGTTGTTCTTGTAAATGGCATTCTAAACTTTTTGAAATTGTTCTGCTGCTGTGTCTGGAAAGTGAGAATGTTCATAAGCATTCATTTTGACATGTAAAAAGAAAAATACGAATTTACCACAATACATATCGCTACCGCATATGATTTAGATTATATTGATTTAAGGCCATATCGACCGTCCCTAACGCCAGCTTGGTAATGTAACACTGTTTTGAAACTAGAACTTTAAATATTACTTGGACTAAAAGTTATGTTATTTTACTAGCAAGAACAGGAATAATTGTTGCTCTTCTTTAGTACATAAAAACAATTGTAATTTCATACATTCTGGTTTTCCATTTTTGTGTGAACACAAAAGAATCCATGTTTCAATCCAGGTTTTTAGTTGGTTACCATCTCATATTGGCCCATTTATTTTTTCTTATCACATTTTCATCTTTTTGTATCCCAACATGTAATCAGAAACATTTCCAATCAGCTATAGTTTTTGTTTTGTTTTTATTGTTCAAAATTAGATAATAGTCTTTGCTTGGACAGCTGACCAGCAATGCACAGCAACATGTGGGGGAGGGCCACTATGCTCCACTCAATAAGAGCAAGCTTCAGCCATTCCTTCATTTTCTTTGTCATCTCATTTAAGGATGACAGGCAATTTTAGGTGTTTCATAAAATTTTAAAAACATCAGCTTACCTTCATGTCTGTCAATTCATTCATTCTTTATTTATTTGAAGGGTCAATGTACAGAGACATTAAGCACAAGACAAATATGTTCCATACAAGCTTATAGCTATATAGCTAGTTTCCGTCTGCTGTCCCTGTGTACATCAATAAAATATAGCTTGACAAATACCTGGTTACATTCTTGTTTACAGACCCACACAGAACAATGTCTACAATACACATACATTCAAATAAAAACAATCGTGCAAATTCACATTTAAAGGTGCTATGTGTAGTCCATATTTGCAATTGAAAGATCCATGTAACCGGTACTTTTGAAACGGTGCCGGTGTTTAAACGGTACTTGAACCGGTGCTTCAAGACTGCATAAATACCTTGTCAAAAAACCCTCTTTATTTAATTATTTATAGTAGGGCTATCAAACAATAAAAAAAATGTGATCTAATTAATCACAGGGTAGCTGTAATTTAATTCAACATTCCTAAATATGAGCAAAAACAGTTTTTCATTTTCATTTACAGTTTTTCATGTAAATAAAATGAAAAAATCTAGATGCAGTTGCTCCTTAAAAAAATTTAATATAGGAGAGATTAATTAAGTTGTTTTTTTTTTTTTACTCCACAGTCATATTCACAATGTTTGTTTGTTCTCATATGAAAAATGGGGGGAGTTAACTCTAGGATTTAATCGATCCGCGTTGGTGCATTAATTTCGACAGCCCTAACTTTTAGCAGTTTTTTGCACAAAGATAGCCATGTTTACCTTTTTTGTTCATATAGGGAATCCATCCTGGCTGATGGCAGGCCCAGAATCCATAGTGTTTGACATCTCCGGGAAAATAAGAACCGAAATAAGGCACCGAATTGTGCGCTGCTGTTCGGTCTGGTTACTACCATTTATGTCAGATGGCACCGGACATAGGTACCCATCCATAATTTGAAGGTGTGTTTGGTGCAGCACAGCGGCTGCTGTGCCTTTACGAACAAGGAACCTTTAACGCTTACAAAGTACAGCATATTATTAATATGATGTAAAAATATAGTCTATAATAAATATAAAATATGATGAGCATTGACAAATATAAATGTTTAATCAATATGAAATGTGATAGAAGTTATGAAATAAAAAAATGGAAAACACAATAAAAAGTAGAGTTAGTGTCCACATCTTTGTTGTTGTAAAAGCCATCTCTTTACCTCTGTTATAAACAACCTGAGTTCTGGTTGCATTTTCAAGTAGTTTGGGAGCATATTCCAGTGTCTTGTGCCTGTGTGCGAAAGTGTGGATTGTGCAAAGGTGCTTTTACATTGAGGGATACAGCACTGTCATATAGTAGCTGGCCTTGTTTGCCTAGTTGTGGTGTCTGAGGTCAGGTGGATTAAGGGCTTCAGTGGCTGCGGCGCTTGTTTGTTGATTATTTAGTAAACCAGTTTGACTTAATGGAATAAAATCATACTTCGAAAACTAAAGATAGAGTATTTGTTCATTATGTGACAATGGTGGTAGTATATGTGGTATAGTGGAGCACCCCTTCGAAAACGAGATGTCTCATCTCAAGTGGGCTAATCCTCCCAATAAAGATATTTTAAATAAATATGTCCTTTTTTATCATACTTTTTGAGGGCTCGTTTGTAAAGCGACTCCAGTGGCTTTCGGGCGGTTTTGAGCCCAGCTGGTTAAACAGTAAGTGAAGTATGGGATTATCATTGAATTCAGAAAGCATGTTGCTGCTTCTGCTGACAGTGAATTTCTAATGGTTTTAAAGGTAGCTAAATGAAATTTGAATGTATTAGATATCGTTTATATTTGTTTTTTAAAAGTGAGATTAGAGTCTAGTGTCAAACTCAAGTATTTAAATTCAGTTACGCTTTTGATGGTTTCGCCCTTGACCATGATACTGGGAGAGGCCGTCTTTGTTTCTTTTATATAAAAATGTATAGAGACTGTTTTTTTTATGTTTAAGGTTAGGCACGATTGTTGTATCCAAGTGACCAAGGTTTACCAGAGAGTCAAGGGGAAATGATAAAGGTGAAAGAACAAAGAAACATAATAATAAAATATATAACTACAGCAAAAAAATATTAAAATGTTCAAAATACAAACCAAAAACATAGTATTCCAATGTATGTCTCATTAATGACAGACTAGTAAAATAAATATTAATATGGTGAATTTAAGGAGTTAAAAAAAAGTGACATTCACTTCGCGTAATTTTTACATACGGTGCAGCCCTACAACGTTTTTCAAGTTTCAAAGACATGGTCCATCTCAGGGGGGGGAAGCGGTCTGCCACCAACACTGTTTACAGTGGTGGCGGTGAGCTGCTGACCTCAACGCGGGACGTTTTGGGTCGGTGGATGGAATACTTCGAAGACCTCCTCAATCCCACCGACACGCCTTCCTGTTTGGAAGCAGATTCTGAGGACTCTGGGACGGGCTCTCCAATCTCTGGTGCTGAAGTCACTGAGGTTGTTAAAAAGCTCCTTGGTGGCAAGGCACCGGGGATGGATGAGATTCGGCTGGAGTTCCTCAAGGCTATGGATGTTGTAGGGCTGTGTTGGTTGACGCGGCTCTGCAATATTGCATGGACATCGGGGGCAGTTCCCTTGGATTGGCAGACCGGGGTGGTGGTCCGCCTCTTTAAAAAGGGGGACCACAGAGTGTGTTCCAACTATAGGGGGATCACACTTCTGAGCCTCCCTGGTAAGGTCTATTCGGGGGTTCTGGAGAGGAGGGTCCGACGGATAGTCGAACCTCGGATTCAGGAGGAACAATGCGGTTTTTGTCTTGGCCGTGGAACACTGGACCAGCTCTACACCCTCGGCAGGGTCCTGGAGGGTGCGTGGGAGTTCGCGCAACCGGTCTACATGTGCATTGTGGACTTAGAGAAGGCGTTCGACCGTGTCCCTCGGGTTGTCCTGATGGGGGTACTCCGGGAGTATGGGGTACCAGGCCCTTTGACACGGGCTGTTAGGTCCCTATATGAACGGTGTCAGTGTCTGGTTCGCATTGCCGGCACTAAGTCGGACTCATTTCCGGTGAGAGCTGGACTCCGCCAAGGTTGCCCTTTGGTACCGGTCCTGTTCATAATGTTTATGGACAGGATTTCTAGGCGCAGCCAAGGTGTTGAGGCGATCCGTTTTGGTGACCTCAGGATCGGGTCTCTGCTTTTCGCAGATGATGTGGTCTTGTTGGCTTCATCTGAACGTGATCTACAGCTCTCGTTGGAGCGGTTCGCAGCCGAGTGTGAAGCGGCTGGGATGAGGATCAGCACCTCCAAATCCGAGACCATGGTCTTGAGCCAGAAAAGGGTAGAGTGCCTTCTCCGGGTCGGGGATGAGGTCCTTCCTCAAGTGGGGGAGTTTAGGTATCTGGGGGTCTTGTTCACGAATGAGGGAAAAATGGAGCGGGAGATCGATGGACTGATTGGTAAGGCGTCTGCAGTTATGAGGGCGCTGTACCGGTCTGTCGTGGTGAAGATGGAGCTGAGCCGAAAGGCAAAGCTCTCAATTTACCGGTCGATCTACGTTCCTACCCTCATCTATGGTCACGAACGCTGGGTGGTGACCGAAAGAACGAGATCGCGGATACAGGCGGCTGAAATGAGTTTCCTCCGTAGGGTGGCTGGGCTCTCCCTTAGAGATAGGGTGAGAAGCTCGGTCATCCGGAAGGGGCTCAGAGTAGAGCCGCTGCTCCTCCACATCGAGAGGAGCCAGTTGAGGTGGCTCGGGCATCTGGTTAGGATGCCTCCCTGGTGAGGTGTTCTGGGCACGTCCCACCGGGATGAGACCCAGGGGAAGACCCAGGACCCGCTGGAGGGATTATGTCTCCCAGCTGGCCTGGGAACGCCTCGGGATTCCTCCCAAGGAGCTGGCCCAAGTAGCCGGGGAGAGGGAAGTCTGGGCCTCTCTGCTTAGGCTACTGCCCCCGCGACCCGACCCCGGATAAGCGGAAGATGATGGATGGATGGATGGAACTTGTTGGTCTCATGGAGAATATTTTAAATGACGGACATAAAGCAAGGGTTTAGGGACATACCTACAGTTGTAGCATCTGCCTATATGTAATATTGAGTCACAATACCTTTTCTGTGAGGGTGTTGAAATTACATGCTGGAACAAAAGAGATTTATATCTCCAGGTTGTTTGTCCAAACTTGCAACCTACCTGAAAAAAAGAGTAACCATTTGTTCCCAGAGTTTTGTTAGCATGTCCTTATTATTTCCTAAAGCGATGGGACACATTTTTCTAATATTTCATGCCCTGGCATCTGGACAGTTCTGTAAAAGCCAGTACTTAGTTTGGGATGTTTTTTTTTTCTGTATCTAAAGACACCTGGAGTTTGTAGCACACACCTGTAATAAGGTGCAGAAACCATGTAAGGTGGACCAAATGGTGCTGTGCTGTTGGTAAACCTGTGCTAACTTGTACTCTACTTTGTACGTTGACCTCAGTGAGAAATATCTTTAAGCATACTGTTGAAGTTTGTATATTTTAAATGTGAAGCTATTTCGTAGGCAATTATACACCTGAATTCCTAGAAAGATTGGAATGCAGTGCAATTTCACTGTCAATGAGACGCATTAAAAAAAACAGTATGTTTACCCACCTGAAATACCAAAAAAAATATTTGGTGATAAATCTTGAGCAAGCGCTAACAGAGGCATCCAGAAGGGAAAAATCACTACACTGAGTATTAGACTCAGACAGATCCAAGTTGTAGTGATAATATTGACAAATAACAAATCTAAGGTGTCAAATTTCCTCAGTTTTTCAAAAGTCTGTTATAGAGTTTGCATAAGCTTTTGTTAACTTCTCAAAAAAGGTATGTTTTCAATATGTAATATCTAATTCTTGGATGGAGCAAAAGAGGATACAACGATTTTACATTCAATTGTAAGATAACCTTCTACAAAGTTGATTTCAGATGATTCAAATATGACACCCTGGCAAGATCAAAGAAAAAGTTAAATCTTATTTTTAAAATTAAGTTTTATTACTAACTTCAGCATATAAAACAAGATTTACCACTATTATGTCTTCTGTGCATGTTTATGTTGAAATAATATTCTCTTCATCTCACTTCAGTTGTGTCCTGTTTATCTTGCACTCTGTGTTCTGTGGTGAGACTCTCTGCAGTCATTAGTGTCACCTACAGCTGGCTTCCCAGCACACATAAAAAGACCGTCTGTTGTTGTTATGATGAGACATGATGAGGACACCACTTAAATATATTAACCACCTTTGACGTCTTTCCTTTATTATCTTGTGTTATTCATTCTACTGATATGAAACTCTTTTTTTCACAGACCACAATGGCTGCTTTCCAAAGTTTTTTGCTTTTTGGTCTACTAATTAACTTCAGTAACCCCAGATGTGACATTTTTTTGATTAGGTTGAAACTTTTTTTTTCCTGCAACAGGAAAAAATAAAACGTGTAGGGAAAAAATATACTGTTACAATCTTAATAAAAAATGGATGGGGTAACTTAACTTTTAACTGACAGGGCTGGGCCTTTGTGCTGTACTGGCAACATATAAATGTTAGCTGGCTGAACTACCCTGTTGGTACTGATTATCAGTATTAAAATAAAACGCTCAGCATTATGCAATATGAGACCCTCAATATTTAATCCTCAAAGTTTTGAAATTTTGATTGATTGATGTCCAAGATTTTTTTTCTAGCTCTAATATCCACAAGCAAAATGTTTTGCCGTCTGTTATAGCTGAAGTCTAGAGAATGTATTTATGTGTCAAAGATTTCAAAATCTTTCAAATGATAGTTCAGTTTCATACTATGATATGGGCGCTCCACAACATTTGTCATCCTTCTTTTGCCCCTCCTTCCCCCCATAGACCCCTATGTATTTCACACTGACCAGCGAATCTTTTGAGTCAATAGAATTCTCTGCTATTATAATTTAACATTGATTAACAGCATATGCGCATTGCACTAACCTGTGAAGATGGGGCCGTGCAAAAAGCTCACTACATGTCTTACTGTTTACAAACTTCTGCTAAAATGTTAACCATTCCTTTACTACCCAGGGCTATATCAACTTCAGAGACTAAACACTCTGATAAAGGACTCGGAGACCAAAGTAGGATTTACATCAGATATGCAATTGAACAATGGAGATATATTAAAATCTTAAAAGGCTTCAAAACCTACGCAGCTTTGGTGACTTTTAAGGCATATCCCCACTGGTACGGCTAGACTCGACTCGGCCTCAGTACCTTTTATTCTCCACTGGCAGAAGTCGGGCTGAGGGGAGAAATGGAGAACGCCAAAATCCTGAACTTGCTGTCTCATACTCTCGGTAAGAAGCAAATTTGCCTTCAATCTTTCTTCAATCAAACCTTCCTGGGATGCTGGGACAGACTGTATACCATGACCCACAGGCATGTGCAATTGGACTTTTGTTTCTGAACTTTTTCTAACCGTCCAATAAAAATGTTAAAGTTATATGCTTGTATTTTCATTTGCAGTTTCATTACACACTGGATGGTGGAATCCTTTTACAGTATCATGTCTGGCATCAGGGTTCAGCATTTTTTTTTTAAATCTGATAGCAACATTTGCTCTGGCTGTTAAAAGTAAAAAAGTCTAGCTCTGCTAAATAAGTAAATTTCATAAATTTGAAAGCTGCTGAAAAGCCTAAGCCTACTCAAAGATTGGATATCTGTAAAACACATTGTAGAGGTGCAGATTTCAAAAACAATCTGAAAACATTTTCAAAGCACACAGCTTTCTTACAAAACTGAATTGTGGTTTGTAATTCATAGAATTCGTAGCATGTATAGATTATAGTAGATCTGGTTAAGTAAAACAACTTAAATCAACAGAATAAATGTAGAGCCTTTAGGATGGGATAATATGTAGCATAGTGCCACAGCTTTAACAGCAATGAGACCACAAAAGAGATTTTGGACTGTTAAAACACATAATTTAAACTGTAGCAGTCTGAGGTTTGCTACATTATGCATATGAATTTATACTATTGAAATATGGGATATCAACTCTAAAAAACAGTCATGCTTCTGTCATGTCTAGCTTCCACATAGCAACGGAAACTCCTTTCTTTAATGGGACACAGAGGCGAAAAGCTGTGTCGCTCCAGCACTGCACATCATTTGCTGCACATGCAGATGAATGTTTGTTCCGAAATCCTGAAGTTGTGTAGCCATTGCGCTTCAGTGAAACCTAGAAGAACAACGTCTCATCACTGCAAGGCCCAGTTAAACGACGGTCGGCTGCGACGACTTCACAGAGCAGTCATCTAAAACACGCACACACAGAATAATTATTTTTATTATAAGAATTATTACTAAAGTTAACTTGTCAACATGCTCTTTTATGCTCGGCTTTAGTAAATAAATAAATACCCAGAGCGTATTTATAGCCCACCACACCGGGGTAGTATTTGCATTGGTTTACCCACACAAGCCGCTGCCGGGTCCTGTTTGTAGTGTCATACTCCTGCAGATCTTCTCACACTCCTTTGTACTACTCCAACTTTTTTTTCCTTGCAGCTTGTAGCTTGTAGATTTCCCGGAGTCTTTATTCTTCGATGAGAGAGGCTCGCTCTTCGACGTGGGACTACAAAAAGCCACAGACTGAGCAAAAAGCTCACGATGGCTAGGGGGGTCGCCAATGTTCTTCTTTTTCTCCGTGCCTTTGTTTACTTCCCGCTACACACTCTGGGGCCGCCCACCATATGACACACCGGCTCACTTGAGGTACTCTTGTTTGTTGCAACTGTAAAGCAACACAAATTGAGTCGTACCATTTCAAGCCGCGTAGCTGGTAGTAGGGTACAGTACGGCATGGCATAAAGGTACTAGTGGAGAGACTCCTTTATATTGAACAGGTAAGACAGTCATATATTCAATACAGCCGTCGGGCCAGCTCCTTGGGAGGAATCCCAAGGTGTTCCAAGGCCAGTCAAGAGATATAGTCCCTCAAGCAGGTCCTGGGTCTTATTATGGGTATTCTCCCAGTGGGAAGTACCCAGAACACTTCACCAGGGAAGAGTCCAGGAGGCATCCTGACCAGATGCCTGAGCCACCTCAACAGTGGCTCTACTCCAAATTGAAGTCTTTCATGCACCCTATTTCCAAGGGAGAGCCCAGACACCCTGGGGAGGGAACTAATTTCAGCTGCTTGTATCCGTGATCTTGTTCTTTCGGTCACTACAAAGAATTTGGGATCATAGATGAGGATAGGAATGCAGATCATCCAGTAAATTGAGAGCCTTGCCTTTCGGCTCAGCTTTCTATTCACCGCGACAGATAGTGCCCACATAATGGCTGACGTCCTGCTAATCCTAATTTATATAGTTGTAATGATAATTTTATTTTGGGTTTGGGAAGTGTGGGGTTTGTGGGGTCATTTTAACCTGTAAAGCACTTTGAGAAGCTTTGTAGTTGGAAAAGCGCTTTATAAATCAAGTTTGATTGATTGATTGAGAAGTGTGATCCCCCTGTAGTTGGAACACACTCTATGGTCCCCCCCTTTATAAACAGGGGGACCACCACCCCGGTTTAGCAATCCAAGGGAACTGCCCTTCAGGTCCACGCAGTATTGCAGAGATGCATTAACCAACATAGCCCCACAACATCCACAGCCTTGAGGAACTCTAGGCAAATTTCATCCACCTCCAAAGCCTTGTCACTGAGGAGATTTTTAATGACCTATTTAACCTCATAAACCAGAGATTGGAGAGCCCGACTCAAAGTCCCCTGGCCCTGCTTCCAGGCTGGAGGGCATGATGGTGGGATTGAAAACCATAGATGGACCAGAATCACCTCAAAGCCACACGAAAGTCATTTTTCATGGTCTCTCCAAACTCCTCCAATGCTCAAGGTTTTGCCTCAGCAACTGCCCAAACTGCACTCCGCTTGGTCTCCTCATGCCTATCAGCTGCTTCCGACTTCCAGCAGGCCAGAAAGACCCAATAGTAATCCTTAAGCTTGACAGCATCTCTCAAAACCGGTGTCCACTAGCGGGTTTAATGCTTGTTGCTGCAACAGGCACCAACCACCTTGAGGCCACAACTCTGGACAACCGCCTCGACATTGGAGGTAAAGAACTTGGCCCAATCGGAATTAATGCCCCCCACAATCCATTATGAGCCCTGAAGTCCAGTAATAAAACACTGCTAGGGTTCAGATTGGGTGTGCCAGTCCTCCCAACCAAACCTTCCAGGTCTCATTGTTATTACCCAAGGGAGTAATAACAATGCTGGGGGACCCATTGCAGTCCCCCAGCAAAACAAGGGAGTCCTTGGGGGGAGCACACTCGAGCTCCCCCTGCAAGGACTCCAAAAAGGGTGGGTAATCTGCTCTGCCGTCTGGTGCCGGCCGCATCCAGGTGAGAGAATACTAGGCCTAAAGTTTTTGCTCATCATAGAGGTCTTCGGGCTTCACTTTGTTTGATCCCTCACCTAGGACCAGTTTGCCATGGCTAACCCCACCAGGGGCATAAAGCCCCTGACAACTTAGCTAATAGGATCGGAAACTCAAACCCCTCCACCACGATACGGCAGCACCCGAAGGAGGGAAGAAAACCATCTTCAGAGTAACACAGTTTCATAATATATATATATAAAATCATATAAACTCAAGGGAAACTTAATGAAATTCCCAATTTTCTGTTGTGGATGTTAGTATTTTGCTAACCAGATGTAAGCAATTTGCCACCCCTTTGTGTTCTTTGCTAATCTTTTGAAGATTTTACAAAACTGGGTGTACTCATGAAACCCTAAGTAAAATTAGAAATTTTCCCTTCAATTCACCACTTTGAGCTTTAGCCTAACATATCAAAACTCTGTAAAAGCACTGATTAAGTAAGCGTGTAAAGTAAAAGGATCTGCTCTGAAGCATGTTGTGTGTAGTTTATGTGGTACTGCTTAATACTTGATTGATTGACTGAAAAATGAAATAAAAATAATGTTTTGATTTATGCTTGAATGTGATGCAGTCTGATCAAATTATTTCCCATTTTTACTTAACTATCATCATTCCTATTAAAAGTTTTCATTTTGAAATATTTCCAAACCTGTCCAGTTTAACTTACTGAGGGAAGTTTTGGGTAATCCACTTTCATGTCCTAAAGAAATTATGTTAGTAACCCAGGTACATCATACGTTCAATACATATGTTCATTTGTTCATGGATGTGGTTTGCCATGTACAGACATATTTTGTAACCTTGCATTATTGAACAAGCTGATGTTAATTTGCCCAACAACAGAAGAAACCTTTACAAACCTTGGTTGAACAGTCATGAATGTAAAATCTGGATTTAGTTAAACTTTTTTTTTTACTTTACTGAAAGTGGGAGGTAATCTGATTTGGAAAATCTTGGGCTCTCTGGCTCCACATAATTATTGTCCTAACAAAAGTCTGGAGTGTATTTCTGACAGCTCGTTTAAGTTGGAGACACAGATCAGTGAATTTTTTGCCTATTTTTTGCCGAACTGAAGCCTTATATACTCCTCAAGGACCTGGAGAAAGTCCACTCTTTTATCCCATTTAGACTAGGCTTTTGCAATATACTGTGTTATTCTCACAGCTCCTCCAAAGGTCTCTGCATGGCCCTGTATTTACATTCACCAGCCACTTTATTAAGGCTACCTGTTTAATGCTTGTTAAAACAAAAAGTAAGATATCAGACAGCATAGCACAAATACCAAGTACATGACACTGACTCAATACAACCAGGAATCTAGACATGCTAAATGTGACATGAAGTCCAAGCAGAGTACCAGAACGGGAAAGAAGGGGATTTAAATAACTTTGAACATGGCATGTTGATTTCATATGTGCTGATCTACTGGAAGTTGTAAAAATTGCCAACTTCACAGCTGAAATAAACATGTTTACAGCCAGGTTAAAAAAACCTTTTAGGTTTAATAGGTCATGTTTACAGTACAGACAACTGTTAGAGGGATGAACGTTTTTATAACTCATCTCTTTAGAAATTATGAATAATAAAGGGTGTTTTCTTTTAATTGACAGGCCCCAGATGAGCCATCAGCACTAGTGCTGCTTGCTCCAAGGAAGGCTGCAGTCTTGGTCTCACCATAAAAGTCTTGGGCCATTTCATTTCTCTGAACTTGGCCATCAGTTGCATCTGCAACGTTTATTCATGCTCGGATGTTAGGTCACTTATCGGACAAAAATGGCTTGCTGTGGTATTGATTGCACTAACAGATTGCACTAACAGACCATCCAAAAAGTCTCTGCTCCATTTTTTTCAGGACATAAATTATATTTATGCTGTTCATATAAGATAACACTGCCTGGTCAAAAATTTATTGAAATGATACATAAAAAAATAAATACATATATATATATATATATATATATATATATATATATATATATATATATATACATAATGTAAAATATATTGTATAAGTCTTGTTAGGGAAAATGCCAAAAGAAGTAGTAAAAATCAAAATTAAGAATTTTAAGAATAACAGCTCTCAAACTTATTACAAAAAACTGGCTTCAGAGATTAAGTCCTGGTTTAGATAAGTGGCTAGATCTAATGGAACAAGTAAAAGAAATGGAACAGCTAACATATAAAATCAGAGGAAATCTTCAAATTAGAGACAGACTGAAGACCAAATGGGAGAGCTATGCAAAAAGGGTAAAATGTTAAAATGTAAGAAATGATGAGATTGTGCTGTATTTCAACAAAGAGGAGAAAAGGAGAAGGGTACGAAATAGAGAAGAAGAAAGAACGGGGAAGCTTAAAAATTAAAACTGAGACAGAATGAACTATTTGACAGATGTTGCAAGGAATCAACAACCAAATTGCGAGCACTTATTGTTTATTTTTCCCCACTTTAATTAATTAATTTTTTTTTAACTTATTTATTTAATTTTTTATTTTCTTTAGTTTATGCATTCACTTCCCTTCCTGACGTATCTTTGTTTTAAGTGTTAATGAAATCATAATAGGCAAGAAAAAAGATTGTTGAAAATGTGAGCTGTGAAACAGTGAATTTATTTTGTGTTGCATGGGAAGGGAGCATTTTAAGGCATTCTATGTATTTCTTGCTTTGTTGCAGATGCTTAGATAACTTTAAGGTTTTTTTATTTTTTATATGGGTTCTAAGGTTGTATTATTATTATTATTATTATTATTATTATTTTATGTATTGTTTTCTTTGTCATTCTTTTTTGTTTATCTTATGTCACTTTATGGTGGTACATTATACAAAAATAAAGTTACAAAAAAAGAAATAATAAAATTTCTTCTTGACGTCACATATTGATTATGATGAAACCTGTTTCAGTTAAAATTCACACAACTTTTGGTGAAAGTTTGAGACGAAAAAGGCTTAATGGTTTCCCGGTATTGGAGATTTAGATTTCAGAGTTTAATGGGTGCCAGTCATCCATCCCCACCCTCACAGCCACACTCTCAGGTCCACTTATATGCCCATTTTTTTGTTTTCCTTGACAAGACAGTTGACACGGCCAAGATGGTGATGATGGGAACCACCATTGGGCTTCAGTTCAGCTCTTAAGGAACCTACCACCGAATATATGCAAAATCTACGCTTCAACCTAGGGCTGGGCTATTCATTGAATTATAATCAAAATCATGATATTAAAGAGCTCGATCGCAATTAATCGTGGAGTGTGTTTTAATTGTTATGCCAACTGACCAATCAAGCCGAAACACTGCCTTGTTGTTAAGCTAACTGGCCAATGAAGTCACAGGAAAAATGTGGTACTTATGAGCAGGCAGCCCATGCTGGTAGGTAAAACAAAAGTGCAGTGTCAGAAGTGTATGGCTGATGAAGAATTTTAAGGAAAAATGGACAACAGGGAAGCTGACATTGTCAATGTCATTGTGCCATGACACTGTGGAGAGAAGTGGCAATGTGAGCTCAGTAGTTTGGAAATGGTTTGGATAATTCAGAAAGGACAGCAGCCAGACTAAACCAGTCTGTAAAATCCACTGATGGGCCGTTTCAACAAAGCTACAGTAGGTAATGCAACCAATCTAATTAATCACTTGAAGTCTTATCATCCCTCTGAGTACAAAGAGACACACGCAATTTTGAAGTGATGTGATCTTGTTAGCACTACAACAGTAGCAGGACGCAAACTCTTTATGCAACATTAATAGTGAAGGCGATTTATTATTGTTTTTACTATTGTTGTTTTGATTAGACTAAATCAAATCGAAAATCAAGATCATTCAATTTTGTATTAACATTTTTTCATAACTAGAATATACTATAATACGAGTATAGGGTATCCACAACTGGCAGACATAATCAGTCAATAAAACAATAAAATAAATAGATTCATGACTATTTAGTAGTCTTCTAAAGAAGAGCAGCCTTTATGCCACAGTACTGAGCAACTACCAGCCCATATCAAACCTACCATTCTTAAGAAAAGTCATACAGAAAGTAGTATATCAACAGCTCACTAACCTTCTCCTGTCTAACAATGTGTTTGATACTTTCCAGTCAGGCTTTAGGCCCCACCACAGCACTGAGACAGCTCTGATCAAGGTGACAAATGATATCCGCATGAACACCAATGCAGGCAAAGTTTCCGCTTTAGTCCTGCTGTAGCTGAGCGCTGACAAAGTGAACCATGGGATCTTACTTCACAGGTTAGAAAACTGAGTGGGAAACTCTGGTACTGCTCTAAACTGGTTCAACTCCTATCTCGAGGACAGTACAAACTTTGTTGAAATTGGCAACTGTGTCTCAGACAAATTCCCATGACCTGTGGAGTCCCCCAGGGGTCAATCTTGGGACCACTTTTATTCAACTTGTACATGCTTCCATTGGATCAGCTAATTAACAGAAATAATGTGTCTTACCATACCTACGCAGATTACACTCAGATCTACGTGTCACTGACGGCAGGTGAACATGGGCCTATAGATACACTCTGTCACTGTATTGAACAGATCAGTTTGTGGATGCAAAGCAACTTTCTACAGTTAAACTCAGACAAAACTGAGATCATTGTTTTTGGCCCACAGACATAAAGAGAAAGTGTTATCAGTCATCTTGAGTCTCTCTGTCTTCAACAAAAAAAATCAGGTTAGAAATCTAGGGGTAATCATGGACTCGGACCTGAACTTAAACAGCCAGATCAAAGCAATAACATCAACATCTTTGTACCATCTGAAAAACATTGCTAAAATCAGAGGAATAGTGTCGAAACCAGACTTAGAGAGACTTATCCATGCATTTGTCTCCAGCAGGTTAGACTAATATAACGGCCTGCTCACAGGCCTCTCTAAACAAGCTGTTAGATAGCTGCAGTACACCCAGAACGCTGCTGCTCGAGTCCTGACAAGAACCAGGAAATACGACCATATTAGTCCAGTGCTCCGGTCTCTGCACTGGCTTCCTGTTGCTCAGACAATAGAATTTAAAACAGCTCTGCTTGTGTACAAATCTTTTCCTGGTTTGGCACCAAAGTACATCTCTGACATGTTAGAGACATATGAACCATCTCGGGCCCTGAGAACTTCAGGGAGGGGTCTCCTGATGGTTCCCAGACTCAACAATAAACACTGTGAAGCTGCATTTCAGTTCCAGGCAGCTAAAATATGGAACAGTCTTCATGAGGATGTGAGACAAGCCTCAACTCTAACAATGTTTAAATCCAGGCTGGAAACAGTTCTTTGTACCTGTGCATATGACAATTGAAAGTATTTTATATGCACTCTTGCTTTTTCACTGTAATTAATGTTTTTTACTGTTTATCTATTTTCTTAATTTATACAACTGTGAAGCACTTTGAATTGCCTTGTGTATGAATTGTGCTCTACTAATAAACTTGCTTTGCCTTGCCTAGTATCTAAAGATGATCAGTGTTTTTGTCACTCCATGTCCAAGAGACTCCATGTCTAGTCCAAGACAGTTACTGTCTTGCAACTTTTAGATGCATCCTTGTTACAACACATCTAAATCCAATTAATGAGTCATGACCAGACCTCTGCAGCTTGGTGACATAGTTCTGAGATACTTCAGATGTTTGATTCAGGGCTGTTTCCTCGAACTTCACAATTGCTTTTGACCATAGAGTTTCTTGAAAAAGAAATGCTCCTCTCACTATTTACTTAAATGTCAGATTTTATTATTTCACTGTGCTATTTTACCTTGTTTTCAATGTGAATAAGTCTGTTCTGAATCAGTCAAATTAAACACTTTTAACTAGTCATGTTCTTGGTTCCTTCATCTCACTTTGTGTCACTCATTTGCATAACATTAAGAGCATGCTGTGTGGCAGCAGTGACCACACATATTGATGGAACCATATTTAAAATGGAAAATACATTCATTTAAACCATTTTTCTAAGCCTGAGTTGTTAAGCTTTAAAACAACATTTTGTGCCCTATCCGATAAAGTTAGAATGACACATGGAAGCAGTTCCGAGAATAGGGATTTTGGTCTTCGTTCTTGATTTGCCACTTGAGTCAAACATAAAAGAAATATCTGCGCTGCGGTTTCATAAGTCATGCAGTAAGTGTGATCACCATCAAAGATATAGGCTGTGAAGCAAAGAGTATTTTTCATGATAAAAATATTTTAGACATAGTAGGCACACATTTTGCTGATTAAATATCAGTCAGGTTTTACATGAATTATTAATTGTGAACATGTCTAATAGTTCAGTAAAAGGCCTACATTACTTAATTATGAAAAACATTGTGGGAATAAAAGCACACTTGACATTGAGATAAGATTTCAAATACAATGTTTCTTTGAGAAAACATAATTCAACCTTAATCAAATTTTAAACATTATGATGAAAGCATAGTCAATAAAACTATATGCTTATGCCTATATTGTGAAGCAAGATTAAAGATTGAACATGGACATTTTTTTTTAAAAGCTATATCTTAAAAAAAGTATTACTTCAACGGGGAGTTTAGTTGTGTGCAAACTTTATATTTAACCTAAAATCATTCAAGATAACTTTTTCCGACCACCGCACTGTTTATATTTATGTGTTCCACCCAACAGCAGTGCGGTATTGTAAGTTGCCAAATACTATTGTAAAGAACTGCCTGGAGCAATGAGGTGTACGGTAGAAAATTGAGCACTCGGTTAGTTTAGCTGCTGCAGGATACCACTCAGTTACTGAAATAAGATGCAAAGGACCGGTACAAAAACCCACTGTTGCCTTTGACCCATATTTTGTTATAATTCTTTTTCGTCTAGTATTTTAAACTTATTAGTATAAAATAGTCCTTACCCTATGAGATTTGTCGCTGGACATGATGCTGGCTAGTTACAGAAACAAAACTGGCATCCAGATGGCTCAAAATTAAGTTTTGTTATTGCAACTACAACCTCAAAACACTAGATGTCGCTTTGGGGACCATGTTCCATATTCAACCTTTAACACTCGTGAAACAGTGCAATAAACTGCATAAAAGCAAGATATACTGTATTTTTTTAATTATGGAACGCACCAGAATATAAGACACTCCAGCCAAATTTTAAAAGACTGTACATTTTGTACATATGTATTTCGGACCTGAGTACATGCCCCAAGTTTTCATGTTGTAACATGAGATATTTACACAGAAAGACGGTACTCGTACGTTTTTTTTTTGTTTTAATTTTAAAAGTCAATTGGTTTTTTCAAGCTCTGTCTGAAAATCAGCAGGTAAGCGTCAATATAACATGAAAGTAATACGTCAGGTTAGAAAATACAACATGCTTTAGCCTACCAGAAAAGTAATTGGTCACTTTTTCCATTTTTCTCATGTGCACTACAGCCACTGAAGTCATCTTCAGTGTCTTTATTTCCTCTGAAAGCTTTGTGTGTTTTGTCTTTATGACTCAGTTATTCCCCCTGCCTCCTCCAACGTGTTATAATTAATCTATTGATGTCAAGCTGACGTGTAGTAGCTCTATTTCCTTCTTTGACAGCCACCTCAGTTGTCTTTTGCCTAAAAGCTGCATTTTACAACAATGCATTTCTACCCTGTAGAAAAATCTATAAATAGTCAGCATTGTTGTGTAAGACGCAGGGTCCAAAGATTATGAAAAAAGTTGCGGCTTGTATTCGGAAAAGTGCTTTAACCATAAAAATAACTAAATAAACCTTTATGACAGCCATTGGTGGAAGAGGAAAAAAATGCAGAAATTTAAAAATTATAAATCAGACCCCTGAAGAGAACACAGCCACTCTGAGACACTTCAAACTCACAGGTAATAGCAAATATCAATAGCAAATCAGAACAAAACATTGGGCAAATGAAGGACTTTTGTAGCAGATAATGACTTAATTAGAGGCTGCAATTTGGTTCCCCATTAACTCCCATTACATGGAAAAAAGATTGATTGCGATTGGATAAAAACTTCTCCCAAGGTACTCCAAGTGGCATCAAACTTGTCGGGGTGAGTAAATGAATGTAATGCATTCTTAAAATAATGCATGTGATGTTTTTACATTTGATTTTACTCAGGTAATATCTGCTGCTATTCTGAACTATCTCTCCATGGTGTACATAACAGCATTTATGACCATGTTATATTCAACAGACAACTAAACTGCACATTATGCATCAAGTGGTTAGAGTTATGTGTGTGTCCCAGCTTTTTGATCACATATGAAGACTGCTTCTCTCTGTGTCTTTAGCCAGGCTCTGCAGCAGAGACCTCTGAAAGGTCACATCGCATGACTCAGGGATCAGAAACTCAAGCAGCAGATCACAGATGCTGTAGATCAAATGCCTGCAGACAAGAACACAAACAATTGTTTATGAATTTGTTCAGCTACTTAGTGCAAAATATTGAATTAGCAGGGTCATAGTGTCTTCCTAAACGAAGATGACATACTTGTTTATCTGATGGTCCTGTAAAGACTCCAGTATGGTCTCCAAGCTTAGCCTGTACTTCTCGCTTCCCAGCATATCAGCTATTAGCTCTTTCAAAGTATGAAAATAAAAAATAAGTACACCTTAAGACACCACTCAAAACCACATCTGCTAAATATAAACCCCAAGCTGCTACAGACCAGGTAGCAGCTGCATTAGGCAGTCCAAACATTGCTCCTTGGTTTCTTTTTTTTCTGCAGCACTTCGTTCAGGCCGGGGTTGAGCAAGCAGTGTGCCACCTGGCCAAACAGCTTCTTGCAGGACTTGGAGATAAATTACCCAGCAAGGGGCACTGGTTAGGTGGGCAGCACCTATATCGAGCCATCTACAATAAAAATGCGATAGTTTAGGTCAAAACTTTCCTTCTGACATCAATTGTGGGCATTCTTACTAATTAGTCAAACTCTGTCAAAAACATAGTCCCGAAGTCATATTGCTTAAACAAGGCAAGGCAATTTTATTTGTATGGCACACTGTTCACAAGGCAATTCAAGGTGCTTTACAGGATTAAAATTGGAACACAGGTTAAAGCACTCAACAAAAATTGTCTTAAAGCTGCTGTCCAGACTATTTGAAAGATATATATATATATATATATATATATATAAATTAAATTTACCAAGGCCCCTCTCAAAACACCCCCCCCACTCCCTCTAGCTCCACCTCTATAATTTAGAACGCGCAGCACCTTTGATTTTACATGTAATTGTGTACTTTATTAATAAAACATTGTATTGATTTGCTTTATTGAATATATGACAGTCTCACCTGTTCAACATAAATGTTACTGTAAACAGGAAGACATGAAGCGGCCTTTGTGCGCGGCCCCATCATCACAGGTTTGCGCTATGCGCATGCACATTGATTGACAGTCGACAATACGTGAACTCGAATTCTATTGGCCAAAGAAAATGTGCATTGCGTAGGGATCTATAAAATAACAAATATTGTGGAGCACCACCCACATATCATAGTATAGATACTAGTACCGAACTATCATTTAAAGATTTTGAAATCTTTGAGACATAAATAAATTCTCTGAACTGCAGGTTTAAGCTCTGTTGAACAAAAACACCCTGAGGTATATTTTGAATTGAGCTTTGAAAACCTGGTTCTCGAATACATTGTGTGTCGAAAGTCTTTTGGAAAAATGTTGGAAATAATTAAAATATTTTAAGGAAAATACTTTCTACACTTGTTTCGTGAGGTAAAAAAGCTTCCCACATCTGAATGTCCAGGAAGGAAAATAGCAAACAAAAAATGCTTGGAAATGGCTCTCTTCTTATTTATATATGTGTGTGTAGTGCCGTCTGCATTTTCAGGTTGCAAAATCAGATGAGAAAACAAAACTACCTTTCAATGAAGGTTCCAAAGAGAAGTCTGATAGCTTTCTGGATGTTTTCTGTGCACAGCCAGCTCCAATGATCCTTCATCAACAGGCACAAAATGTTCAGGGCAACATCTGCCACAGCTGTGTCTGCAGTGGAAACAAATAAACACTGAATAAATGATATCCACACCACAACTTCCAATATTTGTTATTAACTTTTTTAAATGATCCCACCACTAGGTGAGGTTTAGTCACACAATGGAGTTGTAGTGCCCCTTAGTGGAAATTCTAAGTCACTGCATTTTGCTTCTAGGGCTACACTTCAGTACAGAAATTTTTTTTTATCTCATTTTGTCAAATTACAAACATAAATTTTATTTTATGTTTTTAAAAATTTGAGATAAGAGATGGTCAAGCCATCATTTTGTACTGTAAGAAATACAGTAACTATTTATTTTTAAAAAATCTGAAAATAGTGTCATCCATTCATGTAGAGCCTTATTTATGGTATTACTCCTGAATAAGAATCATGTGCAACCAACTGTCTTCAGAACAAACCTAATTAATAAAAAGAGTCCAATCTTTTTAAAGGTATTTATGTTCCTTTTCTGCTATATAGCCAAGTGAGAATTAATGGAGACCACTTTTCAACATCAGTTTTAGAGTCCTGGCTGCTAAAGAAGTAATTGGACTGAGGCTTGGACTTTAACAGAGGCATTCTGATGCATTAATATGTTTTATATAAACCATTTTTTAAATAAATATTGCTGTGTAATTAGGATTTAATTAACTAATTACATTCTCGGGAAGCACATCCTGGACCATTGGTCATGTAGAGCTAAAAAAGCCTCTGTGTGTCATGTTTTGATAACCAATATATCAATCTGCCAGAACGAAGCAGCAGATGTCACCAGTACATTTGGAGTGTGTGGGACTGCTGCTTAGCTAATTATCATGATTTCAGAGATAGCAGGCTCCATTCTTGCAGGGAGAAAACACTGGTGGGAGGGAATGAACGGACTGTCACTCTAATCAGAAGTGATGCTGACTGACTCTCCAGGAGAGGACACGGAAATTGAGCTCATGCTGTTAGAAGATAAACATTGATTGTTAATGCTATTTAAAAATTTACGTAGAAGAGTTGGATAGGAATAGGAGTATGACACTGTTTTGAGTATGTTCTGCCCCTCAATGTTGGCTAACATTCCTATCAAATAATAACTTCATCTTGTCTAAGAAGAAACTATTTTTAGCCCCAATATCTTCCACTATGGTTCCTTTGTGAAAGTTCAGCTACCTCCAGGACTGTGCTCTATTTAGCTCCATCAATCTTCCTATCTACTCTGACCAGCTTCAATTATTCTCTTGAAGACAAGCAAACCCACTGCTTGACCTTGATATGTTAAGGGTGATGTCCAGAGTTAGTTTCAGCCAAAAATAGACTTTTAAAATTTAATCTGAAAACAGTCAGTTTTTAAATTCACCAGAGAACATTTTTGTACATGTTTTCTGTGTTTATAATGACTCCCAGCAAACTGTATCGATGCACCAAGGCTTTCCTTCCATAATAGCGTTCTTTATGCTACTCCTTTATAAAAGGCAAATTTGAAGAAGAAAAAAACAGTACAATAATTTTGTAAAGCACTGTATCATTATCCCAACCTGTCACATAAGTGTTACCTGATATCTTCTTCTCTTTGGCTTGCACCTCAGAGCTTTGCTTGACTGTTTTTGTTGTGTTTGGCCCATCAAGAAGTTTTTCCTGCTCTCTGACGAAGTTCTCCAAGCCACACATTGACATGCCATTGAGCACCTAATAGTAACAACAAAAACAATTATTTCGAAGGAATGTGTCAACTCAGTCTCTTTTCTGCTTGGATTACACTTTTGGAAAATGTGTTCAGAGTGTTATCTCACAGAGCTGCCTTCACTGAAGCAGTATGTCACTTTAGGATGGAGATCTGGCATATTGAGTGATGGAGAAACTTTTCTTGGGAATAGTCTCCTGAGGTACAACATAAAAAAATTGATTTAAAAAAGCATTACTGTACACAACGATAAAATAACTGAGCTCTCACCTATACTTTCTGTAGTCCATTGTTCTTCCATCAGTATCACCCTCAATCTCCTCAGTTGGACTGGGAAGCTCAGGAGGAGGGAATGCTGTTCTCAGTGTATCCAAAGCATTTTCCATCATCTTTAGTCACAAGTTTGAGACGACATTAAATAAATAAGCAAGGTTTGTAAAACTCTAAATCTGATTACTTTGGTCTTTTTTTTAGCTACCTTATCAATTCTAGACTTTGTTAATGGCTTTCTTCCAAAATACATGGAAACATCTGAGTTGACAGCTAGGAACTCCTGCATGTCTTCACTGTTGGCTGTCTCAGGAATGCTGTTTAATTGCTAAAAAAAAAAAAAACATCAGAAAAGTAAACTTACCCCCAGAGTATATGAAAACTATAAATCTTAATATTTAGGCCAAAGATTGTAAACCTACCTTCAGGAAAGCATCCAGCTGGCCTTTACGAGTTCCAACCTTCTCACTTTCCTGGCTTCCAAAGGGAAGGTCAGGAAATATTTTCTTTGGGCCCTTGACATCTGAAAAGTATTTCATGTACAGATAATGTTTCACCTCTATTGGAATAATAAGATTTGTTTGATATGAAAGTAATTTATATATCACTTTTGATTAGCTTCTTGAGTTCAGGCTTCTCCTCCAAGCGTGCTTGCAGATTGAGGAACTCGCTGTATCTGCGGTTGACAGTGTGGCACACTGCGGCAGAACTGTTAACTCCATCAGCTACTGTCTCAAACTGTAAAACAAAGATAGGTTATAGTTTTGACCTGGTCACATGCAAGTAAACCGCATTCCACACACACAAACATACACAGCAGCAGACCATATTTTATAGATTCCAGGTGAACATTCTTTTCTATCTAGAGTTACCACAGTTTTGTTTAAAAATATTGTAATGATTATGGGATTTGGTCTTCTATACACGTTACATTTGGTTACGGGGCTAAAGACTGAGTGCTAATTGTATTGATCCTTAAACTGATGTGTGAATGTGTGTGTGAATGGATGAATGACTGAATGTAATGTGATGTACTCAGTGTTGTGAGTAACCGCGTTTTTACGTATAACGGGGTTACTAATTGCGTTATTTTTTAGGTGATGGGGTAATCTAACTCATTACTATTACCCACTATAAGTGCATTGAGTCTTCATCATTGTAGCAATAGTTAGGTATACATAATAACAGCATATAAATTAGGTAAAATTGAGTAAAAAGTACCTTGACAGTGTAGAGTGTGTAGGTATGTGTGCCTGTACTTTGTTGCTCCTTAACATTGACTGTACCAGAAATCTGTACACTCTTAATTCTCAATGAAGTTGTAGTCAGGCAGCTGGAGACATCGACATTGTATGAGGTCAGACAAAGCTTTTTGGGGGGACAAGCTGGGGATTTATCCTGTGCGATGCCAGCTGGCCATTGGGAGTCTTTGGGTTCAACCACCTTCGATGCTAAATTTCTCAGAGGTCGAAAACAACCAAAGGCTTCTCCCTCATTTACAGGGAGAAGGTTGCAGAGGTTGGAGGCGGGAGCACAATCACAAACACCTCCTGTCAGTTCATCGTCTGAATCTGATTGGATAAGCAGGTCCACAGAAACTGTTTTAGACTCTGATGACTGGGAATACTGGCCTGATCTGAGAGAGCAGCAGTTCACCTTCGATGGTGTGTTTAAATCTGCTTGGTAACTGGATGTTCGTCTGGTAGATGTCAGGCTGACTTGGCTGCTTTGTAATGAGTCCGTCCCAGAGATTACACTGTGGCACTGAGGCTCATCTACATTATCAGAAGTATTTTTGTAGCTGAAATCAGTCTGATCAGAGATAGACAGTGATTTACAGGTTGTCCAGGAATCTTCTTGTTCCTGATATTTGTACAATGCCTTGACAGAGAGGTCATCCACACTAATATTTTTTTCTTCTCTGGTTCTGGTAAATATGTCGACGATGGTCTGATTGAGCCAGTCAGGTTCGGAAATCCTGCTTATCAGTGGTAACAGCACATTACAGGTGATGAGTTCTGTCACCATGTAACCTCCAGTCCTGGTTTCCATTTCAGGGTATGGGACAAGAACATGCAACACAAGTTTAACCAAAGCTCTGGAGTAGTTGAGCTCAGTGGTGGAACTGCTCACAGCTGGATGAGGTGACTTAACCTTAGTGTAGAGTTGCCACAGGCCACTGCTCTCTTTCTGCGCAGACTGGATCTGCCTTACAGTCATGTAGCTCTGCAGGTGAGAGCCATACAACTCTAACAACCGTTGAACCAGAGCTTTCCTATCCACTCGCTGTGCACGTTCCTTCAATTCCATAACAGACTCCAGCATTGAGTGACGCACTGCTTGTTCAAACTCTCCTTCCACCTCAGGAACCAGAGTTCGGTACCACGAAGACACAAAGTCACGTACTGCTTTGTGGACAGCGCAGTGGATCTCATGGTTCAGCCTCCATTCATGCTCAGGGGAACATAGAGGAGGGTTAACGTTCCCCAGGGGCAAAAAATGTTCTAAATGTAAGAAACTGTTTGCATCCAAGGCAGCACGGGACCCAAGCCAACCACCAAGAACCACCAAAAGACTTGTGAAGATACAGAGCAGCCATACATTCACCAGTAGATGGAATAGGATGAGCCATGCCAGTACTGCAGCAAACCCTAACAGCCTCCGTTGGCCAAATAACTCTGACAAAGTCCAGTGAATGGAGCTCTTTGAAGAGGGCATGGCAATGGCAGAAATATGGTAGACTTCCTGTGGAAAACCAAAATACAGTTATTTTCAAGGAGAAACTCCTGAAATAAAAAAAAATTAATCCACTCATTATTTGGCTCTTTTTTCTTACAATTGTCAGCTCCAAATCAGAGGTATGTAGGTTAGTTACTGGTATCAAGGTATAACAAAGTTTTAAGAAGCTATTATTTCAAAACTGCTCAAATTTCCCATCATACTGTTTATATGGTTAGCCCATTCAATAAGAAGCAAGAGAAAGCAAAGGAGTTAGCTTCCTTTGGGTATATGGAGCACAGAGTAACACAATGATGAACCTCCTTCAGCTGTTACTACATACTGCTTGTAAGCTGGTATGGACAGTCATGATGAGAAAATTAAAAACAAGCTCCACCCAACACTAATTAGTTTATGCACTATCTATCTAGCCACTTTTTATGTACACATTTTTTGATTTGTTCAACACAAATAGATGAAAAATAAATATTTCAGCTGCAGCATTCAAAATGCTATGTGTAATAATCAGTAACTTCCGGTTAAAATGTAATCTTTCTTTGTTCAATGCAAACAACGGAAACTTTTCTTGAAGCATTCTCACATCAGTTGTTTAATGGGTAACTATCCATCGTATAGTCATAATATGAGTTTAAACTGTAAAAAATTGCAATTATAAATTCTGCTCTGCAGAATAGATTTAGCAATGTTTAAAATACAGTAACTGTGTGTGAAATAATTGCTAGAGTAAATCCAGTAGCATACTTTTAAGTTCATCATTAAGCCTGGGAAAATCTATTTGGTATAATGCTCCAGCTGTCCCTATCAGTTAATCGTTTTATAAGTGTACATTTACTTTCAGGTTAATATTGCTCAAGGACCTGTTCTTAATATTATCTTTTGTTTTATTTATTTATTTTCACATTTGTCAAAGTTACGTTTTTGTGCGAGATGTATGCTGCAGCAAAGCTTAAAGTCACTGAAGTCAACATAAATATCAGTATCCCCTGTAGGCTAATTTTGGCTACTAAGCAACGAACTAGGTCAGGTGTGTTAAAATAACACTGCGAACTTTTAAAACATTTATTTTAAAACTAAATTCAATGTAGAACATGAAATGCAATGTTATGACAGCAAATTATAGGGTTACAGTACCTGATATGTTGCTGGGCCTATATTGGCCGGGAACCTGTCCTCCTCCTTCTCCTCTAGCTTTCAGGACAGACTTTAATCCTGCAGAAAAGATTATCTAGACGGAGAGCCGCTGTCCATATGGACAGCCGACTGGCTGAGAAGAGTTACTGATACTGAAAGTCAACTTGTATATATATATATATATATATATATATATATATATATATATATATTACTATCTGATGATTGAAAATTGGTAAATGGCCTGCTTTTGTATAGCACTACATAAGCCACAGGACAACAAAGCACTTCACGCTACATTCAGTCATTCACCCGTTCACTCTCAAATCCACACTCTGATGGGGGCAAGCTACTACACTGTAACCACAACTGCTCTGCCATATACTGACAGAAGTGAGGCCACCCAGCACCGCCCCACCTGGCCCTCAGAACACCACCAACGGGCAAGGTTGGTGAAGGGTCTTGCCCAAGGAAACAACGATCCAGATAGGCAGAACTGGATTTCGAACCACCAACCCACAGATAAAAGGAAGAATTCTTACCACTTGAGCCCCAGTCCACTTTAGCCCCAGTTGCTCCTTTGTTTGCATTGTTTTGTTTGCATTTGTTTATATGTTAAAACCTTTGAAATTCTGTTTTGGTTTTTGTAATCATTGTGCACCTTGAGATTATTAGTAGCCTCCTTTGTTGCCCTTTTAAAAATATTGGCATCCCTGTTCTTGCTTGAAAAGAAAGCTAGCCAAGTGTGCCCTCAAATTACCACTACAAACACAAAACCAACTGTGACACTGAACCATGAAAATGCATAAATGTACAGTACAGCTTGCCACTTATATAACGTGGATAACTGGGTTTATCACTGTAAGAAAAGGCTAAGTAAAACTATTTATTTCACTTCAACAGGTTGACAGAGTAGCAGAGGGTTAATCCTCCAGAATATTGTGTTATATAACTTGCCTCCTGCACGCTGTGACTTTGCTGCTCTGCACACTCGGCTGACATTACACAACACCGCATAGAGCTGAGCAGAGCTGACATCAAGAGGAGGAGGAGGAGCGATCGTACAACATATAAAACCCTTCCTACATAACCATAAACATTTTATAATCAGACAGGTCGCAGATTTAGTGGAGTGAATCCGCATCTGTCCTCTCTAATGGCTCCAGTTAAGGTGGAAAATCCAGGTGAGGTTCCTGCATGTTTTATTCTAAAGAACGGAAGCATCTATTCACCTGCTGGTATTTACAGAGTGATATCAAAATGGCTACTTACAAACTGATCTTAAATTAGAGACTTACAAAGTTTACTTTCTGGAACCTTCGTTTATACATATGTCATAAATCATTTTAAGATTTTCTTTTGTGGACTCTCTAGGACATCATGTTCTCTCTGCAACTAAACTCTGAAAGTATCAGGTTTCATGTTCGTATGCTGCGTCTTGTTTTAATACAACAGTATCTCATCAGCACCTCTCTTGAATAAGATATAGCCTTAGCTACAGACTGTGAGACATCATGCTTTTCATGTGAACTGTTGTCTCTCTGGTTTTGGTTTTATGAAGCTGACTCTTGGTGGACCATCTGTTCACTGCAAACCACACCTCTTATAACTGAAATGTATGGTTTGTATACACAGCATTGGCAGTAGCAAACTCAAAAGCTTATGGCATGGTAATCAAATCGACAAGTGGTATTTCAGTTCATTGGAAGTTTTACTCTGGGGAAAGTTTTGATCAGAATATTAAAGTGGGACTCCCTATACTGCATTATGTCATTCTACATCAGGGGTTTTCTGATTACAATTCCATTCAGCTTCATCTTGCTGATTTTGTTTAATCTTTAACTCCTGCCTATTTGCCACACGGGATAATCTGGCTGCACATCCAGGGAATATGCAAATATATACTGAACCTTAATATTGACCTGAGCGACTGCTGACACATGAGCCTCAAATAACCTGAATACATGTGCTTGATAGAGAGACAGCATGGGCAGCACATTACTCTAACAATGGAGCTTTTGTGGCCCAGCTGATTCGGCAAAGTGCTCATCTCATGTTGACATGGTGCTGAACTAAGTTGATTTGATCTGAGTGAAAAACAAAATGAAGACTGCTGATGTGCATTAAGGACCAAACATTCTCGCTGGGTAACCATGGTATTGTTAGACCACAGTGTACTTTCCTGGTTGGGAATGGAGCTGTTTTCAGGACAACATATGGTGTTCATCTCCCTGTTGGGTGCAGAGTCAGTTTAGGATTTAATTGTTCTAGGTTGCAGGCAACCAGCTGTTGAAATCAGAGAGAGGATCGCCAGAAATCCCGTTTCGGTGTAAATTATATGATCTGATGGTACCTCATTAGATTTTGTATTGTGAAGAACAAAACCATATTGCAAAGAAAGGGTTAATGAAAAAAATATGACAGTGTTTTTTAAATAATAATAATGATAATAACTGTAATTTTAAAGCACCTTTCAAATCTCTCAAGGTTACGGTACAGATTACAAGCAAGATATAAAAAATTTAAAAAATTAAAATCACAATAAAACAATTATGTAGAGTAGGCCATATTAAGCAGATGTGTTCTGAGTTGAGATTTAAGAACAGGGAGAGAGCCAATGTTTCTAATGTCAGGCGGGAGTGAGTTCAAATTTTTTGAACAGAGCAGCTAAAGGCTCTGCCCCCCATAGTACTGAGGTGGGTAAAGGGAAGAGACAGGTGAAGGGAGGATGAGGATCTGAGGGAGCGTGGGGGAACAGCAATTCAGGGGAGCCTGTACATGTATGTGAGTGGATCGATGTTGTGGTTGCCCTTGAAGGTGTGAGTTAGGTTTGGGCTACTGCACAGATGTCAGTCCCACTTCATAAAACGGGAGTGTTCAAACTGTGGCCTCAGACCCAATCACTTTCCTTGTGATTGCAAGTGATCCTCAATCACAGTTCAAGAATTGTATAAATCATATCCCACAACACAGGCAGCAAATCCAGATTTTGGTGGCATTTATACTTATTTTATATTTCCATGTTGAATATGACCGTTTCTGTCAAAAGACGCAAAATATTGGAAGGAGAACAGGCAAATAAGTAGGTGTTCCAGGCGCAGTGTGACAGTGTGATTTATTAAACAACTGTTGTGCCGGCTATTTTAGCGTATATTTTTACTGCCTATGAAGGGCATGTCTTAAGTTTGCGCCACCACATTCAACTTAAGTTTATTACTGACAAACAAAAAGTCAGTCTAACACAATATAACCTATTATAAATGAACACATGGTCATAAACCTGACAGTTGTGTAGATATTCCCCCTTTTTTCCCCAAAAGATGCATCATAACTTATGCAGCCTTCTGCATATTCGCTGAGTGCACAGTGAGTTGCGATCTTCATTGATCCTCATAATTTTGCACCAGAGTGGTTGCTAATCTTCCTTAGTTCCTGTTCATAAAATTTACTAATTATGTATAATGCCACACTGACAATTAGGCTACATTCATGACATTTTAAAAACCAAATTCATACATTTCAGATTACAGATTTTGAAGCTAACTTATTTTTTTTCTACTGCAACTTGACATCTAATAGAGCCCTTGATAAAACGTGATGCATTTTAACAGTAGTAGAATATGGACATCTTATCGCACACATTAAGTTTATTACTGACAAACAAGAAATATAACTAACAATATTCTAGCCTAATAGTACTTTACTTGGTGATGGCCACATACTTGATGTTGTCTTTTTTCACCTTTGTTTTCCCAAATACACATCATGAATCCATGTGCATATATTTCTCCTCTCTCTAGCCGAGGCCCATCTTATGGGCAGTGGCTGCAAAGTCCTAATTTGTATAATTTTCTTTCGCTTGTTATAAATTGCTCACACAATCTTAGTAGATCACCCACAAATAAAGGACGCCCTACTGTCACAAATTTGTTGCGCTCAACGCAATTTTGCACTTATTATTAGGAATCTTGATAAATCGGGCCCTCAGTGTCTGGCTGTTGGTCAAGGATGGTTCCGGATTCGGGGTATCTTTTGGGTATATCTGGAAGATGGGTTGGTGGTCATTGCCACTAAGGTATGGTTGGTGCTGTGCCTCAGTTAAGTTTGCATCCATCTCTGGTTGCGGTGAATCACGCCCGTTGGTTCCTAAAAAAAAGGCTATGATAATGTTTCAAATTATACTAAAAATGCTTTTTGAAATATTGAATTCACTGTTGAACTAAATTTAAAATGATTCTGTACTAAAAACAACATGAGGAAAACACTGAGCTCCTTTTCTAAGCTTCTACTTGACTAAAAAAAAGATTTTAATCCTCAAACAAAAACATTCACTGTTCTCTCAGCTTTAAAGCTAACATCTTACTTTATTTGTCTTAAAATTAATAATTGATTTATTTTAATTTATTATTAGAGATGTTAAGATGAGCTTATCTCTTTGCCTTGAATAAGGTTGAGTGTTGTTTATGGTTGAACTTTTCTCCTCCTCCTCCTCCTCGTCCTTTCATTGCCCTCATGCTGAAATAATCTGGCAGTGTCAAACCTCAGGAGAGTGGGAGTCAACTTGTCAGCTACAGTTTTACATTTTCTGTGAAGAAAAATACTGTAACAAAGTAAAACAGCTGCAAAACTTGAAGCTGACAGAAACAGAAGGAAATTGTTCATTGCTCTATGGTCTGTATTGGATGCATGTGCCGTATCATTGTTTTAGCATTCACAGTTTTAAATTAGTTCAGGACTAATTGAAAATGAATAAGTGTCTGGCTGAAAATCCTTTGCACTGTTAAATAAAACTGTAGACATAGGGTAACAGAGAAACATACAGGAGACAGAAGACCATATACATAAGCACACACACCTGGATTAATGTGCAAAACAGGTGAACAAGGAACACATTAGAAATTAACAATGTAAATGAACATTTATTGATAGAAAATATAAAAGAAATTTAAAATATTTAAGTACAAAAACAGTAAATTTTTAAGTTATGTCACATGGACAAACAACCATGTATGCACTAGCTCAGGCAAATTTTGAGGGAATGGTCAACCTACATGCATATTTTAGACTGTGGGAAGAAGCTGTAAACCTTGCAGAGAGACCATATGAGGGGACAATGTAAAGACCATGCAGACAGATTTCGGGACCAGTGTCTAATCCAGGACCTCCCACTATGCATCTTACTGTTAAATTATCATCCATCCATCCATCCATGATGATATACCACAGTTTCTAATAGTTGAGTTGAAATTGCAGGTGTAATAGCACGATTTACCACAAATGTCTTCTCAAAGCACCACAAGATAAAAAAGTTATATTTCTGTATGGGATAGTATCAGTCCAATCTTTACAAACTTTAATTGAGTCATATTATTTCCAGTTCAATGGTAGTTGTGCCATGGTACAGTGAAACCTAGTTTATTTAATAAGTTGATGATAAATTATCTGTCCATTCTGCTGTTTAAGTCAGTAATCTGAACTAGTATGCAGTGTGAAACATCTCAGTAAAACTATTCATTTTATTGCCATCCATCCATCCATCCATCATCTTCCGCTTATCCGCGGTCGGGTCGCGGGGGGCAGTAGCCTAAGCAAAGAGGCCCAGACTTCCCTCTCCCCGGCTACTTGGGCCAGCTCCTCGGGAGGAATCCCGAGGCGTTCCCAGGCCAGCTGGGAGACATAATCCCTCCAGCGGGTCCTGGGTCTTCCCCTGGGTCTCCTCCCGGTGGGACGTGCCCAGAACACCTCACCAGGGAGGCGTCCAGGAGGCATCCTGACCAGATGCCCAAGCCACCTCAACTGGCTCCTCTCGATGTGGAGGAGCAGCGGCTCTACTCTGAGCCCCCTCCGGATGACCGAGCTTCTCACCCTATCTCTAAGGGAGAGCCCAGCCACCCTACGGAGGAAACTCATTTCAGCCGCCTGTATCCGCGATCTTGTTCTTTCGGTCACCACCCAGCGTTCGTGACCATAGATGAGGGTAGGAACGTAGATCGACCGGTAAATTGAGAGCTTTGCCTTTCGGCTCAGCTCTCTCTTCACCATGACAGACCGGTACAGCGCCCGCATAACTGCAGACGCCTTACCAATCCGTCCATCGATCTCCCGCTCCATTTTTCCCTCATTCGTGAACAAGATACCCCAGATACCTAAACTCCCCCACTTGAGGAAGGACCTCATCCCCGACCCGGAGAAGGCACTCTACCCTTTTCCGGCTCAAGACCATTTTATTGCCATAGAGTGTAAAAAAAACAAAAACTGGTTGTGTTTTCTACAGATGAGGTCCAACCTAGTGACACTACCAAGACTAAAGTAATTAAAAGACTGGAGAGTATCGCTCCTCTTATCAGCACAGTAGAGGAAAACCCTGAACCAATCACTACGACAGTTCAAGGCACAATCCCATCCTGGATCAACGGTAACTTTCTCCGCAATGGACCAGGGAAGTTTGAGTTTGGAAATACACAGTGAGTAGAGAAATCAGCTAAGTGTGTACCCTGCCCGCTAAAAATATATTTCTAAACATCCATTCTAACATTTCTTTTGACCAACAGCTACAACCACTGGTTTGATGGAATGGCCATGCTCCACCAGTTTAAGATCGAAAATGGTGAGGTGAGGTACATGAGCCGGTTCCTGCAGAGCGATTCCTACAAGAAGAACAGCGAGAGGGACCGCATTATGATGTCAGAGTTCGGTACCCTGGCAATGCCTGATCCATGCAAAAACTTCTTCCAGAGATTTCTCTCTCGCTTTGAGAGGATAGGTGAGCACAGAGGGTGGATTATTAGATACTGGTCAGAGGGCGGATAGAAAATAACAGAGCGTGTTCTTCTTTGTCACTATCCATGAATGCTGCTCAATTTTAATTTTTAATTCTTCTTCTTTTAAAACTTGCTTAAAGCCTGAATAAAGATTTTTTATTATTTAAATAAAATAAAGTTTGAGGAAAACCACAAGCGAGTGGAAAACTCTGTTTATGGAATGTGCATCAAGGGAAGGAATAAAGTATTTCAAAGTCCATGTTTGTGCAAACTCTTTTGTACTCCAGCTGTGTTGGAGTGAAGGCTCTTTTAGGAGCTCTGTCTGAATTGCAGTTACATAATAATGAAATATAGCAGGGAGCTACGGAGAAGAAAATGCTTTACATAACTACCAAACTCCTCATAATAACTTCAAGCTGAAAACTCTGTTTCATAAGCAGAAAAGACGAACACAGGTCATGTAAAAAGGCTAACGTAATGCTTTCTTTCCTGTTACAGAACCTACAGACAATGCAAGTGTGAGCTTTGTGAAATACAAGGGTGACTACTACGTCAGCACAGAGACTAATTTCATGCACAAACTGAACCCAGAAAAGCTGGAAATGTTGGAAAAGGTATGGTCATAGACATGGTGTTTATCCCTCTATTTCTAAATGTTGCACAGTATATTTTTCCCTGTCATGAAGCACAGTTTTAGCAGCCCTGAACATCATCTTCTGCCTTCTGTTCAAGGGTGGTTGTTGCTTCTAAAGTGGCTGTGAACAAAACATGTAATTGCTGTAATTCATTAGAGAACAAATAGTATCACAAAGACCAAGGGACACAAGAGACGGGGCAGGAAAAAAGTTCAGGAGAAGATTATGGCACAGTTAGGTTATGAAACAGACACAGACAAGAACCAAGAAACCTGTAGTAACTCTAGAGGAGCTGTAGAGATCCACAGCTCGGGTGGGGAAACCTTTTAATAGGGATATTATTGTTAGTGCACTCCAAAGATATGGATTCTATAGAAAAGAGTGCTAGAAACAAAAGAAGGCATGAATGCGAAAAATTCTTTTCATGCCTGGAAACTAACATTGCACACTATCCTGAACAGTACAACATGGTGGGAGCATCATGTGCGTCAGTGCTTTCCTTTACCTGTTTACCTGGGACATGGAAGCTTGTCAGAGTTAATAAATGGATGGAGCCACAGATGGGACAATCACTGCAGACTACAAAACTCTTAAGAGTGTTTTGAGGTTCCCCTTCCAGCAGTAGATTATTTTTTTTTTTGGGTTATGTCTCATGCCCATATTTTCAGCTATACTTGTGGTGAAATTGGTGTCTACAAAAGTATGAAACAGTGTGATGGGAATATTTCAAGGTGATGTAAAATAGTTTGAATAATCACATGTTAGTAACTGCATTTAGGGAATATGTCATGTAGAACATCTTCCAGAGTGTTTAATCATACATCAGTGAAAGGGAGATTTGATAGGATGCCCTCCACTTTAGCTCTGCAGGGTTAAGTGTTTTATTTATCTTTTGAGTCTAGACATCAAGACAGCATTGGAGGCACTGAGGAGGTTAATATTGATTTACTTTATAGCAGAAAGTTTTTAGGGTTCGGAAGAGTCCGAGCTCAGCTCAGCTCAGCTCCGGGGACCTGTTTGATGATGATTCTGGTTGATATGCTTAATAATTTTTTCATTGGGACTCCAGCTTCGTCCTTGTTCAAAGGAAGAATATATTTTCTTCCACAGCACACACTTTTCAGCTTTCTGTTGAATATATATATATATATATATATATATATATATATATATATATATATATATATATATATATATATATATATATATATATATATATATAAAATACAAATAATGCTATCACTCTATTAAGAGTAATAGTGCTGGCTTATATGACTCATCAAAACTAGTCCCCCTACTTCTGCTTTTGAGGTTGATTGGAGCAAGTTCATTGCTGTGAATGGAGCCACTGCTCATCCACATTATGACCCAGATGGCACCACCTACAATATGGGCAACTCCTATGGAAGCAAAGGTTAGACAAATTTATTAATTAGGCACACATATTTAAGTTTTACTGATGCCGTGTCCGCACGTAGCCGGGTATCTCACAAAACGGAGATATTTTTCTACAGTTTGGCCTGTGATCCATAAGTAAATACAAATTTTTGGCACAAAAAAATAATATTTTTAAAGACTCTGGCCAAAGGGGAGATCTGCGTTTTCTCAATTTTCAGTATCAGAGCTCTGTTGGCACCATCAGTTGTCAAAGCAAGGTTTGTTCAGTTGCTTTTACAAGCTCTATCAATGCTGCATACTGAAGTCAGAGGATAGACAGTTACCCTGAGTGGATATGATTTGGGGAAAATACTGCCCCCTACCAGTTTGAAACTTCTATGAATGTGCTGAAAAACGCGAGATTTTTTTTTTCTTCATGGAGCGGAGGAAAATCTTTGTGTAAAAAAACAAAACGGCTACGTGTGTACATGGCCTGAATGTTTCTGCAGCTTCATATCTTATTTTTCCATAAATGCTACATTGATATGAATCTCATCCTGAAGCCAGTGACATCGCTATCTCTTCCGTTTCAGGAGCACTGTACAACATCATCAGAGTACCCCCTGAGAAAACAGAAAGCAAAGACACCCTGCAGGGAGCCAAAATCCTCTGTTCAATCGTTCCAGCAAACAAGTCCAATCCCTCCTACTACCACAGCTTTGGTAAACCAGTGCTTTTAGTACCATTGCTTTGAACTCTTTTATTTGCTGCTTTCAGCTCTTAATTTCCTTCCTCTCCCCTTACCATTTTGTTACTAGCCATGTCTGAAAACTATGTGGTTTTCATCGAGCAGCCAATTAAAATGGATCTCCTGAAGATAGTCACATGCAAGATGAGAGGAAGGCCTTTGAATGAGGGTATATACTGGGATCCAAAGCAGGAAACCGTCTTTCATCTTATAGACAAGCGATCAGGAGAGGTCAGATGAGATGCTGATAATTGAGAATAAAAAGTTTTATTCAAATAATCATTTTCACCTTGATTTTGTGTATCGCTATGTAGGTCATTCCCATAAAGTACCATACCAAAGCCATCTCCACCTTCCATCAGATCAACGCCTTCGAAGCAGATGGTTTCCTGATGGTGGATATGTGCTGCGCAGATGGCGGCCAAGCCATCAGCAACTATCTCATCCAGAACTTACGCAAATCGGGAGAGGCACTAGATGAAGTCAGTAAAAAACCTTAACTACAGTCATATTCTGTGTTGAACAAACCATTTTGTCCTATTACATAATCAATAAAACTCTGTTTACTTTGGATAAAGGCATCAAAAACATTCTGTGGAGCTGATATAGACTCTCTAAAAGAGAAAAACTTCTCTGTGATCTTCCCAGGTGTACAACACCACTGACAGGTCTTTTCCTCGGCGCTTTGTTCTTCCCTTAAATGTGAGCAGTGACACCCCAACGGGCCAAAACCTGAACACTCGGCCTTCCAGCAAAGCAACTTGCATCAAAATCAGTGCCAACAAGGTGAGAGGGATTTACAGTGCATTGCAAAAGAAATTAAGTCCCTTTCTAAATATTTCAGATTTTGCTATTTGTTACAAACATAAACTTTGTTTTATTTTACTAGAACTTTTGAAAAAAAAAAGCCAAATCAAATCAATTTCAGAATTCCTACATTTGTTGGTTGATTGATTATTTACTAGATTAAAAAAACAATTATTTTCTGCACTCAAAAAAATAAAAGTTGACTTTAATTAAACTTGTTTTTTCAGCAGGTTCCACTAAATTGAATTAGGTTAAACTTAAATTGTTAAGTCAGACTAACATGGCCATAGCCACAATATTGTTCGCTGGATTTTACATGGAGGCACAAAATAACATACAGCAGGAGATGGGCCTCAAACCCAGGACAAGATCTGGGTCTTTGTACACTAAGCACCTGCCCTAACTACTTTGCTACACAACAACTCAAAAGGTTATATATTCAAATAAGAAATGCAACTTTATTTCCAGGTTGAAGTCATATTCCTTATTTAAATACAAGCATTTTAAGTCATTGTGTTGTTACATTTATGACTACACTTGTGACACTTGTGATTATGTACACCTAGACTTAGATATTACCCTTCAAAATCTAATATAGGGCTTTGCAAGCAGACCATTTTTGGATCATATTCCAAAAAACTTGCATTACAAAGATTGGGTTTGGACGATATTATTTAGCTGACTGTACGGCATTTTAGCATTTAAATAATATGTGTTGAGTTAAATCAAATATATTACTTTATATCAAAATTTCCCACAAAATACTGTAATACTTAGAACCTTTAATACAATGTGTTAAAGTCACATTTTCTATGTATTTTGTTCGGAAAATAAAGCTTTGAGGTGTGCGCTTAACCAGCCTTACACATTTAGAGCCTCATATATTTCCCATTTTTCTTTACAAAGTAGTTGAAGCTCAGTTACAATGGATTGAGAGTTTCTGTGAACAGCAATTTTCTTATTTTAACACGATTTCTGAATTATATTTAGGAAAATACATAATGTGGTTTTAAAAAACAAACAAATTTCAGTGATGGATATAATCTAGATTAATAGATATTAAAAATATGATGAAATGAAGATGTTTCTTACTCAGGTGTGAGATTCACGTTGTTGATTTTGAATGAATGAAGCTTTATACCTCTAACTTAATGAAAGTCAGATGATCCTTGCTTTGTCCATAGGTGTTCTGCCAACACGAGGATCTCCATGGAGATGACTTACATGAGTACGGTGGCCTGGAGTTCCCTCAAATCAACTACACCAAATTTAACACCAGACCATACCGTTACTTCTATGGCTGTGGCTTTAGGCATATGGTTGGAGATTCCCTGCTAAAAATGGACCTGAATGACAAGACACTTAAGGTGTGAGGGTTTTGTGGGGGTGGATGAGTTGTTAAATGTTTCTTTTGGAAGATGTACTCTGCTATATACAACTGTATGCTTAGATCAGGGTTCTGCAACCTGTTGCTCTTAAGCGTGTTAGAGGGTTGTTAATTTTTAAACCATAATCTTAATAATATTGCTTTTTAACAGTTCTTTAAAATGTTTTCAGATAAATTCAGCATACAATTTGCTAACTGGACTAACAGCAACAATTCTTGTGTTTTCTGTTTTTTATTAATTTAGTTAATTATTAGGTTACAAACTACATTAATAAAAATGCAACATTTGATTCAAGAAAAATGCATAATTTAATAATAGGCATAGTTAATGGCAATGTTTTTCTGCTGCAGTTAACATAAAATACAAACGAGATATCGTAAGCAATCCAAGTCATCAACACATCCAAAGAAATTAATACAAATTAATCCACAAATAAGTTCATGGCAAACTAAAATTTGAATGTCAGAAGTAATAAGTCTTGAACGTACTAACATAAATTAAATATTTGCACATATAAAACAAATATCAGCAAAGTTTCATAAAACTTGATGCTCTTAATTGATGCAAAGTATAATTATTGACGTACAAAAAAGTCAGGAATCTTAATGTAAAGTATTTTGAAATGACCAATATTTGAAAAAAGCTTAAATATGTGTGATAGGTTGGACTCAAAAATAACTCTACATGTAGAACATATAGTTGTCAAGATGTGATGTCTCTCCTTTTCTTTGTCGTTTCCCTGATTGTGTCATAGAATACTTCCCTTGCGTATTTCTACTCTCATGTTTTTCTCTGTCCTTTGTTGGATCCTCCTTGTCTTCTGACGTTGTCTAACTGTCCTCATTACTGTCTTGTTAGTCCTGTCTCTGTGCTTCCCGAGTTGGACTATATCATTACAAACAGCATTACTTTAACTCAAAACACCTCTGCACCTGGGTCCTTTAAACACTGCTTGACAGTAGTGTTGTATTAATTAAACAGTTTTTAAAGTCCATTTACCTTTCTGTCTTTTAAAAGTGATAGTAAATGTCACCAAAAAAACTAAGGTGTGAGCTGTGAAACCTGATTGATTACAGGTCTGGCACCAGAAGGGTTTCTACCCATCGGAGCCGGTGTTTGTGCCTTCGCCTGATGCTGTGGACGAGGATGATGGTGTCATCCTGTCGGTGGTTCTCACGCCCTCGCAGGTACAACTCTCCTGATTAGACCTTTTACTGTATTTTACCCGTGCCCTAAAATTTAGACAAATATAAATCTTTCCAATAATGTTTGCAAACAAAAATCGTGGTCGTTATGATGTAATAGAAACTGTATAATTATGTTTGTGTGCAGGACACATTTCTGTCAGAAATCAGGGCTTTTGTTTTGAAATGTTACATTTGCTCATGTGGTCACCACACACACACAAAAGCAACCTGGTGTATGCAATCCAATGCAATGAAGAATGCAAGGACCTCTACATTGGTGAAACCAAATAGCCACTGTACAAACGCATGGCCCAACACAGGAGAGCTAACTCCTCAGGCATGGACTCTGCTGTTCATTTACATCTCAAGGAGAAAGCCCACTCCTTTGAGGACAGCAATGTCCAGATATTAGACAGAGAGCACAGATGGTTTGAAAGAGGAGTAAAAGAAGCCATCTATGTAAAAGTAGAGAAACCATCGCTAAACAGAGGATGAAATGCTGCCCTTTCATCCCTCCCTAGGAAACTCAAACAAATTAGCCTCTAATAACAGAAACAACTGTGACTCCAATGACTGTCGTTATAACACAATAGGGCACTAACGAAGCCGAAACCTAACCTCCACCAATAGGCGGCACGCCAACGACCGTCGTTAAGACATGGAGCACAAAGGATCCAATGACATAATGATTGTTGTTCAAGAGGTTAAATAGCTGAGTCTCCACACCAGTTAGTTGGACCAGTCCCAGCCTGGTCAGCGGCGAGCATGAACTGATGAAGCCTCTTGGATAAGAGGTGAAACGTCTTCCAAGACAAATTACCAAGTCCAGTTGCGTTTGATTGAAATTTCCTTGAGGTTACATTTGCTCAATTAAAACTTATGACTTTAGGATTAATCTCGGCCTGAGATGTGTTCTAAGAGTTGGAAATGAGACATAACTGGTTATCTTTTATTTACAAGAGAAGCTGATGGATAAATATGCCTTAATAAAATCAAAGAAAGTGAAATATATTTTCTTGCAAAAAAAAAAAAGAGAGGGTGTTTTATATCAGAAACATGTGGTCACTTGCTGTATTTTAGATTCTGACATAAAAAAAATTTCATTGTTTGGTGTCCCTGAAATATAAAGGAAAATACAAACTCTACGTATATAAAGTTACAAAAATGTGTTTTAATATTATTTCAGATATTCTAAACCAATTAAAAAATATATCTTACTTTAATTACTCATTAATTTAAAAAATCAACCTCCAGTGCTGGAACCATTTTAAGGTTATTTTTTATATATTTATTTATGTTTGATTTAGATTCATACAGACTTACATAAGATGATTATTTTTATTTCACAATCTTGTTATGGAATTAATTCTACAGTACGGAGCTATTAGGTCTGGCAACAGTAATACACACTGCTGTAAGAGAAAGAGAGGGTATTCAATTTTCATACTTCAGGTTCCAAAAATATTCATGAACATGAGAAAGTTGTTGAGGGTTTTTGAATGAACCACACATTTCCTCCGGTAAACCATTTCTTTTTTTTAGTCACTTTATAATGTCCTTCTGCAATATCAGCACACGTTAAGAGAAGAAAATAGGAACTATACCCAGAATAACTTGTCTACCTTGTGTGTTATTTTAGGATGCTAGGATAGGCCAATGAACATGTGTAGAGTGATTTGAAATGTTACTTAAAGATTATGGTTAGCTCTGCTCTCAAAAGATGAACAGAATTATGTGTTTGTTTGTTTGTGGACTTTAGAGAACTTCGCACTGAGTCTGATTTACATGTTTGTTTTTTATTCATTTTCTGCAGGATAAAGGAACATTTCTCCTAGTTTTGGATGCAAAAACCTTTGAGGAGCTAGGGAGAGCTAATGTGCCTGTTAACATGGCTTATGGCTTCCACGGTACCTTCTCTGCCTCTGCATAAACAAGTGTATGCTAAAATTAAGAGGATTCAAGTTACAGAATATATAATAAGTATTAACCAAAGATAAACACTATTCCTTACGCTACAAAGTTGCCGTATCAATATACACTCACCCTATCAGATGCACCTTGTAGCACCTGTGTTGGCCTATAGAGATGCTTTTATTTTTCATGGCACGCATTCAGCAAGGTGTCTGATACATTCCTTACTGAATTTTGCCAAAATTATATGGTGGATGAACATCCATGATGCAAAACTAGTTGAATGTAGCAGCTAAAATCAAGGCTTACCAGACCGCATCTCTTATTTTGTCATTTCAATGAGGAGCTGTGAATTGCAACCTCAGTTCTTAGCTGACAGGAAGGGTACCCATTGTGGTGTTCTGCTGCTGTAGCCCTTCAGCTTGAAGGTTCGATATGTTATAAATTCAAATATGCTATTATGCATACACCTCGGTTGTAATAGGTGGCTTTTTAGCCGTCGTTTCCTTTCTATCATCTCAGATTAGTTTGACTTTTACCCTCTGACCTCTGACATGAGACATTTTCAGCCAAACAACTCTGCTCATTGGATCTTTTTCCTTTAGTTGAACATTCATTGTAAGCCGGAGAGACAGTTGTGGGTGAAAATCCCAGTAGATCAGTAGTTTCGGAAACTCTTAGACAAGCCAAGTCATCTTTACCACATCAAGATGCCTAAAAACACCAAGCTGCTGGAATTATTCACTGTTTATTTTCACAACCATTTGAAAAGTTGTGCCTATAACGTGGCCTGAGAGTGTATGTTCAACAAATTTACTTTTGTTTTTGACTGAATGCTAATAACATTGTATCTTCTTTCTTAATGGTTTGCCTATAAACCTATTAACCGAAAAATATGTCAAATAGGATTTCCGTCTGTTCTTTTGTTTTTGCTCGTCAACTCAAAACTGAGAAGTTGTCCTTGGAGACACACCACTGTATTAAACCTGTGTGTATTACACAGGTTGCCAAAGTCAGTCATTTTTATAAAAAAATTATTTACTATTTTTGTATCCAAACTTTTGTAATCACATTTGTAACTTTCTATCAATAAAGGTTGGTCATTAACTTCTAATGTGTTCCCTTTTCATCTGTTTTACACATATATACATGTTTTACACACACACTCACACATATACACACACACACTCTCACACACACACATATATGTATATATAATCTGCTCACAAAAATTATTGGAACACTTTTTTATTAGGCCTGGCATGAAATCAGTTAAACCTGTCGGTTAATTTTCTGGTTGGTTAAGCAGCTGAGGGCATCTTTAATCACTTTCAGCTGTATTGGTGTTCATGGACTTAACAACAGGTGCACTACAGTGGCAACAATTAGAAAACCCTTAAAACAGGACTGGTTTTACATGTCAAGGTCATTTCAAGTTTCTCCCTCTTGATCTTTTTTGGCTGGTTTTGGTTTGAGTAATTATCTCTACTGGCAGTATGAGGCGATTCCTTAACCCTACAGAAGTTGCACAGGTTGTCCAACTTCTCCAGGATGGCACATCCACACGTGCTGCAGCAAGAATGTTTAATGTGTCTCCCAGGACAATTTCCAGAACATGGAGGAGATTTCAGGAGACTGGTGATTATTCTCGGAGAGCTGGACAGGGCCGTAGAAGGTCCTCAACCCATCAGCAGGACCGATACCTGCTCCTTTGTGCAAGGCAGAACATGCTGAGCACTGCTCGTGCCCTACAGAATGACCTCAGAGGGCCACTGGTGTAAATGTCTACCCAAACAATCAGGAATAGACTTCATGAAGATGGCCTGACGTCATGTAGTGGGCTCTGTGCTCACTACCCAGCACCGTGGAGCTCGACTGGCATTTGCTCAAAAATACCAGAATTGGCAAGCCGCCACTGGCGCCCTGTACTTTTTACAGACGAGAGCAGGTTCACTCTGAGCACCTGTGATAGACGTGAAAGAGTCTGGAGAAGACAAGGAGAACGTTATGCTGCCTGCAAAGTCGTTCAACATGACAGGTTTGGTGGTGGGTCAGTGATGGTCTGGGGAGGCATTTCCATGGAGGGACGCACAGACCTCTACTTCCTAGGAAATGGTGTTCTGACTGCCATAAGGTATCGAGATGAAATCCTTGAACCCAATGTCAGACCCTACGTTGGTGCAGTAGGTCCAAGTTTCCTCCTAATGCACGACGATGCCCGGCCTCACGTGGCAAGAGTATGCAGGCAGTACCTGCAGGATGAAGGAATTGAAACAATTGAATGGCCTTCACAATCCCCTGACTTAAACCCAATGGAACATCTGTGGGACATTATTTTTCAGAATCAGAATTAGAATCAGCTTTAATGGCCAAGTATGACACATACAAGGAATTTGACTCCGGCAACTTTTCTCTCCAGTACAGAACTTAAATAAGTGAAATTAAAACAGAAATAAAAATAAATAAAAATAAATAATAAAGGATAATATATACACCAAACCAGGGTTATTGTACAGTATGTATATACAGCAGTGCAGAGTTTTAGTTTATTGTTCATGTGAATGGACTCAGACTCTGTGACTATTCAGAGTTTATCAGAGCGACAGCCTGGGGTAAGAAACTGTTCTTGTGTCGGGTGGTTTTGGCGTACAGCGCTCTGTAATGCCGGCCTGAGGGGAGGAGCCTAAACAGATTGTGGCCAGGGTGTGAGGGGTCAGTGGTGATTTTTCTGGCCCGCTTCCTGACCCTGGCCCGGAATAGGTCCTCAATGGAGGGAAGATCAGTACCTATGATCCTCTCTGAGGACCTGACTGTTCTCTGCAGTCTGTCCTTGTCTTGCCTGGTGGCGGATCCGAACCAGACAGAGATGGATGAGGTCAGGACAGACTGGACTATTGCTGTGTAGAATATGGTCAGCAGTTCCTGAGGCAGGTTGAACTTTCTGAGCTGACGCAGAAAGTACAGCCTTTGCTGGGCCTTCTTCCTTATAGAGTCAATGTGGGAGGTCCACTTCAGGTCCCGTGTGATGGTGGATCCTAGGAACCTGAAAGACTCCACTGTGGGGACTGGCCTGTTGGTGATTATGAGAGGAGATGTTGATGGGGGTCTCTTCCTGAAGTCCACTGTCATCTCCACAGTTTTGAGCGGGTTTAGCTCCAGGTGGTTCTGACTGCACCAGAGGACCAGCTGTTCCACCTCCCTTCTGTATGCAGACTCGTCGCCGTCACGGATGAGTCCAATGACGGTGGTGTCATCTGCAAACTTCAGGAGTTTCACAGAAGGGTCTCTTGACGTGCAATCAGTGGTGTAAAGGGAGAAAAGCAGTGGGGAGAGAACACATCCCTGGGGGGCGCCGATGCTGAGGGACCGGGTGCTGGATATGAAGTTACCCAGTTTCACCTGCTGCCTCCTGTCAGTCAGGAAACTGGTAATCCACTGACAGGTGGAGGGAGGCACGGTGAGCTGGGACAGTTTTTGGTGGAGGAGCTCTGGGACGATGGTGTTAAATGCAGAGCTGAAGTCCACAAACAGGACCCGAGCGTAGGTACCTGCAGAGTCTAGGTGGTGCAGGATGTAGTGGAGAGCCATGTTGACTGCATCATCCACTGACCTGTTTGCTCTATAGGCGAACTGCAGGGGGTCTAGCAGGGGATCCGTGATTCCCTTCAGGTGGGACAGCACCAGTCGCTCAAAGGATTTCATGACCACAGATGTCAGGGCGACTGGTCTGTTGTGATGGAGATGGTGGGGGAGGTGGAAGGTGTGAAGGTTGTTTCCAACCTGGAGAAAAAGTCATTGAGGTCCTCAGCCAGGTGGGGGCTCCCCACAGGGTGGGGGGATGGTCTCCTGTAGTTTGTAATGGTCTGCAGGCCCTTCCAAACTGCAGAAGAGTCGTTGGCAGAAAGACGCTCCTTCAGTTTTACACTGTAGTTCCTTTTTGCTGCCTTGATCTCCTTTGTCAGCTTGTTCCTGGCCTGCCTGTAAAGGTCCCGATCCCCACTCCTGTAGGCCTCCTCCTTGTCCTGGCGTAGCCGTCTCAGTTCTGCAGTGAACACAATCTATTAGGTCTATTAGGCGCCGCCAGGTTGCTCCTCAGACTGTACAACAGCTCAGGGATGCCCTCAAACAGATCTGGGAGGAATGCCACAAGACACCATCCGTCATCTCATTGGGAGCATGCCCCGACGTTGTTGAGCATGCATACAAGCTTTCGGGGGGCCACACAAGATACTCAAAAGCATTTTGAGTTGCAGAAATTAAGTCTTTGAGAAAATGGACCAGCCTGCCACATCTTCATTTCACTCTGATTTTAGGGTGTCTACACAATTGAGCCCTCTTTAGGAGGAAAACTTTTATTTCCATTAAAAGACTTGGCATCCTTTTGTTCCTAAGACATTGCCCTGTCGTTATTTGTATAGATATCCAACTTCATATTGAGATCTGATGTAACTAATGTGTGTCTTTAAAGTGCTCCTTTAATTTTGTGAGCAGTGTATATATATATATATATATATATATATATATATATATATATATATATATATATTCAACATTTATTTATAAAAACCTTTTCAAGCAAAAGCAATCAACCGCAGAGCACCAGCAGAGCTACAGCTGACCAGCAGAGGGCTCCCTCAGGGGAAACACTGGAATGATGTGTCTATTTTTTTGTGTGAAAATAACATGTTATAAATATCTTAAAATACATACGTAAATAAATAATTAGAAAAAATAGATAAACCAATGAATATACAAATAAATAAATAAAATTAAATTAACGGGATAAATACAGGACCAAGTAGTAAAGCATTTATCCATAAATACAACTAAACATTAAGAGCAATTCAAGAGCCAATAAATAATGATCAGTTAAAAGCTCGGGTAAAAAGGTGAGTTTTGATCCTTCTCTTTAAAACATGAACGTTCTCTGCGGCCCTGAGGTCCTCTGGCAGCCTATTCCAAAGGTGAGGGCCAAAATACTGGAAAGACGCCTCACCGTGGGTGTGTGTCCTAACTTTAGGGGTGATGAGGAGACGGCTGCCAGAGGAGCACAGAGACCGAGAAGGTTCATACGATAAAAGCATTTCTAAAAGATAAGGAGGCCCAAGACCATTGAGACACTTAAAAACCATTAAAAGAACCCTTAAATCAATCTTAAAACATGTGGGGAGCCAATGCAGTGATTTTAAGATCGGTGTAATGTGCTCCAGCCTCCTGGTCTTTGTCAGGACACATGCTGCTGAATTTAGTAGAAGCTGTAAGCCTGACATACTCTTTTTGGGAAGACCGAAGGCAGGACATTACAGTAATCGATTCTACTGGTGATAAAAGCATGCATTAGTGTCTTCGTGTTGGCTCGAGAGAGAATGGGGACTGGCAATGTTTTTTAGGTGGTAAAAAACTATTTTAGTAATGCTTTTAAAGGACCTATATCATGCAAAATTGACTTTTGGGAGCTTTCAATCATGTTCTAATGCAATTTTATTATAAAAAAGCCTGCCAGAGTGGTTTTAGGCTTGATTCACCCATTTCTCAGTAATCCTCCTGAATACTGTACTCTGAGCAGCTGCACCATCCTCTCCTGGAAAACGACTGAGTGTTCACATAGTGACGTATTTTATGTCACTATGTGAACACTGGGAAGTGCCAGAGGTGTCGGCACCGCCCCATCAGAATAAACACACATGCCACCTTTCTCACAGCTGCAAGCTGCTTCGGACTATCACTCCTCACATTACTGTTTTTGTAGTATTTTACTTTCTAAAATGTCCCAGCGAAAATGCCCGTTTGGCTGTGAGGATTACAGGACTTTATTCAACATTCCCAAAGAACAACTCATTCGGCAGAAATGGCTGGAATTTATCTCTGGAATCCCACATTAAACCAACTACAACAGTATGACCGTCAATTCACCAAACCTTGGCCAGAACCAAAGTGGACAGTCGGAGAGATTAACTCTTGAAGCGGATCAATTCCAATCATAGATGCCTGATGGAGCGGTCAGAGCAGTAAGTAAACTCTAGCTACATGCTAATTCTAATGTGTGTTAGCCATTTATGAAGCTCTTTTGGTGAACACATATAAGCATTGTGAGGTTACTTTATTGATCTGTAAACGGGTGCAAACATCACCCATCTAGGGTAATGGGTAAAACGAGCATCTTAGTTCCGGAGTTAGAAGAATTGGAAGAGTAACTACAGGATATAAATTATATTTCAGGACAAATTAATACTATATAATGCCAGCCATAACATTTTATCATATATGTGCCTATCCCAGACGTTGAAAATTGTAAAATAGCATGATATAGGCCCTTTAATGTGTGAGATAGACTGTCAGCTCAGAGTCAAAAATCACACCCAGGTTCATCACTTGTAAAGATGGATTAAAAAACAGTGATTGTAGTTTTGGAGGAACAGGTATCTAATCTTACCATAAAAGTCCTGTTTGTGAGATATGATGTGAACCTCTATGAATAGCACCAGAGAGGCCAATCTGTTTTAAATTAGTTAGAAGAACAGTGCAGTCTACTGTTTCAAAGGCAGCACTTAGTTCCTGAAGAACCGACACCGTTACCCTCTGAGCATCGTAGTTTAATCTAAAGTCATTTAAAATCTTTAGAAGGGCTGTCTGTGGTTCACCCTGAAACCAGACTGAAATTTCTCTAGGACATGAGTGTTAATAAAATCATCAAGTTGAATTAAAGTACGATTTTCTAAAACTTTACCTAGAAGTGGTAAGTTAGATACCAGCCAAAAGTTGTTTTAATCATTAAAATCTAAATTGCTATTCTTCAGCAGGGGCCTCACCACCACCACTTTAAAGGTGGCAGGAAAAAACCCAGACTGAAGGAAACGGTTTTCTGAAATGTATCAGTAGTACGGTTAAAGATTCCATCAATAGTGGAAAAAAATAATTTTAGGTACATCAAGGACAGGCTTCAACGGATGACATACTTAGTGAATGCCTGAGATAATGACAATGGCTGGAGGAGGAACCATCACGGGAGGACAAGCCCCTATATGGGATGTACCACCGGAACATTACTGAAGTGGCTGATCTCAAGAAATCCTACCAATGGCTAGAAAGGGCTGGACTACAAGACACCACAAAGGCACTCATCCTAGCAGCACAGGAGCAAGCTCTGTGCACCAGAGTGATAGAGGCTCAGATCTACCGCACCAAACAAGACCCCAGGTTTTCATTGTGCAAAGAGTCATCAGAGACAATCCAGCACATAACAGCAGGATGTAAGATGCTGGCAGGGAAAGCATACATGGAACGTCATAACCAAGTAGCTGGCATAGTATACAGAAACATCCTTGGGGGAGAATGGGCTGGAAACCCCAAGGTCAAAGTGGGAAACACCTCCAAAGGTGGTGGAGAATGACAGAGCAAAGATCCTGTTGGACTTCCAAATCCAGACAGACAGGATGTTAATGGAAAACCAACTGGACATTGTGGTGGTTGATAAAGAGCAGAGGAAAGCCGTTATGGTGGATGTGGCAATACCAAGTGATGGTAACGTCAAGAAGAAGGAAAATGAGAAAGTTGAGAAATACCAAGGACTCAGAAAGAAGCTAGAGAAGGCTTTGAAGATGAAGATGACAGTAGTACCCATGGTAATCGGAGCCTTCTGGGCAATGACCCCCAAACAGGAGGAATGGCTTCAGCAGATCCCCGGAAAAACCTCAGGCAAGTGCAGTACTTGGAACAGCAAAGATACTGCACCTCTGGCTTGGAATGGATGGGGAACCACCCATAATGGGCATACATATATATATATATATATATATATATATATATATATATATATGATTGCCATAATTGTTAACAAAAGGTCTGTACCACAATTATTTCATTATTAATAATTTTCTGTGACTTCTTTTTTCTCTAGCTTGTAAATATAAAATAATATGTACTTCAGAGGCCCAGTCATCTCAGGTACCCTTCAAGATGAGAAAAACAGTGGTACCAACAATAAATTAAGGCTTTGATAAATTAACTAATTACCTTGAAACTGAAGTCAACTTGAAGTCAACTTGTGCACACAGTCTTAGCCAATAAATATGATTGTGTTGAACTTTAAAATGTACAGCAATATTTTTTTTTCTTTAAATAACTGCAACTGTGTCAAATTAAGCTGAGTTGGGACTTAGGTTTAAATTTCCACTATACATCTTGGGGACGATAACATAAATAAATATTTCCTAAGCTCACCAGTAAAATAAGGCTTTACAAAGTAAAAACAGCAGAGGTATTGATGAGCACATCACTGGTGATTTCAATATAAACAATTCCTTTGTGATACTTTTTGTTTTTTCCCCACTCAAAGATTTTTCTTCTCTTCAGCATTTATTGATTTAAGATCATACCATTGAAAAGCAGATGCATTAATTTCCGGTTGTTTACATCTCTCTTCCAATATTGCCAATAAATGTGGAGGGCAAATTTAGGAAAAAAATATGTTCGATATTTATGTTAGGAAGCAAAAAGAGCCAGTCTAGGCAATGGAAAGCTAAACTACTGTGTAGGGCCGTCATGCCAGCAGGGTGCCACAGACAGCATCCTACTTCTCAGAATACAAATCTTAACAACTCAAAAACTTGTATGCAGAGTTATTTTTTGTGTGTGTCATTTTTCAAATTCTTGAAAAAAACAAATATAAAATCACTGAAAATTCTTAGAAAATGTGAATTTATTTAGAATTCCAAATAACTGTCCATAATGCAATTTGTCACCATACTGATGAAAATGTTTGGTCCTGTTTTAGATCAATTTAGCAATACTCTTTAGATGTAATTTCATTGTGCAAACTGCATCATATGAATAAATAATTTATCAATCATTATTTCAATTAATAAATTTGGCTGTTTTTGCTTGAATTAAACTTTTTGCACACCGACACTGCATCAATAAATGTCCAGTTTTACAATGCTAGTGTGGGATGTTAAATGCACCACATTAAGAAAAATCTATTTTTACATTTCACCGTTTGTGGTGACTGGTGGGTGATGGAGAAGTGGTTCACCCGAAAATGTCTAGAACTTATAAAAATGCAATAAAATTTTATTTAATCACTTAGCAATGTTATGTACAGAAAATACTACGAAGCACAGCCAATTAGCAGACAATTTAAATGACTGTTTAAAAACATTATTCTGCGTTAACACCTAGGAAAATCAGTGTACCAGTAGAACAATCACCCATGTTACTAAAGTTTGAATTAAGCGTTTTTAAATCAAGGCGGCAGTAAAATAAGCCAAACTTTATCCACTAGAGGTCACCATTTGGCTAGAAGTAATTTGTTATTTGACTCCAAGGTTTTAATACAAACCTGAACTCACTTCCTGACCAAAATGAGTCATTGTTTTAAAAAGAGAGAGAAAATCTAACAAGTGAAAAAAAAACTGCATTTGGCTTTGTATGAATTATTCATTAAGATGTGCTTTTGAGCAGGAAATGTAATATGTTGCAAACCTGTTAAACAACAGCTCTCTCTGCTTCAGCTGTGCAGTTTTGAATTATACCAGATGCAGTTACGTTAAAATGTTTGAACAACGGCACAGGAAATAATTTCTGAATTCAGCAATGGACAGTCCAGCCACGAGAGAAAAAAGGTGTGTTTCTGTAATAATATGATTGGAACCAGGAAAATACCATGCTAGCTGAAGTTCAGAGTTTTGTGCTTTAATCTAGAAAGTAAAGAACTACACATGTGGGACTGTTAAAAAAGCAGCTACCACCAAGAATAAAAGTGCAAGTTAGTACAAATCATAGAAAATGTGATCTTGGTCTACAAATAAATATATTTAAATCTGAACAATGGATCAAACATGGAGACTATCTGTGGCTTTTACTTTTTACACTGTGTGTGTGGCCAGAGAAAATACGCAAACTTCCACAGAGGAGTGAACAAAAGAGAAAGGGGGGAAAAAGAACTTGCTCTGGGTGTTCCTCAGAGACATTTAAAGCAACAGGAACCCCAATCTTAAAAGGACCCCTTCAAATGTTAAAGTGGGAGGATTTGGGGTTGCAAAGCATGCATTATTAATGATTTCAAATGGATCTGCAGATTGTGTTTTATAACAATGGTGTCTCTGTAATTGGAATTTCAGCAGCTGTAGGTGGCCCACCACTTATTGCAAGACAGAAAAGTTAAGCCTATTTTTGAGTTGAGTCTCTTACTTTACAAAAAAGTTTCAAAATCAGCACATTAGCATGTTAACACACTCAGAACAACCCCTGGAAGAAATGCAGTAGAAGAAAAAAACAGATGTATTACTGAACTAACTGGGTTTCGACATTGAACTTTTTTGCACACAAAAAATCTTTAACAGATACCTGCAAGCTTGCCTATGATTACTTTTATAAGTTGTACTACACATGGATACTGTACACTCGAAAAACACGCAGAGAGTCACCAAAGCCATCACTCAACTCAACACACATGTAAAATTATTTTTTTGGGAGATGATGGTGCAACCATTATGGGGCTGCTACACGACTCCACTCTCTGGAGCTTTCTGAAACAGGAGAGGAGTCCAAGATGGCACTGTTGGTCAGTTGGTGGATGTGCACTTCATGTCAGATCAACACAAAATTTAGTCAGTCGTTCCTGGTCCAATTATGTTATCTTAGACTCAATTGTCTTTACACAGAAGGTGCAGAGACCCACACACTTGGGTCAGCACACGTTGGACCTTGTACTGACATACGGCATTGAATGTGAGGAGGTAACGGTCCTCCAACATAAACCAGACCTTTCCAAACATTTTTTGGAAAGTTTTGAATTTACTTTAACTGACCTTCCCATATATGAAAGAAAATTTCACTAGGGTAGAACTTGACTAGACAATACTGTAACAAGTTTTAACAAATCTTTTCTTTTCTTACTTCCCTCAGTGTCTCAGAATAATACAGTGGAAGGCACTTAAAAAACAACGTAATCAGCCATAGGAGGTTGGCTCCCTGGTTTAATGCAGAGTCGCACACATTAAAGCTAAACCTTAGGAAACTGGACAGAAAATGGCACTCTCCACGCTTCGCTTCCTATTTAACATGGAAAAATATTCCACTGTTATATTAAAAGGCCCTTCAACAAGCTAAAACAGCATATTTTTCATCATTAATACAGGTAAATAAAAATGATGCTAGGTTTCTTTTTAGTGCAGTTGCCAAACTTACAGAGTCATAGCTCTATTGAGCTAGCTATCTATCTTTCTCTCAGTAGTGATGACTTTATGGGATTCTTCTTGTATAAAATCAATTCTATTCAGAATAAAATCATTGGCATTCTTCCAAACATGATTAATTCTCACTCAGCAAATGAGGCAGAATCAGGGAGAACTGTAGAGCCATGTTTTTGTCTGTACTTTTTGGATTACACTGAACTTCCGGAATCATTACAAATATTAGCTTTATCCAAAACTTCAACTTGTATATTAGACCCAATCCTATCCATATTATTAAAAGGAAGTGTCCCCTCTGGTTACTGGCCCTATTTTGGATATAATGCATCTATCCTTAATAAATAGTTACTCATCATAGGAACTTAAGGTTGCTGTAATTAATCCTTTACTTAAGAAACCCTCCCTCAATGCAGATGACTTTGTTAATCACAGAAATGTATCTAACCTTCCTTTCATATCCAAAATTCTTGATAAAATAGTTGCTGATCAAGTATGTGAGCATCTAAACAGCAGCAACCTGTTTGAAGAATTTCAGAATCAGAATCGGTCAGAATCGGTTCTGATTCTGAAATTCTTCAAACAGGTTGCTGCTGTTTAGATGCTTAGATGTTTCAGTCACGTTTAATAGCTCATCATAGCACTGAAACAGCCTAGTGAAAGTTACCAATGATATTCCCATGGCTTCAGATAATGGACCTGTGACTGTTCTGGTCTTGTTAGATATCAGTGCTGCTTTTGACAGAGTCAGCCATAAAATTCTCTAATGGTGCATTCAGGCCACACGCTTTGTCAGCAATGCTCACAGTGACTCTACTTTGACGCATATTCACAGCAGATACATTTTTAAGCTGAAAATTGCAAAGCTCGTGGGCGGGGCTTTCTCTGCCGGATGTTTTAAACAGTAGTGGATTATGGTTGGTCAGGCAGCATCGAGGTCAGGCAACGTCACTACATTGAGACGTTCCGATTGGTTGCTGTGCTGTGTAAAGAGCGTTAAGACAGTCAAAAGTTCAGCTCACTGAACTTCTGCATTGTTGGCGTTTGGTGCTTTGAAACTCAAAATGCAGGAAAAGTTTAAAAAGGTGATGGAGCCAATGCACAAAAAGCGGTGCAGAGACTGTGACGCTCCTCTGACGGCTTCATCCATAGACTTAACATGTAATCTTGCTGCTGCTGACGCTGCCGTTTGGGACGGTGTGAACGCACCATACGAAAGGCTTGAACATGTTGCAGGGATCAAGGGAAAAGCACTAGGATGGTTTAAATCATATCTGTCTGACAAATTTTGGTTTGTTCATGTAAATGATAAATCTTCACACTCAAGGGTTACTAGTAGAGTACCACAGGGTTTTGTGCTTAGACAAATTAATTTTTACTATGTATATGCTTCCAATAGATAAAATAATTAGATGGCATGGTCTGCATTTCCACAATTATGCAGATGATACAGAACTGTACTACTTCTTTCACCTCCGGAATCTTTTTATATCACTGTCTTTTCAAACCCCTAGACAGCCGTGGCATATGACTGCTTGTACTGAGCCAGGTTCTGCCAGAGGTTTCTTCCTGTTACAGTGGTGTTTTTCTCTCCACTGTTGCTACATGCTTGCTCAATATGAGGGGTTGCTGAAAGGATTGATGTGGTTGGAAAGTCTATATCAATGGCAAGGCAAGGCAAGTTTATTTGTAGAGCACAATTCATACACAAGGCAATTCATATTAGCCTACTTGGGGAGCAACCTCATGACAATGACTTGACACAATCTGCTGGGATTCCTTAAATATAACACTTTTTTAACTGATCAGAATGTTTTTGTTATTGTATTGAAATTATTTTTATTGTAAACTGCCTTAATATTACATCTGTTTTTGAATTGTCGCTATATAAATAAACTGAACTGAATTGAAAATTGTGGACAGTTTTATCATAATCTGGCCAGAACCTTTTGAGTTATTTTGTTGAAAGACAGACAGACAAACAGACAGAGAGGCACACAAACCTTTACCTCCAGGCTGAGGTCAACAAATGTTGCAAAAGTAATATCGCCATAATTTTATTGCATCTTGCTTCGTCATAACCAATCAAACAAGCATTTATTTGGGATTTTCTTTGATAGACCAGCACAAAATGGTGCATACTTGTGAAGTAACAGGGAAATATCCAAAGGTTTTAGTTTTTACAAATGAATATCTAAAAAGAAGAGAATCAATAAGTTTTCAGACAATTTTACTCTGATACCTCAGAATTAGGCCCATTGCCACCAGTTGCCTTCAAAATTAAGCCAACCGTCGAACATGTTTTCTACAATGTAAAGCGTATGACATGACTGCAAATACACCAAGATATGGTCATCCACCGACATGAATTCTAGAAACTCTGGAGAAGCTAGGAAAATCTGTCTACAGGATTCGCTTTGAACTCAAAAAAGTTATGCCTTTATAGAAGAATGACAAGAAGACAAAATCAAAATGTAACTTTTTGAATGACATATCCATCATGAAACAAGGTGGTGGCAGCATCATGCCGTATGGCTGCTTTAGCAGGCACAAAAAAATGGTTAAATTGGGTGGAAACACAGATAAAGATAAATACAGATAATCCCTGGAAGAAAACCTGAGAATGGGGTGTAGGTTCATCTTTCAGCAGAGCAAATACTCTAAACATCTAGCAAGAAGTACAATGAAATGTTTTGAATCAAAGCATATTCATGTGTGAGAATGGCCTAGATTTAAATATAATTGAACACCTTCTGACAGTCTGTGACAGTCTGTGACAGTAGGCCTACATTAGAACTGCGCCACAGAAACAAAGTTCACAGATGGTCAAAACTATAGTTTCCCATCCTCCTTTATGCAAAACCTTTTGTCGGTCTGTCTCATATATTCCCAGTAAAATATGTTAATGCTGTGGTTGTAATGTAACAAAATAGGGAAACTGCTAAGGATGTTAATACTTTGACAAGGCTGCAGAGCAGCTCAGACTCAGGTCAGGAACTTGTATTTTTCTCAAAGGATGTCATCTGTCATGGAATAAGAAGTGTTAGATGTATTTTTAGCTCTTTTCTTGTCAGTACCACGAATAACTCCAAAAGCTGCTGCCTTCAGTGGAAATGGAGACGTTTGAAGACACATTCTCTTCAGCCCCTGCAAATAATATCTTTTAACAAAAAATACGAAATACACATAAATAAACAACTATTTACAGGAAGGCTTCAGTTCAGCTTCAGCGAAAAGTGAAAGCAAACCTTTCACAACTGTAACTGGTAAAGTGATTTAAAAACAATCATTCTGTAATCTCTTCTCACCATTCTTGTTTACATATGTTGTGGCAGCCTTAACAATACATTGCAAGGAATGAGCACAGATCACAGGGGAAAGTTTCAAAGTTAAACATGCTCACAAAATGGGCTGCTTTTTTTCTGCACATGGAGCACATATGGAAAAGATTTAGCTCTGATTTGAACTTGTTCATGAATAATTCCAGCTTTTTGTTATACGCTTCGGTTTATATTAAAGCTCTGGTGCTTTACTGTGAATAGATGATGAGAACATAATGTACAGTGTGGATTTATAGACTCTTTTAAAAGGTAACATTTGCTACCACATTTGTTCACATGAATATAGTAGTCATGGATAAAGTTACAAAACCCAGACATGAATCTGTTTAACCATGGACGATCATTTTGTTCACCAATCCAAACACAAAAAATATAATTTACATATACAATATAAAAAACAATAAATTAACCTTTCTGTCTCACTGCCTGAAATTAAATAGTCATGGCTATATATAGCCATACACACAATGGCCCATTACTCCTAAGAGAACTAAAACAATATATAAAGGTATATAAAGCAGGCCATCTGTAGTGCAGCAGTTTAACTTCGCCACATAATTCAATATTTTATTTTACTGAGCCGCCGTACATCACAACTAAATTGGCTGAGCACACCCACACATGTGTTTGCAATTACCCTGATTAGACCTCTGCTCAGGTTGATAGTAGGTGGAGATCAAATTTACCTCAAACCTAGTTATTACATAAAACAGCCAGTTATGCTGTAAAGTCCTGACTGAGTCAACAATTGAAAAGCCAAGTCAAACTGACCAGAGAGAAAATGACTTAAGATTTTATCTGCAAGTAAAGGCAGATAATAGCTCCTGAAACAGATTTGCACAAATGAATAAAGCGGTCCCAATCAAGCCTCTAAGCAGAGAATGTCCAGATATCTGAGCTACTGTAACCTTTCCTGAGATTCTTCTATGAGGTCCTTTTATTTATGGCTGAATTAAACCTTTGTGCTTTAAAGGATCATATACAGTACATATGTGATGTATACACAGATATACTTCTATTCTTGAATGGAAAACTATTTAACTGTTTGGATTGTTTGTATTATAGAATTGAAATGACTTTTCTTTTAAAGGGCCTTGCGATGACATCTGTTGTGAATCAGCACTGCATAAAGAAACTGAACAGCATTGAAATTTATTGAGCAGATTTAAGTATTGTATTGTTTACAATTGGTGGGTGTGCTTCAACAGCTTCTACACAGCTGGAACTGATGAAGACCTGTCCTATGGAGAAAACCAGCTATTCAATTGATCACAAGTAATGCTTTATCTAATAATCTTCAAAATGAGATGTAGAAGAATACAGATACATTTGCAGATAAATAGCACTTTCAGAAATGTGCACCTGCTGTTGACAAAGTTGCACACACACCTACTCTACACAAACAAGCAATTGATTTAATAAATTATGATTTTTAGGATACCCTGCTGAGATAACTTTTTTTCATAATAATAATAACCCATTATTGTCCACAAGGGAATGTTCAGTTGTAACAGCAGAAAACCAAGAATAGAACAGAATTAAAGTGTCCAGAAAAAATATGTACATTACCAACATAGTTACAAAAAGGAGAGTAGGCTTCTGTGCAGTTATTAAAAATAATAAATACAGATAAAGTGTCATTCCCAGGTTGTAATGTGCAACAGAGCAGGACACTTAAAGATGTTTTGAACAATCCAAATTATTATTATTAATAATAATAATAATAATAATAATAATAATAATAATATAAAATGTGGAAAGGACAAATAATGTGCAAATTACACAAGTAGTAACATTACTTGGTTAATTAGTGCAATTTGCAGCGCTGATGTAAACATTTATATCTGTTGCGAGCACTTTTGTATAATCTAACAGCCATAGGAAGGAAGCACCAACGAAAACGCTCCTTTCTGCACCTAGGATGTAATAGTCTGTCAATGAAGGAGCTCTGTTTTCTCCATACTGCATAACTAAATTGCCTAAATTAGGACACTTTGCAACCTCAAGTGATACTGGCTTTTTCTTTCACCTCCCTTATGATCCTCCTCACTGTTTGTTGTGGTAATTTGGGTCCTTGTCCACTTATTGTTGGATTTTTTGACATTTTTTCAATAAAATATGAATATATTTCATATTGTTTGAAAAACGTCCTAACTAGGGGTCCCCATCTTTTTTTTCTCCATGAAAACACTATCATACAGTTTAAAAAGGACACATTGTATGCTACGGGTGAATGAGATGTGCATTGCAAATAACATACTTAAATGTTTTGATATTAGTCAGTATCAATCTCCAACCTTCTTTTCATCAGCAAGGAAAAAGCTGTGTTTCAACAGTTAAATAGCTTCTAACAATGACCAACCGTTTTGATGTTTTTCAGTCTGGTTTCCGTGCTCAACATAGCATTGAGTCTGCCCTCATCAAAGTTTTCAATGACATCGACATGAATACGGGCTGTGGTAGAATCACAGTGAAGGTTCTGTTGGACCTCAATGCAGCATTTAACACTGTTGACTAGGACATATTATTTGAAGTGCCTGTAGAGCTGGATGGAACTCTTTATTACAGGACCTGATAGATCTTTGTGTCAATAAGTAACTTTCCATTAGAGCTGAGAAAATACACATGCGTGACTTCCAAGGCTCCATCTCCTTTTTACTATATATCCTCCTATTTGCCCAGATTATAAAAAGTAATAAGGCTAGTTACCATGACAATGCAGATTTGAATCTCAGATTTGAATCTGAGAAGGGAGAATCAAAAGTCAGCAGACAGCTTAAACTATTAAAGCTTGAAAATACTGATCAGAACCAAAATTTGGCTGTAGATAGGATGGACTTAGACCTTAATCTTCTGGGGCACATACAGTCGGCCTGAGGAACATTTCCAAGGTAATGGATGACGATTTTGAGAATGTCATCCTTGTGTTTATCTTTTGTCGGATTGATTACTGAAACAGTGTCCTAACTGGTACACCTAAAAAGTCAATCAGGCAGTTGCAGCTGATACATAATGCTACCACTTGCATCGTCATTAGAAGAAGGAAAATAGAGCACAGTTCTAAGGTCCACAGTTCTAAAGTCCCTACAATGGCTCCCTGTTATTGAGAAATAAATAAAATTGGAGCCAAATTATGGAGAAGAAATGTTCAGT